>OZ023268.1:71288868-71511368 GCA_964006375.1 Tillus elongatus | reverse complement strand
GTTTTTATCACACTGAAAATAGAAATCAAGAAAATAAAACCAAAAATCGTTAAAATCCATAGCTTTAAAAATTTCAATTTAAATAATTTTTTACGTGACATGTATCAGTTACCTTGGCATAATTTGGTATGAGAAATTGACATTGATAACAAGCTGTACATCTTTAATGCATTGACTTGGAGTCTGTTTGACATACATTCACTAATTTTGAAGAGAAAAGTAACGAAGCCCCCTGCTCCATGGTTAACAGATAATCTCAAGGCAGAGGAATGATGCTTTATAGAAAGTTAAATTAACTCGTATAAATGCAGACTGGGAAGCCTATAAAGACCTTCGTAATTATACCTTCATGATGGTTAGAAATGAAAAGAGGAGATATCCACGGTCAGTGGAGTTGCAGAATAATCCATGTAAATCTTGACCGGCACTGAAGGATTTCAACATGCACGACTCTTCTTCTAAGCAATTGCCATCTCACCTTTCTGATCCAGAAAAAATAGCTGATTATTTCGCTTCTTTTTCCAAAATGCGAACAATAATTGTGACAACTTGATAGAATTTTATAGTCAAAATAATATTTGTTTACCGAACTCCTTTGTGTACACTCACTACTGAAGAAGAGGTTGACAGGATACTTAACAGTATCAAAACTTACGCTACTGGGGCTGATAACATTTCTTGTGCTATGCTTAAGTATTGCAGTCCTTTCATCAATAAATTTATTGTTCATATTATAAACCCTTGTATAGAAAGGAAGTACTTTCCTCTGTTGTCGAAGATTGCTAATGGCATGCCACTGGCTAAGCAGAACGGCACTAAAGAATACTCAGACCACAAAATCATTAGTATTTTGCCAATTTTGTCTTTTTGAGATAATTATGTATAACCAAGTAATTTGTTATTTTAATGATAAGTATTTGCTTCCTGATGTACAATGTCTATTCAGGAGGAGATATTGTGTGAGCACTGCTTTGGATAATGTCACTAGTGACATTATGGAGGCTAATGATGCTGGACTGATCAGTGTGCTCGTTTTACTTGACTACTCTAAGGCCTTTGATACCATAAATCATCAAATACTCTGTGTCAAACTTGGATATTGGATATTATGGTTTTGATCAGTCATTAAGGTTGCTGGTCGAATCATATTTGGCTGATCGTAAAATGCAAATTGTGGTTAATAACAGTTTTTCCACCTATACAGATGTCCTCTCTGGACTACCTCAGGGATCCATTTTGCTGCCTTTGCTTTTTATAATGTATACTGAAATATTAAGTTCCGTGAGCCAATGCAAGATACAGGCCTACATGGACGATACTCAGGTATATTAGAATAGAATAGAATCCACTTTCAACAAAAAAAGACTACTTACAAGCTTGTCAATACATTAATGAAGATGGTAGCGGTTCGAGATCAGCTTTGAAACATAATTTGATGTTAAATCCGAGCAAATTTCAACTCATGTGTTTTGCAAATAAACAATTTGTTATGGAAAATTTTTAAATTCATATTAACAATGTTCTAATTCCTTTCACGAACAAGGCTAGGAATCTGTGACTTATTTTTGATAGTGACTTAAGGTTTGAAGATCATCTAAAGCTCATACTTGAGAGAGCATACTGTAGCCTGAGGCTTCTACACTGTAACAGATTCTTGCGAGACCAGAAAGCGAGAAAGTTGTTTTGCGAGTCTCTTGTCTTGTCACACATCAACTTTTGTGATTTCGTTTCTGGTTCTTGTTGAACCCAATTTAATAAGGAGAGTGCAGAAAGTACCAAAAAGCTGCTACCGTTTAATATATGAAGTCAGAAAGCATAATCCAATTAGATATCAAATACAAGAGTACGGATGTCTTAATATGAACTCTAGAGGACTACTACATTTGGGAGCTTTTACACATAAAATTGTGAATGACCCTACAGCACCTTCATATCTTACAGAAGTTTACACCTCATAAACATGTTCACTCTAAATCAACTAGATTTAACGTAAATTTTGTTTTACCACATTATCAGACAGCGATGTTTACACATAGCTTTATGTAACAATCTATTTCCTTGTACAATCGACTACTTCAAGAATTTAAAATGTTCAATATTAACAAATTTAAGTATACATTAAAATTGTTTTTTGTTCAACAATCAATAGGTAGAGGTTGGCTTCCATGTGGTAAGCATCGATGCGGGCTGTTTTGGTGGTTCCATTCTTAGTTTAAGTTTTGGCGTTGATTTGTGACTCCTCAGAAATTTAGGCATTTTTTAATTTAGATTTTTCTTCAGATTTACTTATTAATTTTATTTTTTGTTTTTCTTTCCTGGAGATTCGCAGTTGCGTATAATATGCCCTTTTTCCACTGATGGTTGGGGTTGAGGGGTTGTAATAAGAATTATAATTTATTTAATAATGGTGATGTTTATTTATTTATTGATTTAATTATTTCATAGAAAGTGGCAGTGCTGTGTGAAATTCAAACAGTTGAACAGTGGTTCGAAACACACGTGAATATGTGCACATTCTTGTTGTATCAATCGTGAAGATTACCAAAATAACATTAAAGCAAACCTGTAATTAACAACAAAAAAAAAAACTCCAAAATATGCACAGTCATATACCTTTTATTTCCACAACACACCACGAGGGCTTACAGCCTAAATACTATCGTACCGTGGGTGTCGACAAGGAGGAAAGAGGCAACTTGTTAATTCTGGACTTGAAGGTTTGGAGGTTCGGGGGAGAAGGAAAAACATGTGCCGGCAAGGAATTCCACAACTTGGAAGTCCTCGGGACAAAAGAGCGGGCATAACAAGATGTTCTATGTCTGGTGACCTGGACAGTAAAAGGGTGCATTCGCTCTGTTCCCCTGCTATATCTGTTGGGGGCAGCTGGTGGAGGAACTATGGAAGAAAGTTCCCCTGAGCAGTGCCCGTGCAGATATCTATAAAAGAGAGAGAGGTCACCAACGGCACGTCGGTGGGCAAGGGATGGCAGCCTTTGGGTGAGGGTAGGTCACCGATGAGACGTATAGCTCTCTTCTGAATGGAGTCCAGGATAGCGAGTGTAGAAGCGGCAGCAGCACCCCAGATGTGGGAGCAGTATTCGAGGTTTGGTCTTATTTGTGAAGTATATAAAGTATAGAGATTAGCTGGTGAAAAGTATTTGCGAGCCCGGAAGAGGAAACCTAACTTCTTAGCAGCCGCTTCTGCAATTGATGTGACATGTTGGTGCCAATTGAGATTTCGATGCCAACAAGTGAAAAGGACTCATTACTTTGAATAACTTGGTTGTTTATTGTGATGGGTCTAGGGCTGGTGTATCTCTTATGAGAAAGAAAGCAAGACTGTGATTTGGTGGGGTTGAATTGTGCAAGATTTCTACTTCCCCAGTCTAATATTTTTTGGAGATCCACAGAGACAGAACCCTCCATGAGTCTGCGATCCTCATCTAATTGGGCTAAAGAGACAGGCTTAGACTATTGTATATTTGAGTGGAGGGTGCTGTCGTCCGCGTAACTGTGAACTGGGTTGGATGTGCTATAGAGGAGGTCATTGATGTGGAGAAGAAACAAAGTAGGGGCTAAAGCTGAACCTTGAGGAACTCCTGCATTAATTGGATACAGTTTAGAGGAATGTCCATCCACGACAACAGAAACGCTCCGGTTGGAGAGGAAATTTGCTGTCCACATACAGAGTTTTGGTGGTAGGCCATAGGCCGGTAGTTTATTAAGCAGCGCTGTGTGCCACACCTGGTAGAATGCTTTGGATATGCCTGGAGCAACAATCTGGGATTCTCCGTGTAGTTCCATAGACTTGTTCCAAGAATGGGTGACAAAGGAAAGGAGGTCGACAGTTGATCTGCGCTGACGGAATCCATACTGCCTGTCGTGGATTAGACTGTGTTTTTCAAGAAATTTTAGTAATTCGGTGTTTATATACTTCTCCATCACTTTAGAGATGACTGAAAGGAGAGAAATAGGCCTGTAGTTGCTAGGAAGCGCTTTCGATCCTTTCTTGGGGACGGGTTGTACTCAAGCAGTTTTCCAGTTACTAGGGAATATGCCTCTATTGTAAGATGTCTGAAACAGACGAGTCAGGACAGGAACAAGTTCTGGTGCACATTTTTTGAGAACAATTGCTGGGATCTCGTCAAGGCTAGAGGCTTTCCTGGTATAAAGAGAAGAGAGCATCTTTCGTACCTTTCTAGTTTTGAAAATGATATCCGTCATTTTATGCGCCACATTGGGGACTGTTGGTGGTTGAACATTTGGAGGTGGGTTAAGAGTAGAATTGCCGGCGAACAACGAGGCAAAAAGTTCAGCCTTGCCCAGGGCGGTAGAAACAATTTCATCCCCTGAGACAAGAGGTGGGAACGTGCTCTTGCAGAAATTATTCCCAATAGATTTAGCAAGAGTCCAGAAGGGTTTGCTGCCGCTGGAGCTTAAGAGGACTTTGTTTTTGATGTGGTTATTAAACGAGTTTTTTGCCTCAGAAAGAATGCGGACATAGCGGTTTCTTGCGTCGTTAAATGATTGACGGTTTTCTTGACTGGGATTGTGTAGAAGCTTTTTGTGAGCTTTGACCTTTTCAAGTCTGGCATTGTCACAGGATTTAGAGAACCAGGGCTTTTGAGTGGCTGCAGAGGTTTTCTGTGTACGTGGAATAAATAATTCCATGCCAGCATGGATATTTTCGGTGACGTTTTGTGAGATATCAGAGGGGTCAGGATGAGAGAATCAGACAGACGCCCATGGAAATGAGGAAAAGTAATCTCGCATTTCGTCCCAGTTCGCGGAATTGTAGTGCCAAACGATACGTGAGTGTGATGACTGTGTGACCTCGGATTGCATTGCACAGGAAGCAGTGACAATGCCGTAGTCTGAGCGACCCAGGGTGGCGGTGACTGATATCTTATAGCAGTCAGGATTTGTAGTAAGAAGGAGATCCAAGGGATTTGAGCTGTGTGTTTTGATGCGAGGAAAGTAAGTAGGTTGCTGAACCATATTGGCTAAAGAATTGCTGCCTGCAAAGGCCTCCGCTGCTCTTCCTTGTGACCGGTTTTTGAAGATCCTAGCCATTCCTTATTATGGACATTGAAGTCACCAAGAATAGTGACCTCGGAGGAAGGATATTCAGAAATCAGATGGTCGGTTTTTTCAGAAAGGTAGTCAAAAAGCTGGACAAAGTTGTTGTCAGAAGGTGACCGGTAAATGCAACAGATGAATTTAGTTGCAGCCCTGAGAGAAAGTTTTATCCATAGTATGTCTTTTCTTCCAGCTTCTAAATTGAGGAGTCTAGTGCAGGGTAGATTGCTACGGACGTACGCGCACATGCCCCCATGCAATCTAAAAGAAGTAAGGAGCTCATACCCCGGGAAATTAAGGTGATTAGTGGCTGTTTTGGCACTGATTTGAGTTTCGGTCAGGAAGTGGAGTTGGGGCGTATTAGCTTGGAGGAAATGGTGGACGGAGTTCAGGTTAGAATTTAGGCCACATATATTCGAGAAGGATATTGTAAATCTCGATGCTGGCGCCCTCTGTACACCCCACTCCCGGAGATCCGAATGGAGGGGTATTTTACCTCCGGAATCTTTTGTACAAGGAGGAGCCATCATCATTTTTGTTTTTAAGGGAAACAGACTCATACACCCGAACCGGAAACGTCCGTTGGGACTTCACCGGGCCCTTGATGCAAGGGGTGGTACCTCCTATGAATTATTACAAGATAACCAGTTTAAAAATTATGTATTTTAAAATACAAAATTTCAGAATACCTAGATTTACTTAATTTTACATTTTAGTACTTCCTAAATGAACATTTCAAAAATAAAAAAAGCCTGGACGCAGTAAGTGCGTTATGGTAATGAATTTCCATAAAAATGTGTTAAATAGCAAATATGTTTTTTTTTAAGAAAGCAGGCATCAAATTTGGTTATCAGTATGACCTACATAGTAGAAACCATGTACATATATCATCAAAATAATGTTATTGTTTGAAAATGTACAAAAAATTTTCGACAATTAATTAAAAATGTTCCCGAAAAAACTAGTTTCCTGGCCAACGAACCTTATAGGTTAATAGCAAATTGAGCTATTAAAATTTGAAGAATTTAATAAAAATTCGCTATAATAACGCACTTACTGCGTCCCGAATTTCTTTTCTTACAAACATGCATTATAGTTCATCATCATCATCAATCAACCGTCTACGTCCACTGCTGGACATAGGCCTCCCCTAGTTGAGTCCATTCTTTTCTGTCTTGAGCGCTACGAATACAGTTTTTTGTAATTTTTGTAATGTCGTCAGTCCAGCGAGTTGGTGGTCTTCATCTGTCTCTTTTATCGGATCTGGGTCTCCATTCAAGTAATCGTTTTGTCCACCTGTCATCTTGCATGCGAGCCACATGTCCTGTTCACTACCATTTGAGTTTTGCCACATGTACGACCACATCCGTCACGCCTGTTCTTCTGCGTAATTCTTCATTTCTAATGTGGTCACGTAACGAAACGCCAAGCATCAATCTCTCCATTTTGCACTGTGTTACTTTTAGTTTCTTAGCAGAAGCGTTGGTAAGGGTTAGTGTTTCCGCGCCGTAGGTCATAACCAGTAGAACACATTGGTTGAAAACTTTTCTTTTCAAGCATATTGGAAGGTCGCCTCTGAAAACATCTCCAAGTTTGCCATATGCTGCCCAGGAGAGTATAACTCTTCTGTTTATCTCGCATGTTTGGTTGGCTTTGGATATGCTTATCTCGTGGGCCAAATATGTGTACTTATCTATCCATTCCACCTCAGAGTTTACAATAATTAGGTTGTTACTAGGGACGAGGTTTGTCATAAATTTTGTTTTTCCGATGTTCATTTTTAGACCTACTGTTGCACAGGCCTCTTGAAGTTCCTGTAGCATCAGTCTAATATCTTCCAAGTTGTCAGCCAGTAAGACAATGTCGTCTGCAAACTGTAAGTTTGACAGACTTTGTCCGTCTATTCTTAGACCTTTTTGATACCAATCTAGCTTCTTGAACACATATTTCAGGACGGTAATAAACAGTTTTGGAGACATCGTATCTCCCTGGCGTACTCCTCTCCCAATTTTTATAGGATTCGTGTTTTCATGTAGTTTTACCACAAGAGTAGCATTTTTATAAATATATTGTAAATCAGTTTGGTGTAGCGATAGTCAATACGGCATGCTTCTAGGGAATGCAACACTGCATCCAGCTCCACAGTGTCGAAAGCCTCATGGAAGTCCACAAAAGCAAGGACAAGAGGTCTGCCATATTCGATGGTCTTTTCAATCACTGTTTTGACGCTTTGAAGATGATCATTGGTTCCAAACCTACTTCGAAAACCGGCTTGTTCCACTGACTGGACAGTCTTCTTTTCAAGTCGTGTGGTAATTATTCTAGTAAATAATTTGTAGAGGTGGCTAAGTAGACTTATCGGCCTGTAATTTTCTAGATTCGAGATGTCTCCTTTATGGTGGACTAGTATTACGATGGTGTTGTGCCACTTTTCTGGTATCGTACTATTGAAGAGACTAAGGTTGAGAAGAAATTTGATTTCTTGGAGCAAGCAAGGACCACCAATCTTTATCACATCGGAAACCACACAGTCTTCTCCAGAAGATGTTTGATTTTTCATCTTTTTCAGGGCTAGTTTAATCCCATCTAGTGATATTTCCATCAGTATTTCCGAGCCTTGGTTAACCACATGTTTTTTACGGGTTAGTATGTCAGATTCTGGATGTAGACTTATATCTCTTTGGCATTTATATAGCATTCCATAAAACTCTTGCACTATATTTAGAATATCTTTCCTGTTCGTCGATGTGTGCTCTTGTGCATTTTTAAGTTTTATTATTTGTCTCTTTCCATTGTCAAGCTTTCTACGCAGAGCTTTCATACCCTTGTTGTTCTCTATGGTATCTTTAATTTGGTTGTGTCTAGAAGCTCTTACGTCGCGTCGGATGCCTTTTGAAATTTGTTTATTTATTTCTCTTAATTCTCATTCAGATGCATTGCTTTTTATAAATACGTGGTCGAAATTCGATACATTAAGGGTCAGCTCAGAACTGGCACGGACTGGGGGAATTCGACTATCTAATTAAAACTAAGCAGATTTTCCTGGCTAACGAACTTATCCAAGCTACTTGCAAAGGAAGGTATTCACCAAAATTGATCGCCATCGGCGTCTTATTTTTTTGAGTTATTGGTGTGCAATACAGATCTTTTTTTTTCCAAAAATAACATGACATGGTTGCAAATAAATTATAGTGTATCTTACATAAAAGCATTGCTTGTGCATGTAAACAATACAATTTTACTTCCACATCGTCAGAATGTGTGAAAGTATCGGATCTGCGACAAAAAATCATAATTTTTTTTTCTCGCTTAAGCGTCGTAAAAAGTATCAAAACATATAGAAAACATGATTTGGGAGCGAGAATTTTTTCTATCTGTCAGTCTGTCAGCCTGTATGTCTCTGTCTGCTTGTAGCCACGATAACTTTAGAACGAATTGAGATATTGTCTTCAAATTTGGTATACAGTTAGCACTCGACGAACGAACGGTTCAGATTATTTTTGGGTAAAATCGCTTTAGGGGTTAGGGGATGAATAGGGGGTTATTTGGTGAAAATTGATATTTTTTCGTTAAAATCGAGTAATAACACGTTTTAGGGTTTATTTATTAGAAAACTTTTAATTTCATCAAACATCTGGTATTCTCTGCTGAAATTAAATTAGGGTGAATGTGTGGGGGTGGAATATCGTTGACAAAAATTTCGAATTTTTTGTTTGCTAAAACGGCATAAAGTCTCAAAACATATAGAAAACTTGATGCAGGAAAGACAATTTTTTTTCCTGTCGGTTTGTTGGTCAGTGGGGTCTGTCTGTTAATAGGCACAATTGCTTTCGAGTGAATTGAGATACCATCTTTAAAGGGGTATGGTCATTTTACATTGGGTTTTGGGATCACCAATTTTCTTAGCGGCCGAATAAAACTAGCATACTTTGATAGTACCTCATACAACATATGTAAGAGCGGTAAAAAAGATTTCAAAAGTGCATTGGAGCCGAGATATACAGGGTGATTCATTAGGTGAGCGACATTCATATCTCGGTAACTATGGCAACTAGAGCTTCAGAGAACAAACTGTTCGAAGGGTTTTTTCAAGTACAATTCAGATGACATTTTTTTATTTTCTTGTTATTGCCACCAGATGGCGCTTTTTCAGATGAAACTTTTTGAAGGCCGTTATCTCAAAATATTCCTATTACAATGTTATCTTTTTTTACTTTTCCTGAAACCCCGAGTCCGGTTCTATATTAGTTCCTCTCATAAAGGGTGTTCACAGGAATGGTTTAGAATAGCTATCTCCATCATTATTGGAGGTACAATGTGATTTAAATGTGGAAATCAGCTTTTTGCGAGCATCTCGATTCTGACGCAAAAAAAACAATTTTGTATCGAACTGCTGAGATTGACATATTAAGTTTATTTTTCTAAGCAGAACGCTAGGTATTTTCCCGGCTAGTTCAACTGCAAATTCGATTGTCTATTTTATTATGCTAACACGTTTTAGTTGATTCTGCATACTGCCAGAGATATCTAGATTTGGATATGCTTGTTCATGGGAATCGTTTACAATAACCACCTCCGTTACTGTTGGAGCTACAATGTGGTTCAAATGAGGAAGGTTGTTTAACTTTTCACAAGTATCTCGATTCTGATGTCAAAAAAGCATTTGCACAGAGAGATCTCGAAGGGGTATTGTCATTTTACATTTGGTTTTAGGATGATCACTTTTTTAGTGGCCACAAATAAAACTAGAATACCTTGATAGTACCTCCCAGAACATAGGTAATAGTGATAAAAAAATATTTGAAAAATGCATTGGAGCCATGATATAGAGTGATTCATTAGGTGAGCGCCATTCATATCTCGGTAACTATGGCAACTAGAGCTTCGGGAAAAAACATTCGAAAGGTTTTTTCCAGTGCAATTCAGGTAATATTTTTTATTTTCTTATTTTTGACACTAGATGGCGGTTGTTCAGATTAAACTTTCTGAAAGCTGTGAACTCAAAATATTTCTATTACAATGTTATCTTTTTTTAACTTTCTCTGAAATCCCTAATCTTGTTCTATATTTTTGTCTGAGTTTCGACCTCCCCCTTATAGTAAGGATGATAGAAGGGTTGAATTTAATCAAAAGTTGATGTAAGTTGGTAATCTTTTACTTTAGACCCATCATATGATACATCAGTAAAATTGTGTTGACAACTCCAACATAATGACATTTAAATTAATGATGGCTCTCAGTTGAAAAATCAAAGTTGATGATGATTCTCGAAAAACGAAACGTCAGAACTCGGTTTTGATACTATTTTCAAATGCTACTTTCTTGGCAAATTATGAGCTTTCTCGCTAATATATTAACACTGGAATATAGCTGCTTGTTTAATAGGAAACATAATGGGCTTCCTTACTTTCAGTACAAGATGCTATAAGTTACTATACAATCAGATTTGTTTTGGCGAGGCAAATTCAAGAAGTTGCCACACAGGCAACCTGTATTCAGCGTGAGTATGTATGGCAGAACTAAGCCAAACCCCTCCACTTTTTAGCATACCCCATCCACTCCACTAGCCTCTTTGTCTAATCAGAAGCCGTCATTTGATCACGTGATAGTTGACACATAAACGATCCCAAGAATATTTTTTTAACGTTTGCATATATGTGTACGATACCTCATTCAAAGAACTTATTATTTAAATGTTTGTGCATGTTATAAGCTCACTTTAAGTAAATTATAGAAGCTCTAGTTTACTATTATATACAATACAAAGAGCTCATTTAAAATTTCTCATTTTAGTAACAACCTCTTCATTTCTAAAAATGTGCATATTCGGACTTCACTTTCTAAAAGCATTTTTGACAGTAGTATTTGAAAATGGTATCAAAACTGAGTTCTAACGTTTCATTTTTCGAGAATCACCACCAACTTTGATTTTTCAAATGGGAGCCATAATTAATTTAAATGTCAATATGTTGAACTTGTCGACACAATTTTACTGATGTATATATAATGAGTAAAGTAAAAGATTACCAACTTACAACAACTTTTGATTAAATTCAACCCTTTTATCATCCTTAATATAGGGGCGATTTAATTTGCAGAACTATTTAATATAAATGTTTAAATAAAAATGTCAAAAAGACCCTCGAAACTGTCACTTCCAAACTTTCATCAAATTTAATGACTCTGTCTCCAAAAGATGTTAGTTATGTCAGAAAACTATATATTTAGACATATTTCAATAAAACTTCAGTAAGAACAAAATATTCATGTAATTCAAAAAACTAAAATATAATAATCAAAACAATGAAAAAAATGATTAAGAACCTAAAAATTTTGGAAATGTTCAAATCTGCAGCCAAGAAAATCACATTTTCGGAGCTTCTGGACACATTTTTTAGTGCATTCCAGCCAAATTGGATTCTGACATTCAAAGCACAGGTAAGCTGTTAATTTGTATGGACAGGGAGAACATTTTTTTCTTTTTTCAAGTCTTGCTACTTTTCTTGTTTCTGTTAGCGGTTTGCACAGTATGTCTGATATAGCCCACTTCAAGTTTCTGGGTAAGTTGGGAATGTTAATAGACTTTGTAGTTCAGGTGTTACTAACTGAAATGTGAGGTTTTCTAAGAGTGTGGGCCTTTCCAAATGTTTATCTCTAAATGAGTCATACATGATAAATGCATCTACCACGTACATGTCAAACAATTGGTAAAATATGGACATCGGCCAGCGTGATGTTCTGCAACTACAAGAAAACTTTGCGTACTTCTCATCCATTGCATCCACAACTCATTTAATTGAATTCTAGTTCATTATGATGTTTGATTTCTGCATTACAGGATCATTACCTTCATGGTGGTGGGAAGACAATAATAATATGAGGGCCTAATTTTTTTTAGTTACATATGAAAGTATCGTAATGTCTCTTGTGAAACCATATAGCGTGGTATTTCTTTTATTGGGCAAGAATTGAGGAGGGATCTCTCTTTTGTTTTTTATCAATGTACATATGCATGTAAGAACTCTCCCCTTTAAAATTCTTGTAAGTTCCACAGTGGTAAACTAATTATCAAATGTTATGTTTCTATTTGTATAATAGTGGCTGGGTTAGACGTAAGACTGATTGAGTTGGCCTGCTCAGTGTCTTATCTTCTGCAGATGAATTCTTCCCATCTGACTTTTTACCGGCATAAATATAGCCATTAAAAAATACATAATGCCTGAAAAATACATAATGCCTGCATCTGCACAGTACATAATCTTCACCTTATTTTACCAGTTTACTTGGTGGATTCATTTTGAAGATGCATCTACCACAAAACCCAATCAACATCTTGTCAATGCAGGCAAAAGTTCCTAACACATAGAAACCTGACAATCTTTTACAAATAACTCAAATAATTCTGTTATCAGTGCGGCAGGATTTGAAAATCTAGACATAGTCCTGTCTTTAGGACTATCAACTCTAAGACATATTAAAAGAAAATCTTTCTTTTAACATAATACACTTTATTACAGCATACTCTCAATTATCTGGGCGAACGGAGAGGATCGACAACACGGATAATACGAACATAATATAATTAGGTAATTTCGGTTGCCTTCATAAATTGAAAATAAAGTGCATCAGAATGTTTAGTAGCTGTGTCTTTCTCAATACAAAATTATTTCGTTCCTTGTTGTCCTGCCACCCATGCAATCATGAATGAGATCAAGTGTAAACAGATAGGGGCAATTATAATGTATGACCTTAACATAAACATTCCCGGATATAAATCTTTCTCTGTGTTCCTATTGTTGACAGTGACACGTTTGGAGATAAATAAATAGAAATTCATCATAACAAAATAAACAATCTGTGACAGTCTATTCTGCATATATACATACTACTACACTACCTACAGGTTCTATAGACAAGCCCGTACTTAATGGTCGTTGGTTTTTATTAGGAATATTTATTACATTTATGTGACGAAAAAAAAAAAAATAAATAAAAAAAAAATGAAATTTCGATGTATTCCTGATTTGAAATTTAGATCAATTTCTGAACACGGATAAACCGCCACATCCTTCTCGTAGTAGAAATAAATTTAAATATCGGAGAATTCCTAAAAATACATATGCACGTAGTAAGTGCGTTATGGTAGCATATGGTATAATAATGCGTATAATATACTAATGTGCGTTATGGTAGGCAGTATGTTTTATTTTATCAAGTAAAATGAAGAGTTTTTAAAGTATACCTATATTGATGCAGCAAGTGTGTTACGGCAATGTAAAAGACTAATTAATCAATGTGTGATATGGTAAGGAGTATGAGATATAAATTATCAAGTAAAACGTTTTTTTTTAATTACCTATACGCAGCAAGTAAATTACATTAGTGAACAAGAATATAATTAATACATCTGCGTTATGGTAGGGAATATGATAATATACCTATATTGACGCAGCAAGTGTTTTACGGCAATGAATACGAATACAGGTGTGAGGGTGTATTCGTATCAGAGAAAGATGCAGCAGGAATTTTTCAGATCAATTAAAGCAAGGGTGAGGGAACTGAATGATAAGGGTGAAAATAAGAAAATCAAATTTTTTAACAACGTACCTACCTTGTTGATGCAAGGGTAATGTCAAAAAACAAGTGAATGTTCCTGATGTAGGTTTTCAAGCTGATGCTGTATATTTGAATTGTGCAAGTTTTCTGGCTCACAAGGATGAACTTATAGAACATGTGTTTTGCTATGCCCCATCGATTGTTATGTTGAGCGAAGCTAGATGTACTAATGTTGTTGATGATTTTGAGCTCCAAGTGCATAACTACAGTGTGGTCAGGTGTGATTCTGCAACTCGACACACAGGAGGAGTGTTGGTGTATATGAGACAGGGTATAGAGTTTAAAGTGAAACAGAAATATGTGTTGGATGGAAACTACTGGTGTCAGTTTCTCGAAATCAAAGTACACAATACAAGATGGAATATGGGGGAAGTTTATCACTCTCCAAGTTCTAGCCATCCGGTGTTCATAGATGCGTTTGAGGACTGGTGTGAGTCTCATTTTGCTGGAAGTACAAGGTGTATGTTGGTTGGTGATGTTAATTTTGATTATTTGGATTATAATTCTTTCTACAGTAATAGGTTCAAGGATGTCATCCAAACATTTGGTATAGAACAACTAGTGAATGAGGCAACTAGATGTACGGATAGAAGTTGTACTTTAGTAGACTATGTTTTGACAAATAGTAAAGATATTTCTGTGAATGTACACCATGTGCCAAAAATTATTGATCATTCCATTGTTAGTTTAAACTTTGCTTCGGTTTCAAGAGTGGAGTGTGATCATACAGAAATTGTAACCAGAAGGATGAATGATGACTCTGTCCGTAATATATGTTTAGAGTTGATTGATAATTCGTGGAATTTCGACAGCATAGATGTAGATGTTATTTTTAAGGATATTGTAGATAGATGTAGGATAGTTTTAGACAGATTTGCTCCTCTTGTTACATATAGGGTTGCTAATAAACAGGTTCCTTGGTATGATCAAGAGGTTAAGCGTAAAGCAAAAGAGAGGGACTGCGTTTATAAAATTTTTAAAACATCTGTGGGAGATACACGTGAGCATTTGTGGACTGTATACAAGTTGTTTGTAAATCTGCTAAAGGATAAAAAAAAGGAAATATTTTGAAAGGAAAATTGACTCAAATGGAGGTAATTCGAAGGACATGTGGAAAACACTAAAAACCCTGTACAAAGCTAAATGTGATGCAGTGAACTTTCTGGATTTCGACTTCGGCTGTGATGGTAGGGTTTCTTTTGCAGCAACAAGAAAGGAGGCATGTGCAAAATTCAATGTATATTTTGTAAATAGTATTAATGTGATTGTAGTTTCAATTCCAGTGGGTTGTCCTTTGTCTCACGAGGGTTATCCCTTGGTTGCATGTTCTTTTGTTGACTTTGAGCCTGTGACTCTGGCTGATCTTAATAAATATGTAAACATGATGAAAAAAGGTAGCATCACAGAGATCCTCAGCACGGAGTTTTTGAGAGTAACCTTTGAAGTGATTGGTCATGTAATTTTGAATTTTATTAATGTCTCCCTTAAATATGGTGCTTTTCCGGGTGCCCTTAAATGCAGTACAATTATACCAATTAAAAAGGGAGAGAAAGATGTTCGCCCTGTGAATACTCTGCCGAGTGTTGAGAAGCTATTGGAACATTTTGTATATTGTCAGTTAATGGATTATTTTCAGAAAAACAAACTGTTTGTTGGTTATCAGTCTGGGTTTAGAAAGCATCATTCTTGTGAGACTGCTTTGCAGCTGACGATTCCTAAGTGGAAGGAAGCAATAGATCAAGGGAAATATGTACTAGCTGTGTTTGTTGATCTTAAGAGAGCTTTCGAAACAATCGACAGGGATATTCTTCTGCGGAAGCTGGCATATTATGGTATTGGTGGAAATGTGTTAGGAAGGCTGAGGCAATACTTGACAGGCAGCACACAGAGGACCAGATTAGAGAAAGAAATATCAGATGAGTTGGTGAGCTGCACTGAAGTTCCTCAGAGGAGTATACTCGGACCCCTACTTTTTATCATTTACATGAATGATATTAATTTGAGTGGAGATTTTGAATATATAAGTTTGTTTGCTGACGACACATTGATTGCCTGTACTGGAGACAATGTTGCAAACATGGTTACAAGGATAAATGAAGTTCTTGATAGGTTTTCTGCATACCTGCATGTGAACAGACTGGGGTTGAATGCGAACAAAAGAAAAGCTATGTTATTGGGTAGTAAGTATAGGTCGTAATAATGTAACTTTGATGATTGAAAACAAGAGGATAGATTTTGTAACAGAAATGAAATACTTGGGTTTTGTTTTGGATGAGGCACTTAGCTTTAAGAGTAACTCTCAGTACATAAGCAAGAAAATAAGGAAAACATTATATTTTTGTTCAGCAAACTCAGTCACAATTTGTCAGTGTATGCTAGTATCATGGTGTATCGCACACTGTTACAACCTCATTTTGATTACTGTGCTACCTTGCTTCACGTGATGGATCTGAACTCTCTGAATGTGTTACAGAAACTGTAGAATCGTGGAATGCGAATTGTCTTAAAAGTGAGCACATATACACCTATAAATTTGATGCTAGCGACTTTGAACTGGCAATGCGTTGCAGAAAGACTACTATTTAACGATATATGTTTTTAAACTTGCGAAGAATCTGTTGCCAGCCTATTTCGATTCATTTCTGGTTTTTAACAGAGACATTCACCAATATAATACAAGGGGTGCTGATGGTCTGCACATATATAGAACCTATACAAGCAGAGCAATGATGTCAGTGTTTTTTAGAGGTATCAGCGAGTTTAACAGCTTACCTAATGATTTAAGAAATTGTGGTACATTGGGTTTATTTAGGAGGAAACTTTTTCAGTTATTGATGTTGAGAGCACATGTGTGATGAAATGTTAATTTGTTTGTATATATTAGGATTTCCTATAATGAAATAAACTTATTATTATTATTATAATAAATACATGTGCGTTATGGTAGGGAGTATGATATAATTCATCAAGTAAAACACACACACATTATATATATATATATATATATATATATATATATATATATATATATATATATATATATATATATATATATATATATATATAAGAATATTATATAAATTCAAACCAACCTTGATTCCGCTCGTTTGAAATAATTTTTGCAGAGTCTCACCATGTATACCTACCTATAAGCGAATTTTTTTAAATACAAATTCGCTACCAATTGCCAAAGGACACAACTATTCAAACTGTTGTTGCTGTGGGTTCCAAAATTTTGAAGATTTTAAAGTGAGCTTTAGCGATTGTAAACTGTGAAAGAAAAAACGTTATTTCATACCTCGCATTGCTGGTATTGGAGAGAAATTCACCAGGAGTTTTCTTTCTGCTAGCCATTTCACTAATTGACCAGTATCTCTTCCTACGAAATCGCTAAATGTTACATGTTCACTTCTTATTTCATCCACAGCTAACATATCGCTTGGATTAATTATAGACATTGCTGCTAATCTTAGACTCATTTTAAATTAAATCTAACAACACTGATGTTTTTCACAAAGCACAAATCACTGACTAGGATGACTACCCTATCACTGCAAGAGCCAGGAAGCTAATGTAAGCTGGACAACAGAAGGCCTGTATTGCCGAGAACGGATACTTCGGCAAACTTGGTATTTCCAAAAATGTAGCGCGCACATTTTATACATATATCTCAAAACCCTGCATACCTAGAATAGCTTATAGGTATTTGCTTTCTCAATCTGGTATTTCCAAAAAGACACTTACATAGAGTCTAGACAGTACCTAGTCAGAGTAGACAAAAGCAAAAGCTGCTTATAGTGAAAAGTTGTTAATGTTTGTGTACAATAGGTATTAAGGCATGTTTCTTTGTATATCTAAATGCCGCCGGTCCAGAGATATATTATATTTCACCCCCAATATATATATATATATATATATATATATATATATATATATATATATATATATATATATATATATATATATATATATATATATATATATATATATATATATATATATATATATATATATATATATATATATATATATATATATATATATATATATATATATATATATATATATATATATATATATATATATATATATATATATATATATATATATATATATATATATATATATATATATATATATATATATATATATATATATATATATATATATATATATATATATATATATATATATATATATATATATATATATATATATATATATATATATATATATATATATATATATATATATATATATATATATATATATATATATATATATAGTTACATCCCTGTATATTCTCAACATCATACAAAATACGACGAATCCGGAAACCCTGCATCATCAGTTTAGTGACCTGTGTAAGAGTGCTGATGCAGACGTTTGCATTTATGTTAATTCTGTAGAACATTATTTCATTCAATCGTTGTTCACATGTTGTTTTGAATCACATATTTTATAATAAATTTTAAGACTGTAATAATTGTACCACTTAAATAAATAAATTACTTTTTTCGGACAATCGCTACGAAAAAACCTAATTGGCGCTGCATAGAACAGTATTGCACATCGAAACCTGATTTTGGCAAGCTTTAAATCTTCGTAAAATTAGTTTCAGTCTTTTTTCTAAAAGTTTATGTGCAACATCGAACATCCACACCGGTGCAAGTCAGTCCATACTGCCAGAGGGAAATCAGCGAGAAACCAATAGCAGAAGTACCAATGAGCTTCCTGTAAGTTTCCTCCAATATTTTTATCTGTGCATTCATATCGTATCTAGTTTACATTTATACCTTATATAATTTTGTTCAATAATTCCTATTCGCGCTCTATTTTTCAATTCACCCTGTAATACTTAACAACCATTACTTGTTCATGTATGTTGTGTAATGATAAGAGATAGATCGCCTATTAGGAAAAGAGAACCTATATTATAATTAGAGGAAGACAATTTTAATCAATTAAGTTTAAATAATTTAGAAATGGCAAATAATCACATTGCCGAATTCTCACAAGCTGCTATCATGATCCCCGAATATTCTGGTGGACAGAAGCATCTTGCTTATTTTATTAAACAATGCGAACTTTATATTACTAGTTATAGAAGGCCAGAAGCCGAAACACACGCAAATCGAATGTTACTAGAATTTATAAAAGCTAAAATCACTGGTAACGCTCGTGACGTGTTAATTAGTTTAGAAAACCATACATGGGAAAATATAAAATTTGCTTTAAAAAATCAGTTTTCAGACCCCCGTTCAGAAAATCTTTTATTTAATGATTTAAATACTAGCTTTATGACTAAATCACAAACTATTCAGGAATATTTCAATGTAATTAAAGAAAAGCTAAAGATTTTAATTGAACATGTAGATATACAAGATTTAGTAAACGATGTAAAAACGTACAAGAAAGAATTTTATCAACAGAATGCAGTGGCAGCATTTAAAGCGGGTGTAATAGAACCTTACTTCTCACATCTTAGATTAGTTAGTGTTAATACTCTTGATTCACTTATGTTAGAGTGTAATAGAATAGATAACGAGATTATACAGTCGAATTTCATTAATAGCCTGAGAAACAAAAATAATACGAAAACAAATCATAACACACCTGTACAACATAGACAGACGTATATCCAAAAACCAATATTTCCAGCATTTCCCCAAATTTACAACAAACCACAACAAATCACACAACAAATGCAACCGTTTCCTTCTCGACCAATTTCTAACATAAGACCCGTTCAAAATTTTAATAGAAATATACAACACGTTCCAACTCAATTAAGTAGAGGAACGACACCCATGTCAATAAGCAACCAAACTCCCTTAAGAAATACACGACAAATGCCCCAAAGAAACCACTTTATACCCCAATCTAGGCCCACGTTTCAACATCAAGAACTCTTTAACCAAGAGGACCTACCACTAGATCATTCTGACGAATACCCTTATGACGACCGACCCTCTGACGAAAATATAGAGCCACTAGAATTTCCTGAACCAACTGAAACTTTTACAAATTACAACACCAATCCAAATCGGGATTTTCACGAAACAGCCTCGGAAAACTAATCTATTTAGATATAAATAATATTGTTAATACCCCTAAATTACCGTTTTTTGTCATAGCAAGTCTAAATTTAAAAGTATTGATTGATTCCGGAGCGTCAGATAGTATCATAAATCCAGGACCGGCTCACGAGTTATTTAAAAAATTTATTTATAAGGAACCATTTTCAATGAAATCAGTTAACCAGATAACCCATGGTGAAGACAACGTAAGGTATCCTATTTTACAAGAATTTAATATTAATTACCAATTTCCAATGCGTGTCATGCAATGGCACCATCGATTTGACGCGCTTATAGGGTCAGCTCATCTTACAAAATTAAAAGGAAATATCGATTATAATAAACAAATTTTAACTATAGGAAACAAAAAAATACCATTTTACCTTGAAATTAATCCACTGAATTTTACACCTTTCAAACAAATTTGTGAAAATTATGTATCCGTCCCTGTAAATATAGAAAAAGGCACAGTAGTTTTACCACGTATTGAAGAAACAAATGTTTTAATTTACGAGTCAATAGCTGAAGCAAAAGATGGATATTGTAGAGTGCCCATAATAAAGAAAAATCCAAATTCAAAATTTGTAGAAATACATTTTCAGGAACAAATAGATGTCGATCCATTACAAAATTACTCTGACGAACTACCTAAAATTTCAAAACATTTTGATGTAACAAAAGTTTTAAGAACAGATCATTTAAATACAGAAGAATATGAAAAACTTATTAATTTGTGTCGAAAGTATAATTATATTTTTTATCATGAAGACTCAGATCTCTCTTTCACCAATGCAATTAAACATAAAATAAGAACTAAAGACGATGAAGTTGTTCACACCAAATCATACCGGTACCCTTTTCATTTACGTGAAGAAGTCCAAAACCAAATTCAAAAACTCTTAGACAACAAAATAATTAGACCCTCAATATCACCCTACTCAAGTCCGATATGGATTGTCCCGAAGCGTCAAGACGCTTCTGGAAAAAAGAAATGGCGCTTAGTGATCGATTATCGTAAACTTAACGAGAAAACGATCGATGACAAGTACCCATTACCTCGCATCGAAGAAATTTTAGATAATTTAGGACGCTGCTCCTATTTCACGACTCTCGATCTAGCACAAGGATTCCATCAAATTGAAATGGATCCTGACAGCATCGAAAAAACAGCATTCTCCGTAAATAATGGCCATTACGAGTGGATCCGAATCCCGTTCGGATTGAAGGGCGCTCCTAGTACCTTTTCACGCCTAATGGATAATGTATTAAGACCATATTTATACAAGTTTTGTTTCGTATATATGGATGATATTGTTATCTTCTCGAAATCCCTTCAAGAACACCTTTGTCACATAAAAAATATATTTGATAAGTTAAAAGAGTGTAATCTAAAAATTCAGTTAGATAAGTCAGAATTTTTGCGTAAAGAGGTCGAATTTTTTGGCCATCTGGTCAATGTCCGTGGGATCGAACCGAACCCATCAAAAATAACTGCCATTCAGAATTATCCAATACCAAAGACAAGTAAAGAAATAAGAGCATTTTTAGGATTAACAGGGTATTATAGACGCTTTATTCCAAATTACGCTAAAGTAGTATTCCCCATCAATAAATATTTAAAAAAGGATACCAAAATAAATATTCACGACCCGGAATATGTTGACGCATTCCAAAAAATAAAAGAATTAATTACAAATTCTCCTGTCCTGACCTACCCCGATTTTTCTAAACAATTTCATTTAACCACTGACGCAAGCAATATAGCTATAGGTGGAGTATTGTCACAAAATAATAAACCAATTGCGTTTTACTCAAGAACACTAAATTCAGCCGAGAGAAATTATTCGACCATTGAAAAAGAGTTATTACCCATAGTAGAAAATACAAAACATTTTAGACCATATCTCTTTGGACAAAAATTTGTTATAGAAACTGACCACAAACCGCTTGTTTGGCTATTTTCAATTAAGGAACCAAACTCACGGCTAGTTAAATGGCGACTAAGATTAGAGGAATTTAATTACGAGATAAAATACAAGAAAGGCAAAGATAACGTAGTGGCTGATGCCTTATCGCGAATCGAAATTAACGCGATTGAAGACGACTTTGACCTGGAATCAATAATTAATAACGTAGACCCTGACGAAGACAGAGAAAGAGAAATAATTAACGAACTAGAAAACGACGCAAACAATGCCTCTACTAGCACGACTAATAACCTACCTGAAAGCAATGACTCACAGACACAACACTCGTCTGCAGAAAATCCAATTTTCAAAATACCTATATCAGAAAATCCAGTCAATTATTTTTCCAGACGAATAATTTTAGATTACGGACCAAAATATGACACAAGCAAATTAAAAATATTCAAGTTTGAAACAATACATGTAAAGGTTCAACTCAATTACGAATTAAGACAAATAAATGACTTCTTGAAACAATTTATTGATCCAAAATTCACTTACGGAATTTACTGTAAACATGATAGACTATTCAAATATTTCACTGCTGTTTCTTCAACATTATTTAATAGTTCTGTTAAAATAATAAAATCTAACGAATTTTTACAAGACGTTGAAAAACAAGAAACTCAACAACAAATTATAGACGAATATCACACACGAAACCACAATGGCATTAACGAGACTTATCAACATTTAAAACAAAAATATTTTTGGCCTAATATGAAAATTATATAAACGCTTTTATTAATAAATGCTCAATTTGCCTTCAGACAAAATACGAAAGAAATCCGTACAAACCACCATTTTCAGGTCCCCTTCTAGCTAAACGCCCTTTTGAAGTGATACACATTGACACCTTCAGTTTCGATAATTGTAAATTCCTAACTATCATAGATTTATTCTCCAAATATGCGCAGGCATATTATATAACTGATGGATCCGCAATTACCGTGTTAAATAAACTTAGACACTATTTTTCCCATCATAATCATCCCCTAAAAATAGTAGCTGACGCTGGCAAAGAATTTTCGAATACTACCCTTAAAGAATACTGTAATTTATTTAATATTAATCTTCACATAACAACCCCCCAAAATCCTCCAGTAGAGCGACTGCACTCAACTCTTGTAGAAAAATTGCGAATTCTTAAATTACAAAACACACAAGAGAGGCTTGCAACCCTAATGATAACAGCAACCCTTATTTACAACCAGTCTATTCATTCGACAACTGGGTATTCACCTTTTACATTACTATACGGCCCCTACGACGACTTACCAACAGTCACACCTGAAACTACCCTTTACGAAGAATACAATAACAATAGGCTCAAAGAAATAATGCCTTTCTTCGACAGTGTATATCAGAAACAAAAAGTAAGTGGAGACAAAAGAATTTCTAAAGCAAATGCGGACAGACAAACGACACCAGATTTACAAGAAACGACACAACTAGCTATTAGAGTACCAAAAGTAAGAAAAACGAATCCTCTTTATAAATTACGATCACATCCTAAACAAAAAGAAAACATTGTTACATTTTCTAAACCAAAAGCAAAAGCTCACGTTTCTAACATAAAAAGAGTAAGAAAGACTTTTTCGTTACAGGACAAAACTACTACTACTACAAACAACGATGGCCCTCAACCTGGTCCATCCACTTCAAATAACACCGATAAAAACTAACGGATATTTTAAAGAGTATTTAGGCATAGCAAAAATACTCAAACATTATCATAAATTTTATTTTAATTTTAATATTACCGATATAGAAATTAATTATAACATATTATTAAAAAATTCTAAATTTTTAAACACTGGACAAATGTCTGCAAGTAACGAATGATATTTACTAATTTTAGATGACCATTTGTCACGATTAAGTAATGAACTACAAAAACTATCAATGCACAGAACTAAACGCGGATTAATAAACGGAGCAGGCTCTTTAATTAAAATGATAACAGGAAATCTCGACCAAGAAGACTTGAAAGAAATCAATAAAAATTTAGATAACCTTTTCCAAAATCAAGAAGATATAATTACCCAAATTGATAATTTAAATTCATTTGCTATTATATTCACACAAAGGTACGAAAAGGACCAAAAAATTATTAATCAAAATCTAGATCATATTTATCAGACTTTTTCCACTTTAGATAGCGAAAGAGAATTGTCGAGTAAAATTCATTTCCAAATTCACGTAGCTGTTAAGTTACTCCATAATATAGAGATAATTCAAAGAACTATTTCCTTAAGTTTTAACGAAATTACTAATATAGAGCTCTTTACCACTAGTGATCTGTTAAATATTATTGATCACTTAAAGTTAAGTCATGACAGAAATGAATTGATCGACTTTGACAAAAATCATGTTTTTAAGGTTGTAGAATTTACCAAATTTCATATATTATCGGTTAAGGATACGATTGTATGCCTTTTAAAAGTTCCTATCCTACATCCCAATCCTGGTTCTTATTTTCGTGTTTATCCTATACCACAAAATTATATTCTCCTGGTACCACCCAGCTCATACTATTTAGAAACACCCTCTTCAAACTTATGGACCCAAGAGAAGTGCCCCTCTATAGAAGACGTGGTTATATGCAATAATCACCCACGAGAAGAACATTGTCAACTTGACACCTTACAAAATTGCACTTCTGCCAAAGTAATGAACCCCTACGAAATATCAACTCAGCTGCAGAATGGTCAGATCTTAATATCCACTAGCTCAGCAACCACTATTGTCGAAAATTGCGAAACATCGTTAGAACGAAAAATCTTCCAGGGAAACGGTCTAGTAACATCCCTCAATTCCTGCAAAGTCAAGATCAATGAGGAAATGTATGAAGACGTTGCTACCAATTTGACGCTACAACCCATAGAAGTCGAAGAATTGCAACTGACACCTCAACATCATATCCATTTTAAGCCAATTCATCTAAAAGAAAACAAAAGGATAAAAGAAGCATTGTCTCAAATACAACAGCATCCATTTCATCTCCGACCGTCCATGCAGTATTCCCACTTAGGCATTACCATTGGTATATCCATCGCTGTTACCATTGTACTTCTGTTTCTTTTAAGAAGAAAAATTCAGAGCATCCTATACAAGTTCAACAGGCAAACGCAAACAGAAGAAGTGTCCGAACACGAGGACGTGTTAAAGATTTAAGGGTGGAGGAGTTACATCCCTGTATATTCTCAACATCATACAAAATACGACGAATCCGGAAACCCTGCATCATCAGTTTAGTGACCTGTGTAAGAGTGCTGATGCAGACGTTTGCATTTATGTTAATTCTGTAGAACATTATTTCATTCAATCGCTGTAACTCTAGTTGTTCACATGTTGTTTTGAATCACATATTTTATAATAAATTTTAAGACTGTAATAATTGTACCACTTAAATAAATAAATTACTTTTTTCGGACAATCGCTACGAAAAAACCTAATTATATATATATATATATATATATATATATATATATATATATATATATATATATATATATATATATATATATATATATATATATATATCATTTTTGACAATAAATACGCCAAATTTAATAAAATTAGGTTAATAAAATTAGGAGGGTGCCTATTGAATTCGTAAGCAACTTTAATTCGATTATGTCAAATTAACTTTGAGAAAACATAGTTTGGGCGCGCAATTTACTTTCCATTTCTTTTTCACCAAAATATATAATATTCCAAGTGGATTTAGAATCTCAGGGGTTCAGGGGTAAGAACGTGTGCCTTTGAACCTAAGGGTACTGGGTTCGATCCCAGGGTACTCCTTCCACTTTTTCATTAACATCAACCGAGGTTCTGGCATTGTATTTGAGCAAGTTGACTGTCTGCACGTTCCGTCCTTCAGAGGGGGCATAAAGCCGTCGGTCCCGTGTCCATGCGATATTGGGCACGTTAAAGATCCCTACCCTCCTTACAGAAAGGCAGGGGTATGGCAAAATTTCCAGGATAGTGAGGTGAAACTGCTCCCTGGCATCGATGATTGGCCATAGTCGCGGAAATAGGCCGACGTTAAAGCAACAAAACACACATACATTAGGTGGATTTCCCATATTGACGTATGTCTGCTGAAAAAAGTTTCTAGGCTACTGGATGAGACACCGATAGTTTTTTTGCAACTGGTTTCGCCTCTTACGGCATCTTGAGGCATGATAATTATTCTCACGCGTAAATATGATCCAAGAGACCAAATCGGTTGCTGAATTTTTCAAAGTGTCACTATCAAGGTGACAGAAGAACACGATAATGTCTACACTACATATATTGTTCAGTGGGTAAATATATCACCAAATAATGTAATTATTATGACACTTTAATACATTTTTTTTTACTCACCTTTTCTTTGTATTTCATTATAGGTATAAAAGAAATTATTCCTGCCCGTCGCAATAAACTTAATTTCTGTATTTCATTTAGCAAAATACTTCATGAAAGGTAAAGCCCATGTGTCTATTTGCAAACGAACGAGAATTTGTACCGAACCGTTTGATAAAAGTATGTGATTTTACAGCCCAACCTTTCTCCCGTGGGCGAGATAAACAAGATTGTCTAAATTTGATGTCTGATTAAAAAAATATATTTAACATTGCGTCCCGACTTTTTAAGTTTGTACTGAATTGTATGTCTCATGAAAAAAACATATTTAACATTAAAAACATTTCTATGAAAATTCGCGATCATAGCGCACTTGCCGCATCCCGACTTTTTAAGTCTGTACTAAATGTTATGACTCATTAAAAAAACATATTAAAAATAGTTCTATGGAAATACGCTACCACTGGCTAAATTTGTCTAAATTTGATGCCTGATTAAAAAAATATATTTAACATTAAAAACATTGCTATGAAAATTCGCTACCATAGCACAATTGCTGTGTCCCGACTATTTAGATTTGCACTAAATTTTATGACCCATTAAAAAAACATATTTAACATTAAAAACATTTCTATGAAAGTTCGCTACCATAACGCACTTGCTGCGCCCCGACTTTTATAGTTTGTAGTACATTTTGTGTCTTATGAAAAAAACATTTAACATTAAAAACATTTCTATGAACATTCGCTACCATAGCGCACTTGCTGCATCCCGACTTTTGAAGTTTGTACTACATTTTATGTCTCATGAAAAAAACATATTTATCATTAAAAATAGTTCTATGGAAATTCGCTACCATAGCGCACTTGCTGGCTGACGACTTTTTAACTTTGTACAAAATTTTATGTCTCATGAAAAAAAAATTTAACATTAAAAACATTTCTATGAAAATTTGCTACCATAGCACTTGCTGCATCCCGACTTTTGAAGTTTGTACTAAATTTTATGTCTCATGAAAAAAACATATTTAACATTAAAAATAGTTCTATGGAAATTCGCTACCTTAGCGCACTTGCTGCGCCCGACTTGTTAACTTTGTAATAAATTTTATGTCTCATGAAAAAAACATATTTATCATTAAAAACATTTCTATGAAAATTGGCTATCATAGCCCACTTGTTGCATTACTATAACTTTTTCTTTACAAACTCGATAAAGAGAAGGATGCGGCAACAGCGCATGAACTCCAACAACGAAATTCTAGTGTGTGAGGACTTTTCCGTCTGAAGGGCATAAACTGCACAATTACCAACACCACCAATAACAGCTGGCTAGACCATATCATATAAATACTAACACTATATATCTTAGATGGCTAATGAACTTCAACCTACATTATCAGCCAAAGCAATAGACACTGACTGCTTGTTTATAGTACAGGTGTGTTTAACTATAGATTAAAATTACATGGAGTGGGGATACTTGAGTATTCACAGTTGCTGTGATAAGGCATATAAAGAGTTTATGCGTATGTGAGATGGGTTGCTAGTAATTGATGGTTTTACGGAGAGAAACAATGACTTATTTAGTATAGTACATTATAAATTAACTTACTTGTCTAATCATACTCAATAAATTCTCAGTGTCACTAGCATGGCTTTTTATCACCTCTCCTGGTCTCACAGTCCTATGTGGTATGGATTTTCCTCTGCCAGACACATAGTAAGTAACATCTTCTGGAATTTCCTTGTCAAATATGCTCTCAGTGTCTATCTGCCCTCTTCTATTTCTCCACTCTAGGATACTTTTGGGAGGAGCTCGATCAAAGTCACTGCAATCACCAAACTCTGAATAGGCCCATAAGTCATTTTCCACATCGTCTAATGTATTCCATTCTTCAGAAGGTTCTGGTTTACCGACTCTTTTTGCAGCCATGCTAAAAATACATTGTTATATAAAGTATTTAACGTACAAAAACAATACAATAGAATAACTATCTAAACAAACACCTAGGCAGCAGACAAGGGATTCAATCCACTGCGAATGTGTTGTCTTAATTACTGTGTCGAAGACGAATGTTCCATTCGTACTCTTAAGTAGATGTGTATGTTAGGGTGTGTGGTAGAACTAGTTTAACAAGGAAAACGGGATAATCAACAGCCTAATTGCTGGTAAGTCCCTAACATGACCCTTTTTTGAAACAAAATATTTTGCTTTCATATGGTGACAACATTCAAAACAGATGTAAGTTGTTAAAAAGGAAAGCATACACAGTGATATATGTGAACATGATAAGGCAAAAATTAAAACCTGATAAGTTTTATCATTCAAAGCACCTTACACTGGAAGATTAAGTCAAATATTGTGTTAAAAGTTATACCTACATTTCCTAAATACGTTATTGTGCAGATAAATTTTTCATTACCTTTCAGACTAAATTGTAGCACTACAGGCAATGGCAAGACTTCTTTTAACCCTTTTTTGTATATTAGTAAACTATACTATAACTATATAATAGTAGTAACAAGTGTAACAAGTACTAAAAAATTAAAGCAGGTTCAGGTACACGTACAGGTTAGGTCTTAGATAACCATAGAATAGATAATAGACAACTCTATTTTCTATGCCACTTCTTCTTCCTATTCTTTCTATAGGGCTAGCGGCCTTTCCAATACACGCCATTTCCTGTCAAGTAAAATGATTCCATGATGGCAAAATCTTCAGTTTTTGTCTGCTATAGTCCATGAAAGCAAAGCACATGTTTCTCTAATATATCATGAGTTTAATTATTGTGCCACGCACTGGGTGTTTACTCGGTTCTGGAATAACCATAGAGATTATATGCCTTCGGAAATATGTCTGCCGGGAGGGCATTCCAAAGCTTAGATATGCTCTAGGAAATAAGGAAAAATCGCAGGGAACCGTTCGACAAATAGGTTATTTGATATTGAAAGCGTGTGCCTTTCAGTTAAAACGGGTTGCCTTATTAAGGGTAGCAAGCGGAGGTACTAACGAAACAACTTCCAAGAAGGAATTACAGTAGTAATATCGATAAAAGAAGCAGAGATCTCTAACCTTTCTCCTGTGATTGATATATTCTATGTAATTTCTATATAGAATGTCAGCTACTTTTGATATATATTATATATGTTTTTCATAGGAAATCTTAACATAGAATAAACATAATTTATATATATATATATATATATATATATATATATATATATATATATATATATATATATATATATATATATATACGTATATAATGGTAATTTTATGTTGTGTGTTTGTATTTATTTGTCCTACGTTTTGTGCGCTAATAATTAAAGTATTTGTAAGGTGTATTTATTTATTGTATTGTATCTCGAGTGTTTATATTTGAATATTATGTATTTTATCTAAGGTTATATGTTTTCATTCCTGAACGTCACATGGTCTGGGATAGACATAATTAAAATACTCAATGAAAGGCTCCTTCCAGACAGTAAAATTTATTGTTAAAGAACCCTATGCGTTTCGGCTACCTAGTAGCCATCTTCAGGGGCAAATTTTCTAATTCTTGAAAATTTTACAAATTACCGTTTTATATTGATTGGATGAGAGCATGAATCGATTTTCCGGCACATTCGGGTGCGTTGTTGTTGGACTTCTGGTACAATAGATGAAAAATCCCAACCTTGTCAACCTGTGTATAGTTTTGAATCTAATTTTCAAGAATTAGAAAATTTGCCCATGAGGATGGCTACTAGGTAGCCGAAACGCGTAGGGTTCTTTAACAATAAATTTTACTGTCTGGAAGAAGCCTTTCATTGAGTATTTTAATTAGTATATTTATAGTGTTAAAAATGTATATTTTTGTGTGTATTTTATAGAAAATAAATATGTTCGCAATTGTATTTTGTATTGAATAAATGTGTTTGTAAATATTGTTTGTTTGATTGTGTATTTATGTTGGGCGCCTTTTGTTTTTTACTTTTATTGAATTAAATTTCTTAATTCATACACGAATGTTTGTTTATTTTAGGACACCCGTTACCTATGCCTTTATAGCTAAAGTCATATTTCTTTTGAATGTCAAAGTATATCTTTCAATATTCCAATTTTTCATTATATTTATATTGTTAAAAGATTTTCTAATATAATAAATATTTACTTTGTCCTTTTATTGGTTTATTTACTTTACCACAGCTAGCTATAGTTGAGTTTCTCCTTTCTCTACAGGGAATGTTTTATATTTGGGTTCTCCAAAGCCGAAAATTCTCACACTTGCAGCCTCTATATTTTATTTACTGAACCTATTTACTTACTTTAAGATTGATTAGTCAATGGACGCATTTTGACAGCGGTAGAAAAAAATGAACGATATACCATTTAAAACTTTGAAAACATTTATTCTAATTGTCAAAATTTCTTATGAACTTATCTTCAATCAATTTCCACTTTCTTTTTCTTTTAAAATTTTAAATCTTATTTGGGATCCACTCTATTCCTTAAATTTAAATAAAATATGACAGCTTTTGTTAAAGGATATTACAAATTTGGATTATTATTATTAGTTTCAATGTGATGCTTAAAATTTGACTATACTTTTCATAATAAATCCAATTATTTTTACTTGTTATATCTATCACCATAGCAACTTCGCTTTGGCTAAATTTGGTAACCTAGGATATTGAGTCTTAAAAATGGTTGAAAGGGTTTTGTATTTCTTACGTGATCTCCTGCGTAGCGCCCTCTTTTGGTTCTTTAGAGTACTTCCTATATAGATTGGATTTATATTCCTATATTTGGCAAAATTGCTTCATAGATGACATTTACTTTTCAAATTGACATATTATTATTGTATTAATGGATGTTTAGAATCTTGTTTGGAATTATACTGCAGTTTTTATTAATCCTTGATGGAATACTTGGATTTGAAACTGTGGCGTGGGCTGAGATTTTCCATTGTTCACTGTTATTTACCATATACGCACTGGTATCCTTGCTTGAAGTTCTTCTAAAGTTGTTTACTGGTAGGTACAACTTTTTTATTTCACTTTGACTATTGTTTACGCATTTATTTAACTTTTTTGAACATTTTTCTTAATCTGCAAGCTACTAGCTTGTTGTCTCGATCGGCTTCTTGTTAACAATCCCCTCATCCTCACGGAAATTAAGATTCCTCTCGTTTTTGTTTTATATGACGAATCAAATTTGTTAATTACTATTTAAATTTGCTTGTCAACCAATTACTGTTTCTGTTTCAGATATGTCCAATAGCATCACAGATTTCACCAAATGAGTCAAGAGAAAGTAATTTCCTTTCGATCATATTAATTCAATAATTAGATTTTAGAGTCAGGTTAGTCAAAAATTGTTTGTATGTTTAAATTTCTAACCTATCTATATTTTCATCAACAAAAATCAATCCTTAATTTCCATATTCACAAATTTAACAAATTTACCTGTCCTTACATAATTTTTTCTTACATATTCACAAATTTTCATCAAATTTATAACTAAATCATTTTTTTAAAAAAATCACTAGTTTTTACTTCGTCGAAGACACTTTATTAAACTTGTTTTATATCTGTCTATAACGTGTTGTTTCTGGGATTTATATGACTTTTATAACTTTGTACATTGTTAGGCAGTTCATGTATTGACTTGAATTGTTCAATATATGTGCAATACATTTTTTATGTCTTATCTGGTAACTTTAAATGATGTCATGATCCATTCATTGGCGAATACATATAGTTAATTATTTTAAATTTCAGGTTCAGTTGGATAATAGTCTGCAGTGTATCTGAATGTAGCTGTGACAACAAAGTGGATTCTTACTTTCAGGTATTTATTTTGTCCTTTTTAGTGAATTTTTATTAAAAAAATTCACTAATAGAGAGGTATCGATGGTGAGACTTTGCAAAAATTCTTTCAAATGAGCGCGAATTAGGACCCCTAGAACCCATATCCGGGGTCAGTTTGAATTTTTATATGCTTATATATATATATATATATATATATATATATATATATATATATATATATATATATATATATATATATATATATATATATATATATATATATATATATATATATATATATATGTATCCGTCTGATAACTCAAAAAATAATTAACCGATTTAGATGAAACTCGGCAAGTGCCTTTCTTTTATTAATGGCTTGGATGAGTTCGTTGGCCAGGAAAATCGGACGGGGTTTTCCGGGAAAATTTTCGGTTTTCTTTCAAAAAAAATTTTTTTTTTCCGAAAATTTCGATAAAATTTGGTCTACATATTGCTTTGGGAAATACCTAACTATGTGCCAAAATTCAGCTTTCTAGGGTTACAGAAAATTGAGCTATTCAAATTTGAAACATGTTTAAATCATAAGTGTGTGGTTGCTGTTGGTTATTTATATTTCTATTGACCGCAGCTTCAAAATCTCGTATTATTCAATGACTTTGTAGTTCTCATTCTCACTTTTATTGACTAACATTTCAATTCTTGGTCTCAATGGTTTTATATTTTCACGTTTGACCAGCAGATGTCGCTCACTGTAAACATTGTTATTATTAATAAATGCATAAGTCAATTCGTAGCGTGTTAATCGGTAACGTGAAAATACTAGGCGGTCCAAGTCGCAGATAGAGGTTCCATCGCAGTTGCAGTAAGATCCTCCATGCCAGTTCGATGCAGATGAGATTTATATCTACCGTGGTTAAATCTCATTCTAATTATGGTAGTTGAAGTTTTTCTTGGTAAATTGAGATCTTTAATTTGATTTTCTAAAGACAATTGCGAGTAGAGCAAGCTATCTCTGTTATTTGATTTTAGTGAATTTTTATTTTTAAAAAAATCACTAATACAGAGGTATCGACGGTGAGACTTTGCAAAAAAATTTTCAAATGAGCGCGAACTAGGACCCCTAGAACCCATATCCGAGGTCAGTTTCAATTTTTATGTTTATATATATATATATATATATATATATATATATATATATATATATATATATATATATATATATATATATATATATATATATATCCGTCTGATAACTCGAAAAATAATTAACCGATTTCAATAAAACTCGGCAAGTGCCTTTCTTTTAATAAGGGCTTGGATGAGTTCGTTAGCCAGGAAAATCAGACGGGGTTTTCCGGGAAAATTTTGAGTTTTATTTCAAAAAAAAAATTTTTTCTCCGAAAATAACAAAGCTGTTTTAATGAAATTTACATGTATTGCCTTGGGATAGACCTTACTAAGTAACAAAATTTAACTTTCTCAATTTATCAAAAATTGAGTTATTAAAATTTTATATTTTCTTTCAAAAAATTTTTTTTCTCCAAAATTTACAGTTATTTTAATGAAATTTGGTGGATATCTTGTCCTAAGAAAGACCTTACTACATACCAAAATTAAATTTTCTAAGTTTATAGAAAAATTTGTTATTCAAATTTGAAGCATTTAATAAAAATTCACTACCATAACGCACTTGCTGCGTCCAGAGTTTTTTTATTAGTAACTTAATCATTAAAAATATTGCTATATATATATATATATATATATATATATATATATATATATATATATATATATATATATATATATATATTATATATACAGGCTGTTTAATTGAGAAAGGTAAATAGTTTAACTGTGGAAGGGGGTCACTAGCGTGATTATAAATAACCCATAATTAGTTAGTCTTTGAGCCCTTATAACCGAGATACAGGATGTTCTATCAATTTTGCCCATTTGTTTATTGCTTCATAACTTTTGAACCACCCTGTATATTTTTCTGATATTTGGTTGCATACTCACCCTGTCCCGTCAATATGATTCAGGTATTAACAATAAAGGAAATTTAGTTCCGGCTTCACTAAAAATTGACCAATTTATTCTGCTCGAAAATAACACCATGTATATTTAGATTACAAAAATTTTTTGCATTATTTAAATAGACCTTAAAAAATTAAATGTACCTTTTATTTTTGCACAGACGATCGTACTACCCACATTTTAAGTTAACATTGTCATTTTTGAATATTTTGGGGTACTAAGTCGACTCATATAGGTTTTAATTAATTTTATTAAATTCTATTAAAGATTATTTAACCTAAATAAGTATTATGTTCAAAAGCTACGTTTTCTATTTATCCTTGTTCTCATCTAGATCACTAGAAAATGTAGTTGCAGATCCGCATTTAGAGTTAAATATGACAATATACTCACCCTTAGAGCATTCTATATATTGATCTTTTCTGATACATCCTTTATATTGATCTTTTCTAATTACCAACAGGTATTTTTGTAGTTACAGAGTACAGAAAATTAAATTGATACCTTCATAAGCCATAAATGTACGAATATCCGCAACTTCTTAGGGAAGTTCTACAATATTTAAAAAGACTAAAAAATTTTATTTAACGGTGTACGTTTTATTTTGTACAGGCGATCGTACTACCCACATTTTAAGTTCAAACTGTTATGTTTTAATATTTTCTGGACAAGCAGAATCAGACATGTTTTATTCAATTTTGTTTATCTATTTAATGAATAAGCATTATTAACAAACAACAAATAACAAAGGAAGAAGAAAAACTGTGATTATTACAAAAAACTAAAACAGTTGTTCAAAATGACCTCAAAATTATTCTTTCGGATGCATATTTTTCTCCTTGTTGCAATATTGTTTACAAATGTTTTAATAGTATCAGTGTTATTTTTTCCTGCCTCGAGCCTTTGTAATTCATGCACATGGTATGGGACGATATTTTTTTAGCCGTCGCCATAAAGTAGTTTGAGGTACGCTAAGAGCATGACTAACTCTTCTACAGCTAATTTGTGGATCATAATTACCTAACCATATCTAAAATATTTTGTACCATATTCAGATGATGCCTTTCATGATGCTCATTTAAGTAACTTAACTGTAAAAAATCTACCATGTTTCTTCATGTAACGAGAAGTTCACGAAAATGTTTTACAATCTGGTGATATTAGATTAGGGAACTTAATTTCATATTCTCTTTTTGCAGATAGAGCATTCCCATCACAAAAACCATATACGTATACAATATCTGCATATTCTTTATTAGAAAATTTATGTGGCATTTTTAATAAGTGCTGGTTGCAACAGATGAGACTAAAACACTGTGACAAATTCAAGAACACTAAAAACATTTTGACTGAAACTATAATGAGCGGTCAATTACCTAGCGTTCTAGAAATTGTAACTTCCCTAAGAAGGTATTGAGATGGGTACATTTAGCGCTTACGAAGGTTATAATTTGATTTTATGTACTTTGTAACTACAAAAGTACCTATTGGTAACTAGAAAAAATCAACATACAGGCTGTTCTTAAGGTAAGTATATTTTGATGTTTATTTCGAAATACTGACCTGCAATTACATTTTTTTTGATCTAGATGAAGACGAGGACACATAAAAAACTTACTTTTGCACATAATACTGGAATTTAATAAAATTAATTAAAACCTATCTGATTCGACTTGGTACCCCAAAATATTCAAAATTAACAATTTGAACTTAAAATGTGGGTAGTACGATTGTCTGTGCAAAAATAGAAAGTACATTTTAATATTGCAAAAACTTGTAGAAATTAAAATATACATGGTGTTGTTTTCGAACAGATAAAAATTGTAAATTTTTAGTGAAGCCGGACCTGGATTATCGTTACAGGTAATACTTTAGTCGATTTAGCAGCATATGATGAGTATGTGTACCAAATATAAATTTAAGTATACATGGTGTTGTTTTCAAGCAGAATAAATTTGTCAATTTTTAGTGAAACCGGAACTGGATTTCCTTTATTATATAAAATAGATAAAAATGGGCAAAATTAATAAAATACCCTGCATGTCGGTTTTAAGGGGCCAGACTAACTAATTATGGGTTATCTAAACACCTGAGTGACCCCTATCCACAGTTAAAGTATTTACGTTTCTCAATGAAACACCCTGCATATTGGTGGTGACATCTCAACAATAGCAAACACTGTAAAATACTTTGGTGTCATGTTTGACCACAATTTGTTTCAACATCCATATAGCAAAAACTGTTTCAAAATGTAATGCTTCACTTGGGTACATCACTGGAAGCGCGCCTCGAGCATGCTTGCGTTATTTCAGAAACAACAAATGTTGAAAATTCAAATGGGATTAATATTAGCCAAACAACAATTTTCATTGAACATTTAATGTGTCATTTCTTGAGTTTTATCTGCAGTTCTGTTCTGCTGTATTTATCCATAAGACCATCAACAGCGAGATTGACTGTAGATTAACGTGAAACAGACTGATTGTTGCTGTACACTACTTTGCGATACGACATCCGGTTGTATTTTATCCCCTTTGGCTCGTACCCATTCTCAGGAATTTTCTTCCGTTTACTTCATGTGCAGTAACGTAGACATTAGTTGCAGTTCGATAAACATACCTATTTTAAACATTATATGGGGAGATTAAGTCTGTTTTCTTGGGCGTCATATAGCATACGTATTCTTTTTGTGTATATTTTATTCATAAATCGTTTGTCCGTATTCTTGGAACTGTATCTTGTCGCACTTAAATGGTTCAAGCGGCTGGGATGTAATATTTAACAGATAAATAAATGAATAAGTAAATAAATCGAATCAATTATCATATTCAAATCTACAACACGAATACCTATAAATATATAAAATACAAACATTAAAAATGTTTATGGGTTTTAGATGATTTAGATTTAGGTCACCCTCTGTACAGTTTTTTAAGAACTGAAAGTCTAAATTTTTTCAGAGACAAGGTTTCTAAGAAAATTTGTCAAAGAAAAGCCACGCGCAGACGTTATATGCTAGTAATCGTTAACTACTTAAAAAATCTCATTGCAATTTTGAAAATAATGAACTTGATAAAATACTGTAAGGGTACAAGGTTGTTGTTTAGCGCACGACATACACGATTATTAAAGTACTTTCATAATTTAATTACTTCTGACTATGAGTTTGTCGACACGAAAATGTTCTTCAAACAGAGCGCGACATGAGTGCATGTTTTGCTGTGATATAGAGCATGTAATTGTATTATCCTAGACCTATTTATCCATAAGTAATTGCATTATTGATTTATAAAGTGTTATACACGTATAGGAGCACAATTTACTTCTTGGCTATACGTATATAAAACATTACAAACAAATAATAATATATGCATTATTCATTGTTGCTCCCACTCCGTGAAAAGATTACATAACAAATACAGATGTATATACTTCTTCTCTGGCTTCGCAGATGCTAGTTCTTTCTCTGTAGTCGGTTTCGCTTTTTACAGCATCTCCAAGCATTGGTTAGTCTAGGTACTTCATAGATCTTGCTATATTTCAGATATAGTTGTCAGTCATCGTAAACCTTGTACATTTTTTCTGGTAATTTCTGGAATGCGATTAAATTTTAGATTTATATTTTTAGATTCATGCTCATCTGATATATGTAAATATGACAATTACATTCTCTTGTGCAAGTAATTTGCCAATATGCTGTATATGTTTCCCAAATAACGTTTGGTGGTATAAGAATCACTGCAAAATACAAATTGATTTTGCAGTAGTACACTTTTCTACCCACGTTTCAAGGCGGCTCCCAGTCATATCGCTTTTAAAAGGCAGAAAGCATAATATATCTCCATATATCAGTCTATAGGATAAGTACAATTTGGAGAACCCAATTAATCACAATACAACTTTTAGACCTGACGATCGTTTTGCTAACAAAGTTAGCATCCTCAGCGGGATGAATAAACTATTGAATAGAATAGAGTCCCTCTGATGACGCCAACTTTGTTAGCGAAGCGATCGTCATGTCTACAAACTGCATTGTGATGAATTGGGTTCTCCAAATTGTACTTATCAGTGCTCATCACAGGTTCCAATCTTCACTCATCGGTTGCTATCTGATTTAAGGCGAATAATGGCATATACATTCTAGTCATTTCAGTACACTCTGCTTTAATTAAAGCCACAAATTATATAAAATAAAAACCCAGAAAATAAGTGGTCATATTTACTGATTAGCAAGAGATGTCTGCAAAAAGTACAGAATATTTAACCAACAACGAATGCAACTACTTGTTTTCCAAACTAATCTGTGATATATTGGAGTTGTTATCAAAGGATATACAAATAGCGCTGGTGTCGATTAAAGCTCACTGTAGGATTGACAACGAGGAGGCTGACTACCTGACAAAGCGTGCTACATTAAAAGATGAGGAATTACGTTATATTTGTCAAGCCTCAGACATTTATTCTAATCTTGTTCAAACAGTTATTTAAATCGAGTTATCAATATAAAAGTGACGATTAAGATCACTACTTTAAAAGTATCCAAATACTTCCACCCGTAATATCATGGTTTAACAAATTATCTGTAAGTAGATCTCTAATAACTAACATTTGTGGGTTAAGATTTAGACATGTCCTAGTACCTCAATATGTTTCCAAAATAAATATAAGAGATAATCCTAATTGTGAATGTGGTGAGATTAGGGACCCGGAACATGTGCTTCTCGCTTATGCCATCTCTGACAAACAATTGAAAATGAAATCTGTTTAGATGAAATAATTGAACTGAATATAGTTCCTTGCCCTTTTAATCTCTATCACTTGTTAGAAACAAAAAAATGTAGACATATATCAAAGTACTCAACTAGATATTACAAGTCTAAAAATACACCTATAACCCTAGAGTGCTTAGGTGAATAGAACGCCTATAGTTGCTTAGGCGGGGTTGCCTGTAACCCCAGTAATATATTTCTATTTAATCTGCAGAAATATGAAAAAAAACATTTTTATTTCAGAGAAACAAGATCCATTTTAAACCCTCAGTACATATTTTGGCTCTATGATTATTGCAAACAGCCTTAGAACACTTTGCACATGCTGTTTTTGTTTTTGGGTCATTTGCTCTTGGACATAAGGTGTATCGAACTTGTTTCTGCAGTTTTGTTGGTGGTGGGTCAACAGTTTCTTCTGAGTTCGCATACATCATTTGCCTTATTGATTCATTGGGGGGCGGGGTCCCTTAGACTGTCTATGCGCTGGTTGATTTCTTGATTGATCGGCGCGTGGCTTAGCTACTGGATTCCTTAAGGCTGGCTCCACGTGCCATCCCTGGAGTGATTGTCGGCAATGGGACAAACGCCCAGGGCTCATGGTCTACCAAACTCTCGCTAGAGGAGGGACTCAGAGCGGGACCTGCTCTGGACTGGCAGCACTGTGCAAACCAGGTCCAGCACACCTGGCGCCCTTTGGAGAGTAGAGGGACCCACCCTTGCCTTGGTCGGCGTGGGAGGCTGCCCTATCGGCTATTCGAAAAATGCTCGATCGTGTCAGCATCACCGGGCCATGGACGGGTCCATGGGAGGGGCCGAAGGCGAGGAGTCAGGGAGAAAGCAAAGGAGAGAAAGGAAAAGGAAGTCGAGATCCCAGAAAAGGAGGCGAATAATGTGTCCCCACTCTTGCGAGTGGAAGACGCTGCCGCAACCCCGGCCGCTGGGGCGGGCCCTGGCCCCTCGGGAACGGTCGATCCGGCAGGTAGAAGAGATATGCAGGTGGTTATCACCTCCAACCGGGGGGATGGCGTAGTCCTGGCGGAAGAGGCCAAGTCAATTAGAGGGAGTTTCGTAGCGGGTATGTTGGACGCCATGTCGGCATCCGGCGGGGCGTTGTAGCTCCGCTTCCGTAACTCGGGGATAGTTCATCCAGGGTGGTTCTTGGTGACCACCAAGGATAGCGAGTCCCTGAGTTGGCTCCTTAACGGCTGGTCCAGGGCGGCGGTGGGTGAAATTGCCTTTAGCGCCGCAAGGGCTGGGGACGCCCCATGGCCGGTTCGGATCGGCTTCTGGCTCAAAAGTCAAGAGGTGAATCTAGAGGAAGTGGTCAGGATGCTTGCGCTCCAGAACCGCTAGCTCAATGTTGGGCAATGGCGGCACCTGGAGACGGCAGGAGAACCTGGGGCATGGCGTTTAGTCTTCTCAGTTGGGCCCGGGGTGGGTCGTGGGCTGGACGGGCAAGGGTGGCGGCAGTACTTCGAGTTAGTGACTCTCAATGTAATCAGTGTTCCGACATGGAGTGCGGTCGACGCTGCCCGTCCCGTGGTTGGCACGCGGACGTCCACTGACCAGGAGGGGGTTCCGCCCCTTCAGCGCCTTGATTTATTCGCGGGGTAGCTGCGGGTGTGCCAGATCAACCTTCAACATAGCCAGGATGCCACTGTAGAGCTGGCAAAACTCTTCACAGGCGGTCCAGGCGACGTTGTGTTGATCCAAGAGCCTTATGTGTATAGGAAGCAAATGAGAGGGCTTGGAGAAATCGGCTTCAACATCCTAGTTGGTGGCGAAGCAGAAGAAGAACAACCTAGGACATGCATATTGGCGTCGAGGAATCTGGACATGATGTTGCTGCCGCAGCTCAGGTCACGGGACGCCACAGCATCTGTCCTAGAGTACAAGGTGAGTAATACTAGGCGTAATGTGATGTTGTGCAGCCTTTATGTTCCCTACGATCGGCGGGACTGTCACCGTCGGAGGAACTGGTGCATATCGTCGATTTCGCGAGGGAACATGGGTTACAACTGATTATAGGCTGTGACGCCAACTCTCACCACAGATTGTATATTGAATTGAATATTGATAAACGTCAACTTAATATACGAAAAGTTTGAGAATTCACTAACATATAGAGTGTCCTGTTTCAAATAACGAAGTTTATATCAGTTTGAGGTGTAACTGGAAGTCGCCATTTTAAAAATTATTACCATCAGATCTAGAATCTTCCAGAACCGTGATGCACAAACTGTCAGTGCTTAGATGGGCATAGTTTAAGAATTATTCCACCAGGCCACCCATTACTTGATGTAAATTCATTGTCAACTTAGAGAAACAAACAAATGGATTTACACTATTATTTATTATATTTTATGTACGATTGCAGAGAACCTTAGCGAAACTGCAGTCGTGCATAAAATATAATAAATAATAATGACAATCCATTTGTTTCTTTCTCTAAGTAGAATACATTTTATTACTTTTTACGTGACCCTACAAAAAGAAATCTAGGGGTGATAAATCTGGCAATCGTGCGGGCCATTCTATGAAACCTCTTCCCCTAACCCACCGATTTGGAAATATGTTGTCAATATATTGTCGAACAGGCAAACTGTAGTGTGGAGGCGGTCCATCATTCCTTAGTATCAACTGTTCTTCGAGAAAATGCTCGTTATTCTCGATAACGTGTATCACCATAGGTTCAATAGTGTTTTCCAACAACTACGAGTACACATCTCCAGTCAGATTACCAGGTAATAAACAGGGAACAACTATATGGTTACTGAAACTTCCAGCCCAAACATTGAGTTTCTCCGGGTGTTGTGTATGAATGCCTTGAAATAATCTGGGATTAGAATCAGCCCAATCGCGACAATTATGACGATGCACGGCACGTTTTACAACAAGTTCACTTATGACTTCGTAAAAGTCCAGACGGCGGTCAAAGTCATCTTTATTTACTTCTTGTGCAGGATGTATTTTCGGTGAGTGGAATCTATGACGCTTAAAAATGTTTTGAATGCTAGTTCTAATCTTCTATTAGCACATTGATTATTTGCATAAAAAAGTAAATTATTTCCATTGTCTCTGAAATCAAGTAAACCATTTTGTTGTATAACTGCAAAAGCAATAATAACCTGATGGACTAATAGAATGAAAATTAAACGTACACTAACGTTTCTTTGCAAATAAAGGAACCGAATAGCACAATTTAATCATTATCAGTAACAATTTAAAAAATTACCAACCCCCACTTTTTCGTAAGTGATAATCACATAAAAAAATCAACAAAACGTGACGATATTTGTAGCAAATTAAAACACAAATTTATTATCTTTAGGAGTCAATTTCACAGAACCCACTGGTTCAAAAAAAAAAAAAAAATAAGACACCATTATTTTTTAAGTGATTTACACCAGATTTACAACGATATGCTACTTTATCCTCCTTGTCTTGTAAGATTTTAGGGGTGGATCGCACCACTGATTAAGGGTTCGCGTTGCGATGTTAAAAATAAGCTAAAAGTATTCCCGATTGAAAGAAACATTTACATCTTTAACCGATTTCAACAAACACGATAAGTGCCCTAACGCTCTTGTTTCGTTTTCAAGTAGGCAGAATTCGAACAGAAATGGTTTTTATAAAAAACTCACGGACACGTCAACAACATTTTTTTTCACACCTTGTAGTATTAGTTTGTAATTTTCACCCATCACCATTTCACCTCAACTCCTTGTTGATTTTTTTTCAGACAGCAACCCCATCATATGTCAACGGAAATTCAAACAGAATATTTTTTCAATGATAATACCAAAAATTTGAGTCCAAAAGTCATAAGCCGCTACACAGGGTGGAAACTTAATTACTGATTATAAAACTTAAACCGCTTACTGTAAGGGCGAACTTTTTTTTTTCATTACTTGTCAGAATTATGGCGAAGCCTTAATGTACGGGCGTAATGAGTCGGGCGAGCGGGTGCCAAATGTGTCCAGTAATAACATCACTAACCTGTAATTAAAAATATACCTGAACACACCGTTGCCTATCTAAAGCACTACCTAACATATATACGAGGAGCATTCAATTATTAGTTTATCAATCATTTACCAATTACACGCTCCACCGAGCGACTCATAATCAATAACTATTATACTCAAAGCTCCACTGAGCAACCTACCATTAAGAGCCGTTTCGACATAACGCTCCACTGAGCAACTCCAACATTAATAGCAGTTCCTACTCAAGGCTCCACTGAGCCACATAATACTCTCTCAAAAGTGCACATTAGTGCCTCAGAACTGCTTCTCAACAATGTCTCTAAATGCTCAACAGCTAGTTTCTCAAACAATAATTACTCAGACAATAATTACTCAAGTAGTTACTCACACGATAATTACTCAAATATAATTACTCAAATAATCATAATACTTAACCAATAGTTTAGCTTGTGTGTTTGTTTGGGTGCTGTACCCGACACCAGGTCAGTGCCGGCTTCCAGGTGTGCAATGAGGCACAGTTCAATGCCTCACCTAGAGTGCTCGCAACTGTCAGAGTTGGATACCGAGAAGTGCAATGGGCACACGATTCACACTCCAGGGTGTGCCCTTCTCCAAGTAGCCCAACTCCTACACTGGGACTGACACGTGCAATGATACCAACGGGTGAACTGACCACAGTGTCTCGGTCAAGCTACCAGATCGACCAAAATGCAACAACGGTACCACCGTGAATACTGAGAAGTGCAATAGACGCATCGGTGCACCCTCTACGATGTGTGCTCTCCAATATCCAGCTATCGACGGGAGTAGGTGCAATGGATACCTAGAGCGAGCTCAGCTGTACCCCTACCGAAATCCATCGATGCAAACAAAACAACCGTGTTGCGGTTACGTAACCTGGGACTAAACCCTACGCCTCTACCAGTATGACGCCCTACTGGGTGAGCAAACAGCGAAAGTGTCCCACACACCTTCCAAACTAGCATCAATTTACTTCCCAACAGACTCTACTTTATTTACTCTAAACAAACTGACATAATTCAACTCTTACCTAATTTATGAATATTGACTTAACCTCGTATAAGTAACAACCCGCATGTAAACTTGGCTAATACCTAAATTATTTCATAAAGCCCCTTTATTTGAATATGATAATTACTTCTGAATTTATAACTTGCCCTTGTATAAATAATAAACGTAATCTAACTTAGCTACTTCTCAAATTATTTCCTAAAGCTCCTTTATTTGAATATGATAATTACTTCTCAATTTATAACTACCCTCGTATAAATAATAAACGTAATCTAACTTAGCTATTTCTCAAATTATTTCCCAAGGCTCCTTTATTTGAATATGATAATTACTTCTCAATCCATAACTTATACTCGTATAAATAATAAACTGACTTTGAACTCCAGCTACAATTTATTTTCATATAAACTAGTTATTAAAATGATTTGCTAAAACCACCCTGAATCATATACCTATTGAAATTGCTCCTCATTGTATAACTCAAACAAATAAGAACAGGTAAAATAAACAAACAACGAGACATGTCCAATGAGCATTTACTCACCTGAATAAATGTATATATAACGTGTACTGTAAATTTCACTAATATCGAGCATATTTTAATGCAGCTCAGGTCATGGTTAACTTACAAATGTTAAACTAGATGAATGACAAAAACGTCCCCCAGTATGTTTCTTCGAACCAGTTCTCAAGTGTACAGATAACTGCAGCATGAATAGGACGAGGCCCTTCAATCTAAGAGAGATAGTATTAAGACGCTATCTGAACTACATTGCAACCCCACAGCATGTGTTTCGTTCCGTAAACAATTTTTAAGCGCGTCTGGCTCAACTAACACTTTAGCTTTAATGGGAATACTCCGACTAGAAACGTATTCACCCAAGAACGTGTCTGTTAAATACGCACAGATTATTTTCATAATAAAATGACATTGTGACCACGACTAGAAAATACATTCCTTACATCAACCCCATCATATGTAAACGGAAATTAAAACAGAATATTTTTTCAATGATAATACCAAAAATTTGAGTCCAAAAGTCATAGGCCGCTACACAGGGTGGAAACTTAATTACTGACTATAAAACTTAAACCGCTTATTCTGAAATTCACAATTATTTAAAAACAAAAATGGTGTCTTCTTAAACATTTAAATTGAGCATGTCGCAAACACTAAAATGTTTAAAGTGTTCCAAATTTTTTCGCTGACAACGAACTAATGTTATGTGAAACCCGTCTCCGACTCTATTTAAAACCTCCGCTGTGATGTTTCTAATTTCCCTTGTTATTATTTCCTGTAAATCGTTCAAATCCAAAGGTTGTATTTTGTACACTCTGTTTTTCAAATGCTTCCACAAGTAAAAGTCCAGAGGAGTAAGTTCTGTGGATCTCGAAGGCCATTCTATGAACCTCTTCTTCCTATCCACTTCTGTGGAAAGGTTTTATTTAAATACTTGATTGCGATGAAGCGCATTGCGAAATAACTCTACTAAGGCTAGAATGACCTGACCCATTAGAATTTCCAAATATCTTTCTCCGTTGAGATTTTCAATGAAAATAGGTCCAATCGCATGGTCCATAACGATACCCGTCCAAACTTTGACTTTCTCAGGAAGTTGGGTGTGAGTTTCTCCCATCTAATGAGGGTCATCCCCTGCCAAGTAGCTGCAGTTTTGCTGATTTACCTCGCCCTTTAAAACAAATGTTGCTTCACCAAAAAAAAAAAAGATTTCTGTGACAGAAATAATCTTCGTGTTTAGCATATCAACAATCGGCCCGCAAAATTGTAATCTTCTAACCGATTTACCGTCAATCAGTTCTGGTGAGTGCTGTAGTTTATATGCATGCATTTTCGCTGTTAAAGGTCTTAAAACAGTTGAATGACTTTTACCATTTTCACGTGCCACCTGACGAGTCGAAAATGTTAGATTTTCTTGAAAAGCCAATATAACATCAAGTTTTACGTTATCATTAACATAAACGGGCTTCTTGGAGAATGGTTTAACGTGTCCAACTTCGTAAAACTGTTCATACATTTTAGATACAATTCCCTGAAAAAGTGGTGGTAGATCGGGATGTTTCGCATTAAAAAGATTAACAACTTTTGCTTCGGATCGATATTTATCTCCGTAACCAATCATTATTAATATTTCAGTTCGAAGGATTTCAGTTAAATGTCGCATTTTTGTGACTCAAGGCGCAATATATTTGACACTTAACTGACAATTGTTCAAACAGAGTTTAATCTCACTAACATGCAAGATTTATAAAACTAGATCTTGACTAACATGCACCTCTAACAGCTGATTGAATGACGGTGAAATAATTAAACATTATTTTTGAACCTGCAAGAACTAATAAACATCAGTGAAGAATATAACAGGTTTCAGACAAACAAATTGTCTGGTCCTGCATGCAATGTTTTTTGATAGAAGATAACAGAACTAAAATTTGTACTAACTAAAATTTATTTAATGCTATTAAATGAAATTAAAACAAAAATGCAACTTTCGTGTACAAGTCAAATCATTATGCAGGAAACCTGATTCTGCAGATGAAAATGTAACAAATATTTTCTGTTGATTTCTAAAAATCTACCTTTATTCTCGCGTCAGGTTGTATGCAAAAATTAGTCATAATCACGGACAATTTAATAACTGTCATTTCAGAATACACGGTTTAAGTTTTATAGGCAGTCAATAAATTTCAACCCCGTGTAGCGGTCTATGACTTGTGGTCCCAAATTTTAGGGCCCATCATAAGAAAAATAAGCCCTTTAAATTTCCCATGAAAAAAGATAGGGTTGATTTTTGAAAAAAATATCAACAAGAAGTGGGAATGAAAATTACAAACTAATGCTACAAATAGTACAGGCAATAGAGGAGCCCGTTACTCTTGTCCATAATGCATTAAATTACATGAGTTTTTTTTTGATACATAGGTTCAGAATGACGTACTGAATATAAAAACACAAAATTCTTACAAATTAGGAGGCCGGAAGTGCCGCCATTTTGAGAAAAACCGTTTCGGTCTATATCTCCGTAACCGTGCACTTTAAGTCAAAAATGGTAATGACCTTTATTGTAGATAATTGCATTTCTCATCTTTTATGGTAAATAATTTTTTTTTGTATCACTCACCGTTTACAACTTATATGACTATTAGCATTCATTTATTGACTTTTTTACCTATATCCTTGTTAATAATTGTTTAAACAATAAAATGCTTATAACTTAACTTTTCAATCGACAAATTTCCTACAATTTTTACTAAACATTTTTTTCAAAAATCAATATTTTCAAAGTTATAACGCGTTAAATGTTGCACTTTTCAATCGCCAAATTTTATATCTGGAAATAATTTAGTAAAATGAAGGACAATGACGGTTGAAGCTAAGACTTCAGCCTTTGTAAAACATTCTTCTTGAGACATTTTTTTTCCATAGCTTATATTAGTTTCAGGTTCTTTGCGTAAATGTTGCCAATTTTGACGTTTTAATTCGCGACTTTGACGTTTTGAGGAAAACCCCAATTTATTTTTCTTTAAATGACTAAAACTTTTTTTCTTTGAACCTACAGACCTAACTTTTGGTATGTAATTTACCTATAATGACGTAAAACCGTTTACCAAATTTAGTTGCCCTTACTTTGTTATTTCCGAAGATATGATTTTTTTTCTAAAGAAAACACAAAATTTTCCGGGAAAACCTGGGCCGATTTTCTTGGATAACGAACTTATCCAAGCCACTTACAAGTGGAAGGTATTTACCAAATTTAATTAAAACTGGCCCATTCGTTTTTGAGTTATCGGTGTGTGATATATATATATATATATATATATATATATATATATATATATATTTATATTTATATATAAATTAAAACTGACCCCGAGTATGTGTTCTAGGGGGCATAATTAGCGCCTATTTCAATTTTTTTTTCAAAATTCAAAACTCGGGGTCTGTAGTGAATTTTTTTAAAGAAAATGCACTAATAATAATTTTAGAAAAAAAAGTTTCAAGTAAAAATTGTAGGAAATTTGTCGATTGAAAAGTTAAGTTATAAGCATTTTATTTTTTAAACAATTATTAACAACGATGTAGGTAAAAAAGTCAATAAATGAATGCTAATAGTCGTATAAGTTGTAAACGGTGAGTGATACAAAAAAAGATTTAACAAAAAACATGAGAAATGCAATTATCTACAATAAAGGTCATTACCATTTTTGGCCTAAAGTGCACAGTTACGGAGATATAGACCAAAACGGTTTTTCTCAAAATGGCGGCACTTCCGGCCTCCTAATTTGTAAGGATTTTGTGTTTTTATATTTAGTACGTCATTCTGAACCTATGTATCAAAAAAAAAACTCCTGTAATTTAATGCAGAAACAAATTCTCCATTGGCTGTACTAAAAGTGTGAAACAAAAAATTTTTGTTGGCGTGATGACGCATGAAAAACATTTCTCTTTATTTTTGTAAATGTCATATATATATATATATATATATATATATATATATATATATATATATATATATATATATATATATATATATATATATATACATTTAATAAAAAAACAAACTTAATTAAACAGGAAAACTATAAACTTACGACTCAGAGAATAAACAAAATTTTGTTTAGAACAATCTTAAACAAAACACAATTTCTTTGTGTGTTTATTAGTCAAATATATAGGCCTACCTTAATTACTATTTTTGAGCTAATAGTAAATTAAAATGCAACTTTTGTGGATACATGTCTTTATTAGAAACATAACACAACTTAATTCAACATTTTCATACAAATTCAATAAATATGTGAATATATTTTTTGAACATTAAATATATCGTTTTATATATATTCTTATTAACTAGTTCATTATCTATAAAACTAGTGCTAAGGTTTTCGAATTGACATTTAATTAAACTATTTATCTAAAACGCTTATACACGATTGGTCCACAGAAAAGGACATATATATTACAGTTAAGAATAATTTCAAGGAATAGGCCTCTGAGTAATATAACAAATACAGTAGTAAATATTTTGTGCCACGCTTACCTAGATTGCATCTTTAATTTATTCTATAGTAAGTGAAATATTTTTAAAAAATTTATAAAAGATAATTCATTGTAAAATAATTTGCCTCATTTTATCAAACTTATCCTCTTCTTATTTATACGATAACACATTTTGAGATGGTTTACTAGTTATTGATTATTCCAGATAGAGCCTGGTGCAAACTCAATTAATAAAAATTCACTAATAAAATAAAACAATTTTCTTTTTGTGCCCGTCTCCTTCATTTTCAATCAGTTTAGGAAAATAGATTTGAAATCTAGAAACAAAAATTGTACCACAAAAATAATATCTTATAAGCTATTATTGTATGAAATAAGTATAACTTAATACACATAGTATTTGTACGTTTAGTAAGATGATTTCTCATCTTAAAATTAAAAAAATGTGATGAAAGGAGGTGTAGAAACTCAAAGTTACAGTAACGTAGATGTGCTTTGATAAAAAACCACGTATTGAAAATACCACATTGATAGGTTCTAAGATGTCAGCTTAACGCATAAGTTTGTAGCGTTTTTCTTTGCAAGGCAGAGTCTGCTGGAAATCAGTTTATTTATTAGGCCTACATCAAGGTGGTTTTATCTCCTGACCTTGCTCTATCAGATCTTAATCTCTTCCGCTTTTTATCAAACAAACTTTGTGGATTCCTCTTTAATGACGATGTCCCGCTTCAAGGAGAAACTTAATTTTCACTTCAATTTAATGCAACAAACTTATATGTCAACATGTTATTTTTACAATACTTTGGAGTGTTTAAGTTACTCATTTGCCTCTTAAATCATTGCTTCATTTTGGTTGGAGTACATATGTTAAAAGTTCGGGATGCAGCATGTGTTATGGTAGCGTATTTTCATTAAATGTAACTCAATTTTATACAAACCTAGAAAGTTCAATGTTGGTCCATGACAACGTCTTTCCCAAGGCAAGATATTCACCAAATTTTATCTAAGTAGCTTTGTAATTTTCGGAGATAAAAAATATTTTTGAAAGAAAACTCAAAATTCTCCCGGAAAACCTTGGCCCATTTTCCTGGATAACGAAGTTATTAACAGAAGAGAGGTACTTGCCAAGATTCATCAAAATGGCTTGATTACTTTTTGAGTTATCTGTTATCTGAGTTATCTCATATATATATATATATATATATATATATATATATATATATATATATATATATATATATATATATATATATATATATATATATATATATATATTTGTGTGTGTGTATATGTATATATGCAAATGGAAAGTGACCCCGGATATGGGTTTTAGGGGTCATTAGTTCACGCTCATTTGAAAAAATTGTTGCAGTCTCACCATCGATACCTCTCTATTAGTGAATCTCTTTATATAAAGTTTACTAAAAAAATGATCGAAAAACGTTTGGTTGTATGATAAAAGTGTTAGTATGTGAAGTGTACATTTTCAAGAGTGATTATTTTGTATACTTCTTCAATTACGTAAACATAAAATTTACTGGTTTCTTGCAGCATGCATTTTGTTTTGGCTACATTTGCACCATAATTTGCTAATCTAAGATGTAATGAACGGATGACAGGAGTAAGAAAAGCGACAGCAGTGATGGAAACGAGATGCCAACCCGTAACTAGTAACCCTTAAACGAGTACCTGATACAATTAAATTAAAATTTGCTAAATATTTAAATTCACTTGTCGAATATTGTAAGTTTTGTATAACAATTTTACGTTGTTTTCATTCGATGGCTATTAGGTTGGGATCTTAATCTTTCTATTTATTTAATTGGTTAGATCATCATCAAAAAACTTTATTAATTTCATAAATCAGAGCTACAATGCAAGTATAATTTTAAAGGGTGAGACTGCATTCCAAAACCCCTTTATCAGTGTGAACTGCGCTCTAGTAGCAAATCTACATACCAACAAACTATAAGAGACAGAAGCAGCTAAAATCAATTAAAATGACACTGATTTAAAAGCCGATCCACGGCTATATTGGTAAATTACGTTAGTTGGATCGGAAATTCATCACTAGAAAGACGGTGTTAAACACTAACAAGGCTAACTAGAAAAGCTGTACTATGGAGAGGAACTTTTTGTAAATATGAGAATATAGAGAAAATAGAAGGGATTAGGCCAGATGATTAAGGCCCGCCTATAGTAAGAGAAGAATTATAGATGGCCCTTCTCTTGTATACAAACTAAAAGCGAAAGATTAAAAATTTTGCCCCCAAAAATAATTAAAAAAGAACCTTTTCAGCTGATTGTGAAATGTTATGAACCAAGAGTGCCCAGTGAATTTACGGAAAATAGTTGAGAGCACATTCGTTGTACTAGGTTATGTGTTAACAATAATTGAATTAAAAATTAATTTGATGAAAACACAATAATAAAGATAAGTAAAGATAAGACTGCAAAAATAGATATAAATCAAACGTCCAGCAACTTGAGCAAGTAGAAATAATCTTTATGTACCTACATTGCGAACATTATTACGGATGATGATCAATCTTAGCAAAAACTGATAAAGAAGATAGCGATGTCGATGCCAACATTAAATAAACAAAATAGAGTTCCATTAACAAACATTTAAACCTCAATCTGAGGAATATGTTAATCAATTCACACGCATGGAAAGTAATAACATATGGGTTGGAAAGCTCGACTTTGAATAAGCAAGACATAAAACGAGTAGACACTTCTAAAATTTTGATATTAAAACAACTAACAAAGACACGCTACATCAATAGAAAGGCGGATAGAAATGTGCTAGAATATGCTGGTTAAACGAAATTGAGAGGAGGAGACATTTCTTCGTAATAATAACTTTTAACAATATTATCTAAACGAAACCATGGATATACAAATAAAAAAGTATATCAATGGTCAAGGCTTGCAATGTATGCAACAATGTATGTGAGTGTAGCCTGCGTATGAGAAAGATGGTAGCGATACATTGAGGCAAAAGGTTGGTGCGACAAAGACAGGAAATTGTCAGCTGGGGTCCAGGTGACGCAAAATTTATAGGTAAAAATATCTAGTGTTGTTTATACACTTAAAAGTTAAATGACAGCACTTTCCGTCATTGTCTAGGCAATATAGACGACCACATTTTAGACGGTTGTCGGCTTAAATTTATAATTATTGTGTATCGGCAAAACAAACTCATAAAATACATACCTAAAAAAATTAAAATATAAATAGGAACGTATGTATGTGGTCTGATTTCACATCAACATTTGAAAGTTGACGCTTTCCTATAGATTTCATTTGATTTCGTGGCTTGTATCATCTTCTGAAACAGCAGCATAGCTATTAAACATAAAGGTATTTTATAGCGGCATTCACCAGATACTCATTTGTACCCACCTACACGAAACATATTTGCATATTATATAGTTCAGGAGTAAGCTAATGGAATCCAATTTCCAGCGGTTATATTAGAACCACATCATATATTCATGATTTTACTTTTATGAATTTCCCTTGTGGAGGCCATTTATGAACCAAAATTTCATTATGAAGGAAAGGCATAAAATTTGTAAGTTGCATTATTTTTACAAGCAGCAATAATATTCAAAAACGAGCTAACTAAGAGGCATGGTTTATCTAATAATTAAATGAAGCTTCTGATAATTATTATGAGACACTTCTTGTCCTAAATAGAAATTTACCTGAGCAAAAAATTAAGGTAGGATTACGTTATATATATATATATATATATATATATATATATATATATATATATATATATATATATATATATATATATATATATATATATATATATATATATATATAAGAATTTGGTGCTCTAATTGTGAGCCAGAACAACAGATTTTAAGAAACGTTGACATTTACCACTCGACACATTTTGATTGGCTGGTGGTAATTTGGAAATGTCAAACAAAATGCTACTTTTTTTCAAAAATCTATTCGCTGCCAAAAACAACATAAGAGTGTCTAAAATTGTTGTATTTATTTTATCGATTGACTAGTTACGATTTTTTAAGAACAATATAAACGAATATTACATACCTTAAATTCAACGACGGTCGTGCTTTAGTAGGTGTTGTAAATTACCTTCATCTACTTATGAACATCTTAGGATTATTTTTCAGGAGGAGTTATGGATGCATTTTAGTATTACGGCGGTTAGTAATGTACATGCTTGTCGAATCCGGTTGTTAATATTTGTTTGTGTAGTTTGGGTTTTTTCAGTAATTTAGTTTCTTGTTACAATCCCAAATAATTAAGAAAAAAACTTCCAAAAAATATATAAAAAAAAACAAAAACCAACAAAAATAATTCAAAAAAAAAAACAAAAAAGAAACCAAAAAAGTTTCCCTTACAAAATTACAACTAATTAATATAAATAAACCATGTTACTTTAAAACTTTAAGCTTGCAATTATACTTATTTACCTTTCGTAAAGCTATTGTCAAATGAAACTCAGCGAAGGTTATGAAGACAATCAGCAAACATAAATAATTGTATCCGGGATATTAACAACATTAACAACATTAACAACTCTAAAAGTCTAAAAGTCTTTTGTTGGGAGCATGGTAGATATTTAAATAAAACAGGCAAATATAGGAGACACTCGAGAATAAACTGCGGCAAGATGAGTAACACTCGATGATAGACTGCGGCAATGGGATTTGAAGAAAACATTCGATTATAAACCGCGGTGACGTCAAAGATATTAAATGCGGAACTACAAAAGTGTAACGAATAAGTGTGCTAATTAACTAGATTTTAAACTGCCTTAATATTAGATGGCAAGGTAATGCATATAACAGTCAAAGTAGAAGAAAATTTTCCACTCAAAGGGCTATCCAAAATTAGCCCGATATCAATTAATTGCCCCAATGAAATGGTGACAGTAATAAAATACGAATAGGTGATCCAATGGCGAATAATACAAATATCAACGGAGAACCAATTAGAGACATTAAGCAGTAAGTCAATCTTGTGAATATTGTAATTATAAATGTGTAGATTTTTTTATATTGTGTTTAGTTTTAAGTATTGCAGTTGCATTGATGAAAGGCCGACTTAATAGAGCATAGTTTATTTAATTCATTAATAAAATAAGATGCTGATTTGTGTGATTTATTGACAACGATCAATAATATATTTTGATATAGCTATGTTTTTTAAAACGAATTCAAAAAACCAGAAATAAAACATTATAACTTGTAGTTATATAGTCTAATTGACTTGACCCTTAAAAATATAATATCACCAAATAAATATATATTGAAATGATTGTCAATTAAAAGAGTTAAATCAATAAAATCTCAACTGAAAATATTTTAACGAAATTTCTAACACTCTGGATTAATAAAAATGTACAAATAAGTTACATTCAAACAAAAATTCTAGCCCAATTTCAGAACTCTATCCATGAGATAAGAGAAAAAATTACAGATACAGCGGTAAGTAAACAAATATTCGCATAATTTCATTTTCATCAATGTTAATACTTTAAATAAAGAGGCAAACCCATAATATTTAAAATATATATAAAATATATATAAAAATACCATAGCAATATATATATATATATATATATATATATATATATATATATATATATATATATATATATATATATATATATATATATATATATATATATATATATATATATATATATATATATATATAAACATATAAAAATTGAATATAACCCCGGAAATGGGTTTTAGGGGTACTAGTTAGGGCTCATTTGAAAACTTTTTTGCAGAGCCTCACCATCGATACCTTTTTATTAGTGATTTAAAAAAAATCACTAAAAAGAGGAACACGAGAAGAAATAACTAGCGCAAGACCATAAGTGTATAGAGTCATGAGACAAACATTCAGCTGACAATAGACGAAAAAGAATAAGCAGAATCTAAAATTACCCAAATGACTAAAGAACTAGAAAGGTGGTACTTTCTAGTACTCTAAATAGAAAAAAGAACAGGATAAAAAAGGATAGAGATACCTTTATAGCTTTTGTACATTTGGAATAAGCATTTAGTCATGTAATTCGGAAAATAAAGAGATATGCTAATTACTCCCAATCGATAAAAAAATTGGACCACCTTGTACACATTTGTATTAAAATTTAAAAAAAAGCAGCAAATGCGTTATGCTAGAAAAACACAAAGTTTTCTTCAAATTTTAAGCTTGATTTTTCTTTAACTTAAAAACTTTAAATTTAATACACGGTTTAAACTCGACTTGTGTACCAAACAATTTTTCTTGCTTTTCGAGATACCATTCCTAAAAATAATCTGAAATATTTGCGAAAAACTAGTCCGATTTTTGGCGCTAGTTCAAGTCATCTACTAAGGGAACACACATGAGCCACAACTCATTAACATAAGTCAACAATTTTTCGAACTATCGTGGTGACACACACATGTGTAATATAAATCTGTTGTAGAGCCTCGGTGGTTCAGTGATAAGAACGTGTGCCTCTAAACCAAAGGGTACTGGATTCGATCCCATGGTTCCCCTTTCATTTTTTTAGTACAATTAACTTCAACCGAGGTTGTGGTCTTCTATTTGCGCAAGTTCAATCTCTGCACGTTTCGCGCTTCGGAGGGGGCGTAAAGCCGTTGATCCCGTGCCCATGCAAGTTGGGCACGTTAAAGATCCTCACCCTACTTACAGAACGGCAGCAAAATTTCCAGGATAGTAAGGTGAAACTACTCCCTGGTGTCTATGATTGGCCATAGACCGACCTTAAAGAAACAAAACATACACACAAACCTGTTGTAGGAGAGTACATTTTATATATTCACTGCAATTAATAATGAATATCACATCTAACAGGAATAATGTAACGTAGTGCTGTTGTAAACACTTAATATTTGGTATCGTTTTTTATGTTCTATTCTCTTGTGCGTAGTTCCGCTTGTTGGGCGATATAAGATCTTGTTTTGCTTCACGGTCTAGCTGACGCTACTATATCCATTTATCTCACAGAAAGAGGGATAATAATAAATTAGCTGAAAGAAAACAATAAATAACATCTTTTGACCTCACTTTAGCCTCCAACAATGTAAAATCAATATCACTGGTGATTAGAAAAGAAGATGCGGTTCAGTTTTATAGCAAACTGTTTCTGAATTATTTCAAACTTATCTAAGAAATATAGATTGGGACACATTCATAAATAATTATACACAGATAATCCAGTTTTTAGCGAATTTCCATAAACAAAATTTGGCTAATACAGAGGTATAAATTTTCGAAATTTATTTGAAATGAACGCGAACTAGAGCCTCCAGAACCCATATTCGAGGTTAGTTTCAGACTTCGTGTGTTTATACATGTATATGTATATGTATACACACACACACACACACACACACACACACACACACACACATATATATATATATATATATATATATATATATATATATATATATATATATATATATATATATATATATATATATATATATATGTGTGTGTGTGTATGTGTGTGTGTGTGTGTGTGTGTGTGTGTGACTTTTAAAAATGTTTATATAGATGCAGTTTGTTCTCGGGTTTAACCGCGTCCAGAGTGTATTAAAACTCTACGTTTCGGCTTCTGCTTTGGAGTCAATTTCAAGAGGATAAGGAAGTATGAAAGGAAATGAATTCTGAGGCCTCAATCTGCCTATTCCTTAGAGCAGGGGATAAGAGAGTAGGTTGAGTCGTTGTAGCTCGATTAGGGGCTCCATCTAACTACACTCCAAATCTCGCTTGAGATCGTCTCTAAGGTTTCAGTGTGTTCAACTCTAGACGTCGGACAGATCTGACTTATCGTCGCAAATCTTGTATTATTTATAGCGTTTCGTCTATCTGCCCCGTTATCATTGTAATTAGTCTGGTCACTAGCTATTGATCAGGTGCTTTCGTAACGGTACTTACAGGATTAGGCAGACTAGCGGTTTTTGAGTCAGGTAATGGGACAGTTGAATTGTCCATTGAATTAATTGTTGTTTGGTGTGTTTGTAATGAAGATATAATAGGTTTCCAAATAATTAATCACATCTCTTTTATTTAAACAACCAGGATGTTTTTCGATCTCGATCGCTACGCGGATAATTCTGGTTATAAAGTTGTAAGTTGGGCCTATTGTTTTGGCATTGTTAAAGTCCATTTTGCATGGACAGTGCGGACAAGGCGTCGATCATATACTGGATTGTTAATACGTCTATTATTGTCTTATATAAGCAGGAAACAAGGAATTACGCAAACTCCGTGGGATTCGTTTGGAATCGTATCATTGGGAGTTTTTATTAGATCTGGAAGTTTTTCCTATGTAGTGAATACGGAGTTGATACTATCTCTCAGATAACATTATTGATAGAGAAACTACACAATGCATTTTGCACACAAGCTATTAACTTGTGGAAATGATTCGCAAAATTTAACTTAAAAAAATGTAAAACTGAAACAGTTTGTAACCCTTTTGACGTTGATGTTACTTGAAATTTTAATATTCCAGATTTATATTTTTGAGAGTATTTTGATGGAAATAATTCCTCCAATACAGTGTTATTAGCGTTATTCTTTTGTCCAGTCCTAAGCTGGTCACAAGTTGTGTTTTTTCTTTATTTAATACAAGATCTTATTTTCAACTTCACCTGCTGTTAGTATGTGCGTTGATTAGTTAGTATATTTGGTTCAAATCTTGCAAGATAATTTTGAGCTAGTTTTCCTTATCAGATCGGGCTGAAATTTAATACGCGTGTATTAGTCAGGTGACAACGCAACATAAGCCATCTCTCATTATGATAAATTCAAAACAACGGACGCTCCAAGATTTCAGATTTTTTTTCACAATATCCCTGACATGGTAATTAAATTGAATGGTTTTACGGGTAAACTACGATAGATTAGGTGGAGCTTTCATAATGTCAATATGGCGGCTGGCGCAAGACAGCGAAATAAATTTTTCTTCACAACTTAGTTGATATGCGTATTAAAATAAAGGGCTTTACGAGTAGAATATATTAAGCTAGGTAAAGCTTTTATTAAAAATTGCGGTTCATGTAAGATGACAAAATATTTCTTTTCAGCAACCTTCCTGATATTGGTATCAACTGAAAGGTCTTGACGCGTGACATACAGTAGGCTAGGTGGCACTGTTAAATTCAGTGTGGCTATTTTTTTGCTTGAGTACCCTCAAATAATAAGAGTTTTTTAAAAAGAATTTTCAACTCCTAACTTATTTTCAGGCCAACTCGTTCTGTTACATTCAACGTTGGCTAAGAACTGCTAGAATGAATTCGCTCTTACTGTAAAACGACTTTTATGAAATTTGCAAAAACACCAAATGTAAATTATATTTAACTTATTATTAATTGTTGTCGCCCTTACTTTGTGAAACAGTTTAATATTAAATACCAACTGTCAGTACTATCCTTTTTATCTTTGCCATAAAGATGTATGCAAAGCATAGAAAATATATACTAGTTTTTAATGCTATTTCTACATTGCAGTTCTATTTTGGTATCCTAATTCGTTTCCTTGAAATTCATACATTATCTCCTACACGTTCTTCTATTATGATTTCTGAAAAATTTCTTTAATATTTCGCCTGCAACTTCTAAACAAGCCTTACTAGGTCTTCATGACATCTTAATCTCCCAATCAGCATGCTGCCTGTAAATTCGTATATATTCTACCATTGTGCATCTCTTCTAAGCATGCATCTCATATATATATATATATATATATATATATATATATATATATATATATATATATATATATATATATATATATATATATATATATATATATATATATATATACCTTTAACAAACTTTTTAACTTTGCCGTTGTTTAAAAATTTATCGTTTTTAGCTTTATATTTTCCGGACTAAGGGCCGTTATTTGCACTAGATAATTCCTTTCAAGGGTGTTTAATTTTTTTACATGCCCGCTTGGCATACTCAAGTTCTAAACCCATACCACAGAGTTGACGCCGGTATTATAAGTACACTTGGAGAACCCGAATCACCACAACACATATTATTAAAGACCTTACGATCGCTTCACTAACCACGTCAACCAAATTCTAGAATTTTTTATTCTCTGATTATGCTAACGTGGTTAGTGAAACGATCGTAAGGTCTTTAAAAATATGTGTTGTGGTAATTTGGGTTCTTCAAATGTACCTATCAGTACTCATCACAGGTTCCAGTTTTCACATAGTGACTTTGTCTTATAAACCTTTTTGAGTCCTAGCAAGCTGTTATCACCATTTAATTATAGCAATGACTAAACTTAGATAATTATTTTAGACGCTGGTTTCATGGTTATACACTTTAATTAGTTATTACACTATGTCACAAACGTATATATTGATAAATATGGAACATTGTTTACACAGAGACTGTTCGAACGAATTTCTTGAAATTTGGCTGGGGATGAAGAAAAAGTTACAAGTACAATAGGCATACACTTATTAAAATCTATTTAAAAGAAACGAAACAGCAACTTGGAAATTTAACAAATACATTAACGATTTTATAATAAATTTTCGAAATGTTCTCCATTAATTGCGCAGCAATTGCCCAGCATTTTGGAAAAATAGCAAAGTGTGTTTTTCCCATCATTTCGGGAGTAATAAGTGCCTTTTAATCTGTTATGCCTTTTTTTCTTTAAGGTTTTTGGAACTGTTTTTTGCATTTTAAAATTCGATTGTTCCACACAAAAAATCATAGTGGGTAAGGTTCGGGGATCGTGGAGGCCATCATACAAATCACTTTTGCTCTGTACACACGTGCGGGAGGATTTGGTTTATACATCTTCGTACACTACATTAATAATAGGGTGGTGCCTCGTCTTGTTGGAACCAAACATCCGCGAGATATGCGTCACAAACCGAAATCATTTATTTTTGCAATGATTGTAAGTGATTGTTAAATTATAATTATTATAATTATGTTAATAAAAAGTAACCTACAATTATTTGTTTCCAAAATTCCTCTGCATTTAGCTATTTCTGTTTCTATGTATAATGACCAGTGTTATCCAGTTGGGGTACTCAGTGGACCAATATATATATATATATATATATATATATATATATATATATATATATATATATATATATATATATATATATATATATATATATTGTATATTGTTGGATACATGCATACATACACACACACACACACCAATATATATATATATATATATATATATATATATATATATATATATATATATATATATATATATATATATATATATTGGTGTGTGTGTATGTGTATGTATGCATGTATCCAACCGATAACTCTAAAGGTTATTAACCGATTTTGATAAAACTCTACAAGAATATTTTTCATTAATGGTTTGGATGACTTCGTTATCCAGCTCTATCGGACTAGATTTTCTAAAAAAAAATATTTTTCAAAAAACAAATTTATCCCTAAAAATAACAAAGTTATTTTGATGAAATTTGGTTAATATGTTGCCATCAGAAATAAATTACGATTTACCGAAACTCAACTTTCCAGCTTTATAGAAAATTGAGTTATACAAATTTTAAGCATTTAATGAAAATTTGCTACCATAACGTACTTGCTGCGTCCCGAATTTTTTTTGTATTACACTTTGCATTTTTATTCACGTCATTCTGAAAACCTCCGTAGGGGTATTTAGATCCCACCAGTCAAAATTATATATTGGACGAGTACACGTGAAAAATTTGTTTATTGTATTATGCTATGTAAAAGTATTATTAATATAACAACAAAATACTATAATTATAAAAATTAGGATTTTTAACTATGAGTATTACATAAATGGTTACTTGTGGCTATAGGAAAATATAGTACGTATGGACAGGGATTCATATAAACAATATATAAATGGAAAAAATAGGTAGTGTGTAATTTAAAATTAAAAATTGGTTTCTTTTTTGTATAACTAATAATTATTGCAGTTACGAAGGCCCGCCAATCGTATTTGCAGTTTTTTATTACATATTATTAGCACATTTCAATGAAAGTGAATTTAAATAATAACATTCTCAAAAAGAACACTTATTTTTTCCAGTCAAGCAACTATCATTAAAAGCGCACGTACAAAATGGTCGTATAATAGATCTTCTGTCGTGCTGTAAGACGTAACATATTATCCGGTAAACACAAGGGAATCTTTCGATGTTTTCACCGTGACGTAAAACAAAATTCCAGAGCGACACCTGGAACGAAAGTCCTGCAGGAATTTCAGAAGGTAAGCTCGCTAATGTAAGTCCGTCTAAAGTTTGAGAAGTACGAAATAGAAAATGGGACAGTGTATGTTGTACGTATAGATACCTCTTTACGTAATTTAAACTTAGTTGGGTTAAATGTAAGAAGTTTTAATGAATTTTCTAATCAAACTAAATTATACATTCAGCTGATATTACCATTTTTTAACGATGATAATATTTAGCACAGCAGCTGTATTGTATTGTATTTTGTTCTTCTTTAACGTCGTGTATTTCCCTAACTATGAACAATTATGGTTCTTTAACGAGTCAACCATCGCACTGTAGTCAAGACCCACGACTTGACGTCCACTCCTAAGGGCGGAACGCACGGACGTTCAACTAGTTCGGATACAATGTCACAATGTCATAGGTTAGTTGATATTAGTTTTACAGTATGTACTGAAAAAGTGATATGAAACTTCTACTAGGAATCTAACCCACGGCCCTTGGCTTTAGCATCACCCGCTCTTACCACTGGGCTATAGATGTAGCAAGAAAGCAGCTAAAATAGTACACACAAAATTGTCTATTGCAGTCCATAAGTAAATGTTGATATAACATGTCTTTCTTAAAATATTGGTCTCATTTTTTATGAACACATTCATATGTTCATATCTCAGGGACATCACGATATTTATCGTTTTGTAATTCATTTCTTAAATAGTTGGTGACAATATATATTTTAATAAGATGCCTGCTAGGAAATTGTAAAGTTTAGATACCCAAGAACCAGGGAAGTATGTGATTTGAGACTTAGAACATGCGCTTTCTGCTAGGACACATTTGTTGATTTCAGGCTACGACTGGAGAAACCAACGAAGCGATATCTGGCGACGACTGTCAATTAAAACATTACAATAAAAGGCAGAGACCTCTAACCTTTTTTTTTTTTTGTAATCGAGAAAAGTAAGATTGGAAGTTACAGTTTGATCCGATATACAGAGGGGTCCAGGTTTTGTCTAAGAAAATTTTGGTGCGATTCCTCAAAGGATGTTAAATAGTAAAGAATTAATAGATATATCTCTTTAGATATTTAGTTTTTGAGATACAGGACATTAATGGTTTAGGAAAAATAAATATGTTTTGACATATTTAAGAAGTCGCTAATCAGAATAAATGTAAATTTCCCAAAGTATTAATTTTAAATGAGCTGTACAACTTGTTACTCCCAATTCTAATCTATTGAATCCACCCGCGGAGTTCTTGGCATGTTGTTATAAAAAAATACTGCGCCACTGACTGAAATATAATTTTGATTATTCTGCTAGATTCCTTGGTTAACATAAACCGAAAAAGGTTTCGTGTATTTCCACCGTAGCAAGCACTGTTTTCAAAGTATTCGACGATGAATTGCTAGAAAACGTTCTCCATTCACGAATCAAGTGCTCGGTGTTTGCTGAAAAACGTCCATCTAAAGCAGTTCACAATTCTTCTAGCAATTCATCTCAGAATATTGCAAAGTGTAATAAACGAAACAAATGCAAGAGGCTTTTTGTTCTAAAGTAAACAAAAAATCAAAATAACCAAAATTGTATATAAGTCACAGGCATACAAGATATTTTAAAGAAAATGTAACACTTTGACCAGATTTTCGATGCGTAATTGAATAAATTATCATTAGAAGTACCGAATTTATAGCTTATTTGCATTGGTACATTGCTTGTTTTTATTTGTAAAAAATTAATACCCTGTATCTAAAAACTAAAGTTCTGAGGACATATGTTCATTAAAACTTTTTTTTTAAATCATTTGGGGAATCGCCACTGACATTTCGTAGATACAATCTGGAGCACGCTGTATATAGCGAACAACTCTTTTCTGAATGACTTATTCAAGTGAATGTGTAGTCTCCGGTGCAGTATTCTATATACAAGAAACATATTTTAATCGTTAAAAAAACATCGCTAAAAGTTGTAGAATATCTTTATGATAAAAACCTTGTAAAGAAACGTAAGAAAATACATTTTGTACAACATGAGACGATATACCTTTGAAGTGATTAACATTATAGCTTGAGGCTTTGAGTTGCTAAAAGTTGTAGAATATCTTTACGATGAAAACCTTGTAAAGAAACGTAAGAAAAATACATTTTGTACAACATGAGACGATATACCTTTGAAGTGATTAACATTATACATTTTTGTTTAGAAGCAACTGTTACAAAACAGTTTCTGTAAATGAATATTGTCAAGAATTGACCCAATATTTTAGGTTTAAATAGCTGTTTGAGTTTTGTGATAACTTTGTTTAGACAATCTGATTATAGATACAGTGGTAATTCGAATCATAAAAAACTTTCTGGTTTGATACGCTCAACATAGCTGCCACTTCTTTAAAAAATAGTAAATAAAGACTAACTAATTGAATACTATTGTGATTAGGCCTGTTTCTGCCCAATAATGGTCGCTGTTTATTACCCAGTCATACTATTCCTTAATTACAAGGTCTACTTAAATATTTGTTGGTTAGCCTTATTTATGTTAATTTAAATTTTAATAGCTAGCTTTTATACATCTGTAACTTTTATTTGGCACATATTATGTATATATTTGATTATACTAAAAAATTATATTTCTATAGAGTAATGAAACAATAGTTTTAAAAATTCTAACGAAAAAAATTAGGTCACAATTATCCTGAAATTTAGTTTTATACTAATACACAAAAGACAATTTACATAAAAATTAAAAGCGTCTTAGAAAATTAACGCTAGATTATTCTTAATAATAACAAATACTGACTAACGTTAAAATAGCAAACATATTTAAGATATAAGCATAATAAACAAGTTTGTTACTTTTACATAGGTAAAGTAAATGTGTCAATGGATACTCTCACATTTAACAAACAAAGCAATAGTTGAGCACGTGCCTGAAAATATTTTGTTTTTCTTATCAGATGTGTTAATTTTTTGTTTACTTCCAACTTTAAAATGTAGCAGGTAGAAAGAAACACTATGATTAATTAACTGATAACACTAGTAGGTGGTTAAACTTTACATAACACGAAGACTGAGGTTTATGCTTCGCCTGTGACCTATGTATGGGTACTCTATAGTTATCATATTTTGATATTTCAATGTATTGACATTCCCGTCAAAGTATGACCTTTCTAACTCAGAGTGTAACCAATCTGCATGAACCTAAGTAAAAAGTGATTAGACCTTATTACTTAGAAATGGATAAAGTTGAGCAGAGAGTGGTATAAGTACCTACAAAAAGATTACGAATCCACCTCAAACTCACAAAGATTTGGTAGAAACATTAAAAGAACCTTCCGTATTTTATGATGGGGTCAAAATGTTAACATTTGATATTGAGGCGTGGTAGTAATTCTAGCAAAGATAAAGGTAAAGGTTTACTTTCCGTACATGTATTTGATTTTTATGAAATTTTGTATACAGGCATGCTTTAGGGTGTATATAACGAAAATTACAACGAAAACGAGGGCAGAAGCAATATTTGGAGTTATTTGGATTTTCTAGTAGGAAAAATCTAAGTTGTCTTCATTTTTGCGACATATTTTGTCATATTTTACACATTTTCGTAGATCGTTCGTTTTATATCAAGCTTAAGAAGGTCCTCTATTATAATTCATTTTCATATAGCTAGTGCACGTCCTACACTGTTTACGTGTCTTTGTAGATTACCATTTTTTAAATTATTTTAATCGATAATCGATTCTAAGTTGACGTTGACATTTAACATATAAAAGCACATTCACACATTTTGGTATTGCAAGAAGCAAAAGTTAATTAGGAATACAATTTTTCAAAAACGAAACGTGAAAACCATGAAAATTGAATATGTTCAGTGAAACATTACATGAGTATATTTGCATTGGTCATGTATAGCGAGATATGCCCCAAAACATGCCGCAAACGTGAGTACTTTTCTTGCCAAAGAAATCAAAATAACTCAAAAAGTTTGCTTTTGCCCTCATTTTTGTTGCTATTGTCGTAATCTACACCCTAAAATACATCTGTATTAATTTTATAAAAAGCGAACACACGTACGGAAAGTAAACCTTTACCAAGATACATATGCCGGTGGAGCTCTTATAACAGTCACTATGTGCTCCAGCAAATGTTTACCAATTCCATAATTTTGTGTTGCATGACGACGTACTAGGATTAGGTAGATAGTATGAGAAGGATGTTTGTCTTAACATAGCGTATGCAACAACTGGATATAAAAGGTTTCTAGAGAAAGGTTTCACGAATGTTAAAAAAATATTTACCGGCGGTTATTGGACAAGTACCGAGCAGATGAAAGTAACTCTACTGACCGTTTTGTAAAAGTTCATGAATGCTTGGTTTATCACTTTGGTCCCAAGACCAAATGCCAGACTTTAGAATGAAGGCACAGTGGTTTCCCGTTTCTTTGAAAGTGTGGAGTTTAGTCCCCTGCAGAAAAGGTAATGCTCTATATTTTCTGGGATGTTCATATTTCCGTTTTGTATAATGACTCGAAAATGGACCCATTTAAAAATGACCAGGACAATGCAAAATTAATAACTAAGAAGAGGTATCTCTTTCATAACGACAATGAACCAAATCACATATATCGCAATATCCATCATCAACCACGCTGGTTCGGAATTATTAGGGAATCTACCATATTCGCTACAAAATCTGGCACCAAGCTATTACAGACTGTTTTTAAAACCCGAAGAAATACTTGAGGGGGGAAGACATTTTTGACAGCAAATGAAGTGTAAGGACCTGTAAATTAATGGTTTGGACAGGCCATGGAAATATTTTCTCAGAAAAGTATCTCAGAGGTAAACGTGCTTATTAATATAAATATATATATATATATATATATATATATATATATATATATATATATATATATATATATATATATATATATATATATATATATATATATAGAGAGAGAGAGAGAGAGAAGGTGACAGTTCCAATATACACCGTGTTCAATATAAGGATGCACACATGAAGGTCAAATGAGGGAAAACTTGCGCAATGGTGAGAGCTCATAAACAGCGTCTCCAGAATTGAATTATCGTTATTCGTTTACAAGACATTTTGGAAAAAGTGCTTTTTGGGATTTTCGTTAGTATTTATTTCTTGAGCTATTTGAAAAGATATCAAGAAACGGAAAGCACCTAGTTCTTCATGGCACTTTTTAAGCTCTTTAAGCCTGCATTCATACATGTTAATTTCAACGTTTTGTTTCCAAAAAATAACCAACTTTTTTTTAAAGGTAAAAAATAAAATTACACCGTGTATAACATAGCACTTTTCATAGTCATTTCAACGATGTATGACAAAATAGGGTTCGTTGAAGCCTCTTCGACAAAAGGGCTCTTTCGTGGATTTAGTTCATTTTTGACTAGAAGGCGTTAAAAAAGAGTTATATCTATTTTTACTATTACTACTAGCTTTATAAAGTAAAACTAATAATATAATAACTCAAACACAACAATTATTACAATAAATGTTCAAATAGGTTACCATTATTCTCTAAGCATAGGTAAGCTCTTCTTACAGTTGAATCTAAAACTGTATAAAGTATATCTGGGGTTATTGTGTTAAACGCTGCCGTAAATGTTCTGAAAAGTTGATCTTCTGTTTCGAAATGGTCGATACAAATTTGCTCATTCAAGCAGCACCCCAAGGAAAAAATCCAATCGGGTTCAGTCTGACAATCGTGCAGGACAGCAAACGCCACTATAGGTACTGATCAATCTCCCTGGATATTGTTGGAGAAGGTACGTTCGAACTTACCTAGCATTGTACGCTGGAGCACCATCTTGTTATAACCACAAATTATCTAAGCTATGTAGGTGTAAGATATCCAGATTATCTTCTAAGGGATTCTGTAACAAATTCAGGTAACTTTCTGCTGACAAGGAGCTGTGGTAAATAAAGTATCAATATTCTTGTACCTAAAATTTCGCAACACATGTTAAAGCCGAATCAGTCTTGGTGCCCGGACTCGTTTGTCAACCGTGGGTTCTCTTGTGCTCAGTAATGAGTGTCGCGCCTATTCAACATGCCGTTGTTAATTACCATCCTTTCGTCTGACCAAATAGTTAAATGGGAAATCAAGGTCGTTTTCACATTCTCTGGTATACCCAGCATTCACAAAAATTTCGCCTTCGAATTTCATCTTTAGGTCGAAGTCCTTGACACATTTTGCAGTTATAATGTTTGAAGTTATTTCGTTTTAAAATAAATCCAGATGTGGACTTGGTTACCACAGCTTGATTTTCAATTTGTCTTGTGGATACTTGCGGGTTTTCAATAACAGCTTGAATAACTTGATATCCTTTTCATCATTAGAGGACTGTTTTAAGGTTTCTTAAAAGAGACATACAGGTTGAGGTTAAAAGCTAAACGTCTGAAGATTGATCTATTGGGTTGTCTTCGCTCCGGGTATTTAGCGCTGTACATATTTTCAGCAGCTGCACAGTTCTGACACAAGATATAACAAGATAGCATATCACATTTTTCTGCGTGTGTATAATAATCCACATGCATTACAAAACACTCTAGAAATAAACAAAGTATTTAAAACAACTCAAATTTTTTATTGTTGAAGTCTGTTATTTGCAATGTCTTTTGGCACATGTCAAAACTAACAACAGTTTTTCTAGACGTATACTAGTAAAAAAAAATTCAACAGAAAGCCCTTTTTGCCGAAAAGGCCGCAACAAACCCTACAACAAATTTTATCTTATGCAGGGTGTATTTTTGTTTCCTGTCATTTGAAAAAATAAAGTTGCTGATGATTCCTTAAAAATGAAACGTTGAAATAAAAGTGTATGAATGCAAGATTGAAGAGCTTGAAAAAGCGCCATCAGAAAGTACTTTCCGTTTCCTGATATTTTTTCAAATAACTGCATAAATGAATACAAACAAAAATCCAAAAAAGGACTTTCTCCCACATATCTGAAAAACCAAAAACGGTCATTTCATTTTGAAAACGCGGAAACGCTGGTTATTAGTTCTTACCTTTGCGAAAGTTTTTCGTCACTTAACTGTGGTTCTATCTCTCATGGTTTTCGAGATCCCCAATCAGTGCATCGTTATAGCATTAGACACGGTGTATTTTGACATTTGATGGAGATTTTATTTTCTAAATTGTGGCTAAGACAAGTACGAGCAATTGCATCTTTGTATCACACGCTGTACAAAATATACTAAATAAACACTACATATATTATACTACTAACTAATCTAACTTCTATGTATTTTTTGTATTAAATTATTATTATATATTTTTTTCATTAGCTACATGCCTCATAAATCTAGGTGTAAAGCTTAAGCTACACAATAAATGTAGCTTAATTTTTGTGTGTATGTGTGTGTGTGTTGTGTTTCTTTAACGTCGGCAAATTTCCGCGACTATAGTCAATCACCGACGGCAGGGAGCAGTTTCACCTCACTATCCTGGAAATTCCGCCGATCCCCTGCCTATCTGTAAGGAGGGTAGGGATCTTTCACGCGCCGAACATCGCATGGACACGGGCCCGACGGTTTTACGCCCACTTCGAAGGGCGGAACGTGCAGACATTGAACTTGCTTAAAAACAATGCCACAACCTCGGTTAATGTTAATTTTACAGTATGTACTAAAAAGTGAAAGGAGAACCCAGTGATCGAACCCAGTACCCTTCGGTTCAGAGGCACACGTTTTTACCACTGAACCACTGAGGCTCTAGCTGAGTTTCTGATTTATTTGATTACAAACCGTATGTACGTAGGAAGGATAAATAACAAATTTATTTATCTACTGATTATATCAATTTGCTGAAAAAACGATCGGTAATATTTGACAAGATAGTGATGAAACAAACGCATTTCTAATAGCAAAACATCGTAAATACACATTTTTGTTTAAAATTTTAGATATGTGGTCATTTATTTAAGAAGGTTTTTCAATATATGAAATAAAGTCTAAAAAACATGCCACAAAAAAAAATGAAGTGTTATGTGTGAATGTGTGCATTTGCTTATTGCAATTTAAAGAGCAAACCATTGATTGAGCAAAATACAAATGCCCTCCAAAACTAAACATTTTCAAACACGTGTCTATTAAACTTATCTTTCACAGGACATACCGCTATTAAATTGAAGCTTACTTTCTATTTAAAAATAACTATGTGAATATAAAATGCAAATTAAATAACAAATTGCATAATCAATGTTGCAAATATTCAAATACCCTATATGTACATATCATTTATATTCTATTAAAGCTTATTTATATCAGCTTTCCTTTTAATCTTCAATTTATTAATATTTAACATTGTTTTACCCTTACATTAGTTGAAATTCTACCTTAACTACTACGTAATGAGCATTTTTAGACAGTACTTTGGTAAACCGCATATAATATTTAATTTTTCTTATGTTTTTTATATTGAGTGATCAAGCATGCGAGATATCTTAAAACATTTTGTGTTTATTTAATTAATTATATAGATTATTGTAGTTTTTGTATTAATCAAAATAAAGACCCATTTAATCCCGTTAACTCGGTAATTTATAGAAATAAGTTGTAATGTAACAACGGCAAAATAGCAGTTTCCTTCGTCAGTATAAAAATCAGATAAGAACAAAATATCAAAAGTTTTGGCCATTTAAATTTGTATAATATATACGTGTTTTGATAAAAAAGGCGTTTGACAGGCCTTTTGTGTATTTGAAGCGTTGTGATGCCATTTGTTTTTCTCATATGAAGCGTAAATAATTTGTTACGTCTTACGTGATATGACAGTAGCATTGCCTTACTTATGTATAGGTATATACAAAGACCTGTCTTAATTTTAGCTTGGTCTTTAAGTATATTTTTATAATTTGGACCGATTCAGTTTGGAAGGCAACTTACAAATTACCGAACTTTGGCTAACTATGTAGTAAGTTTGTGCAGTTGTGACTCATTACAAGCTGTAGGCTTTCTTCACCTGTGCATTAGCATCGTCTTAAAGTACGGGTGTAAAGTTAATAATGCAGCACCATAATTACCTTGTTTTTGATTTGTCGACACTATTGTGGACTTAGATAAAAAACTGCAAGTAGAAAACCACGGTATTTTTCTATAATGAATAGTAATAGCCAAAATAACGTGTGCCCGCAAAACATGGTGTTTTTGAGGCTGTATTGCAAAACTGCCAGTGTAAATTGAGTTCTTATATACCAAGTTTTTGGTTTGCGGACATTATTTTGGACATTGATGAACATAGAAAAATAATTAAATTTAAAACTGCCTTAATAAAAGCAAGTAGAAAAGTACTTTATTTTTCTATAATGAATAGCAATATCCAAATTAATGTCAGCATGAAGAAAGATGGCATCTTTGAGGCTATATTGGAAAACTCCCAGTAAAAATTGTGTGCTTATAGCCAGGAAACAGATTAAATTTTTGTTTTGCTGGTAACTGCCGGAAGTCCTACAATCTTTCATCTTATTACCTCTATTTCTCTTTTTAAATTTGTCAAATTATATTTATAATTAAACCGATAAGGTGTCTTTACGTGGAGATTACTACTTTTAAAGCAACTGTAAAAGGAACATAAAACACGTAATTATAAAGATTGATTGCTTCCTCACGTAAGTAGTTATAAAACGCTAAAGAAAGTCACCTAAACTGTGACAAGAAAATAAGTGAGCAAACTGTTTTTACAGGAAAACGTATTTCAGTTAAAATAAATAAACCATCCCACTGTTAGTATTTTGTGGTTCTGGTGTGTTTAAGCTGAGTCAATCAGACGTTCTCATTACAGTGCCTTATTACGCGAGCTGCTAAAAAATAGAATCAATCCACGTGTTCTGAAAATGCAAACATCGTAAAAAATATTTAAGGACTGATATAATACTTTCTTACCCAAATATTTTTACAACCTGAGCATTGTTTTTCAATCGCTTTCTTAAAGTGTTCGTGATTGACATATAATAATCGATGCAAACTGAGTTTTGAATAAGGAATGTTATCGTAGACCCGGGTTAGTTAGACCTTGGGGACTAAATTGATATTAGTTAGGGCTACCTTAACACTATTTAGTGCTGAACCGCTAAGTTATAAGATCTGAATCTTACGGTTCTTTCATGAATATAACTACTATAGCATTTAGTGTTTATAAATTCGTGTCAAATTTACAGATTTCCGGGCATGCGTACGTCACAGTTCACTAAAAAATCAATATTTACGTTAACATAGTTTAATTTAAGTTGCCTATGCTTCTTAACTGTGACCGTGTAGAGTACTGAACCCACCATAGGTTAGGTAATATTCTGTTCGCCAAACGGTTCGAAAATCAATTGGTGCTTTCCACTAATCTCGGATTTTAGAACAATATTTGAGAAGTTATGGAAAGTGTCCCGCCTAGCTTATACATTTAGTTACGAGAAAACCAACATAACGAATAATCCATGGAAAAAGAGTCTTTATACTACGAAGCTATAGAATAATAGAAATAGTACGAGAACAAACGTTGCTAGGCGGAATATTTTGTGGCAGTGCCGGTGGAAACTTGTTTCTTACGGCATTTTTTTTAAAAGCGTTTCTGACAACCGAAACGGAGGAGGACCGGTTGATGCTTTTTATGGCCATAGTGCTTTTAGATCATTTAATATCATTTTATTCAAATGTTTCTTAAGGGTTTACTTTCTTACAGCATAGGATAGGGGACTAAAAAACTGATGATATCAGGGATAACTTGACATACAAGTTGTACTATATGTTATTAAAGCGGCTGCAAACAGCAAGATTGACTTTACCATAGTGCCACCTCAGGCCATATAAAAGTTGCTCCTATTCGATGCACAAATTTTTTCTTCAGTGAAAACGGAGTTTTGAAGCGGTGGAGCAGGAGGTCAAACCGAAAAAGTATCATACCGAATGAAAATTTTCCAAACTTATCAAACAAATGTAGGATACAATCATGCGTTAAGTGTCAACCAAACCCCTGTCTACCCTGCTTTGGTGTCTAGTCATGGACGGCCTGCTAGGGGGGCTCTTGGGAGGGGGTACGAGGTACAGGGCTATACGGACGACATTGTCATCATAGTCCAAGGAAAGATTACACAGTCAGTGTGGGAGCGCATGCAGACAGCACTGAAAGTGGTGGAAAGGTGGACGGTTGGCCAAGGGCTCGGGGTGAGCCCCGAGAAAGCAACCGTCATACCGTTTACGAGATGGAGGAAGTGTAAGAGTCACAGAACTCTCACTTTATACGGTAAAAACATCCCAATGGCCAGGCAGATAAAATATCTTGGGGTCGTATTGGACTCTAAGCTAACCTGGAATGGTCATGTTGAAAAAATACTGCGTAAGGCAGGTATGACCCTAGCCGTCACTAGGCGGCTATATGGAAAAACGAGGGGACTGAGACCTAGTACGGCTCACAGGCTGTACACACGGGTGGTCAGACCATCGTTAACATACGCGGCACTGGTCTGGTGGCCTAAGATGACACAATCCAGTGCCAAACAAAAACTAGGCAAGATCCAAAGGGTGGCTTGCCTGGGCATCACAGGGGCCATGGCTTCAACCCCAACAGCCGTCATGAAGGTGTTGCTGGATCTGCCTCCCCCCCCCCCCCCCCAAACTTAGTTATCATGGGGGAGGCCAGGCTAGGACTATACAGAATAGCCTGCAATGGTAGACTGAAGATGAACCCAGGCTTCAGGGGTCACTCCAAATTTCAGGAGATCGTGAAGGAGCCCATGCTTGAAATGAGGCCAGACTTCGCGAGCCCGCGAATCTGCAGGGAAAACAATTTTACAGTGAAAATCCCCGACCGCGAGGCACGGCGGGAGGAGACGTCGGGCTTACCTCGGGACGCGCTCGTTTGGTTCACGGACGGATCCGGCGGGGTGCGTGGGACGGGGGCACGTGTTTATTCGGAAGGACCGAGGGTAAGTCATAGTAATTCCCCGAATTGTACGTCATCCTTCACTGTGTGCGAGAGAACAAGATGAGGGGCTACACCAAGTGGATCCTCATAGCCACAGACAGCCAGGCAGCCCTTATGGCCCTAAGTAGCCCACGGGTAAATTCCAGACTGGTAACTGAATGCCGAGGCGAGACGAGCGACCTGGCTGGGCAGAATGAGGTCACCCTCATCTGGGTGCCGGGTCACTCTGGGGTCAAAGGCAATGAAAAAGCTGGCAGTCTCGCGAAGAGAGGGTCAGCAGAACCATTTATGTGACCATAACAGGTCCTGTGCGCATCGAAAGGCACGGCCAGGGGAACCATCAAGTTCTGGGTCAGGGAACAGCACAAGGCACACTGGGCAGATTGTCCAGGGCTCTAACACGGAAGGTCATTAATTGGGCAAGCTAGTCCAAAGAGGGCTGTGGAGCTGCTAAATCTTAGCAGAGGATAGCTCAGAAACATAATAGGACTCTTGACAGGACACATGGCCGTCAAGAAACACCTGCATAAAATGGGGCGGTTTAAGGGGGACCTGGCATGCAGACTCTGCGGCGAGGGGGAGGAAAGCCCAGCACATCTCATGCGAGTGTAAAGCTCTGGACCGTAAAAGGCAACTGATCTACGGTCAGCCCAGACCGGAGACAGAGTAATATAAAACTTCACCCTACCAATTGCTGTGCAGACTAGTTCAAGGCGCAGTGCTTTTGGAATGGGTAGAGTAGGGACAAAGGGCACGCACAATAAGCAAAAGGCTGCGGTGCTATCGGGCGGCAAAGACGCGGACGAGCCCTGAGGGAGAAAAAACCAAAAGCTTCTTTTAGCGACTAGGATCTACACCTCTGATCCAGATGAAGCATGAGGAAGCTACCAAGAACATTATATGGATTTCATACTTCTCTATATAAAGGCCTGCTTGAATTTATGACAGAACTCGGAAGATATACTAAAGCCAAACAGCGTGCTGCAATAGTCAAACAAAATATTAAAAACAGATTAATTAATGTTGCCAAACACAACCATTACAAAATTAATCACTGAAAATACAATCTGGTCATTGGTGTTTCATCGGATGACGATATATGATTGTCTGTGATTGTTTTGTTTCCTAAGTAGTGGAGAATAACATAACTATATTAATGATAATTTATGCTCAATGTGCAAATGCGACCTCCGTTCCTGCTTCAACAAAGATTGGATTTGTTAGGGAATAAGTGTTATGCGGTTTTGCGAAAACTACAATAAAAGATAAAAAATCAGAGATATAATCTCTGGCTACTTATTAATTGTTGTTGCCCTTACTTGGATATTTTAAAGACGCCTTTTGTCATTTTTATTTTATTTTTTATTTTAACGATTTTTTAAATCAAAACATCATAACGTTGTAACGGATTTTTATTTGTAGTTTCCACAAATGCGCATAGATCAACTTAGTTTTCTTTTGTCTGATCCTGCTGTCAAAAGCAAAATCGGTTACAGAGAAGAAAACAAACCTTTCTGAAGACAGAGAAATAGACTCTGCGACTGTTATTAGTATTTTATGAATACCAAAGATTTGTTAGTTTTATTTATTTCAGTATATCTACATGCCAACGTAGTCTTTATGGAATAACTAGCTATTCATTGGAATAAAGAGGAAGTTAAAGTAGCTCCAGAGTCGGGGTTAATTTGACATCAACGTGGAACTGTTTCTGTGTAATGTCAATCTCAATAAAGCGAAACTTTTGGCTATTCATAGCACGAGGACCAAGTGCTACACTTATATGTAATAAACAGCATTCTACTGTTACATATAAAAAAATATGCTATACCACTCCCCAAATGTATACCGAACTAGCCCTGATCTACGGTACCTGTTTTGTATGACTACTGCACACGTTAACTTTATTAGTTCCACATTGTCGACGAATGATTTGAAAAAAGCTATTTCTTTGGGATCTCAATTACTCTATGGAATACACTATAAATAAATTAATCTTAACTATATATGTAAATAAAAACAAAACAAACTATTTTATATCAGTACCAGCGCAATGGTTAACAGGATTAAACGTCCAAGCAAATAAGTAGCATAAATTGACAATTTATTTCATTACTATTAATGGGACCTCTTCGTGAAAATTTATTTGTGAAGAAATTGTAGAAAAGAAACACGAAAACAGTCTTCTCTATCTCTAAAACTACCACTCTATACAGGTATCTATAAAACTTGTATATCAAGTAACCGCCAATCCTTGCTGTTCAATAACATTAAGAGCTACCGTTTAATGCCACTATACAGTCAAATTAACAACAACAAAATTTCTTGGGACTTGACTTATTGTTGATTACTTATTTATTTATGAATACAACCTTATATATGCCGTTGGAAATGGAAATGAAGAATTCTCCATAAATAGAGTTCGGCCTATTCATAAGTAGTTCGTTGTTCACCTTTATACAATCTTCATAAGTCGGTCTTTCTTTCAAACAAGTGGAACCGACTGGCTCATGAATCAACGGCGTACAATATTTTTAGTACAAAGACTTTCGATAAACAGAAAACGTTGGTTTTTATACCTCGGTTGATGGCGCTGCTAGTTTTTTTGATTAGTTGGCACCTTCTATAGATGAAATTTAAAGTCGTTACTTCGTTAAGATCTTAGATCATTAGCGAACAAATAACCAGGTTTTGAAAATGTGTTGTGGCGAATTGGGTATTCCGTTGTACTTATTGATACCCACCGCAGGTTTCAATGCCTATTTAGTTAGGTTAAACGGAGCAAAATATTTACACATTTTTAAGTTTTATTATACGTTTTTAAAGTTAAGCTCAGATTCCAACATATATTCCTACCATATGCCACAGTAATATATTGTATATATCCAAACTGTTTTATTGCAAATTATAAAACAAACGCAATAACTCTCAAATTATATTTATAACCCTATTATCTAAAAACCCAACTGTAACTAAAATATTATGTAAGCTAATGGGAATATAGTTCAATATTTTTAAGCAGAAACTTGATATACGTCATTTTATAAACATTTATTGGTACAATTACATCTAGGTTGTGGACAGTACAATAAATCTAATATTAAAATTAACTTGTTTACCTGCCTAAAATTAATGTTTATGGCGTGAAAAGGAAACTACAATGGCGTTACTCATGCCGTGATGTAGTATTCTCGCCTTTGGATGCACTTTTCCCGCATAATGTAGCAGAGTGCGATGGTTATCAGGACAGCTATAGCTATGCCCATGCCTATGCTCACCCATATTATTTCCTCGTTGATGCCTTGATAAGAACGGCCTATAAGAAAAGAAAATTTGAGTATGATGAAAATCGGAAAATAAGTACATAAATATACATGACGTTTGCGCCAATTTGAGGAAGATTGAGATTAGGTCATTGTTGTGAGTTCACTTAGACTAAAGTCGACTGAAAAGCAGAATTGCGTATATTCTGCTTTTCAGTCACTATAATTTATAAATGCAGCTCCAAATAAAATTTTGTATGATAAAAAGTAGATACTGCTAAATACATGGCGGTATAACTAGGTTGTTGCAAGAAATAAATCATGCGGTCTTGCATAAAACTTCACCACTACAAGCCGTGAAGTTAAAATGACAACGTTGCATTTCCTCACCGGACGCTTAGCTTGTTGACAGACTGCTCAAAATTTGCATTCTGATTTGTCAAAATGATATATATTTCGCCTGTATTTATGTATATTTGATCCGAATATATAAATGACGTGGTAAAATGATTTTTTGTTGTAATGACTAGTAGCCTGATAGATTAATTAATGGGGTTGGATCGAAAGGACATGGAATTAGTTCTGAAACAAAACAAATTTATTTTGGTTTGTCTGTGATGCAAAATTACATCAAAATACACGTGTCAAAGTTGACAATCCAACGAGAGCTGCTTTGTACACAGAGCTACGTCGCCTCCAGTAAAATACTAAATATATAAACAAATGTATAAGCGGTCTCACAGTATCTACACTAACATAAATTTTGTAAAACGTCTTTTTTCATACATTCAAACTACCTAATGTAATAGAAAATATAGTTCTTAGTTTAATTGATTGATTCTAATTCATCACGCATTCAACATACACATAGCATTCTAGGCTGTCGTTAACAATTTTCCAGGCACTATACAAAGAAGCTATTGTTTTTATCCAGTGAGTGGTAAAACGATGGTATAAATTCATTAAAATTTGAGCGATTTATGTTTTCACGAAATGCTCAGACACGCAAACTCTAGTTTTCAAAAATACACATTTTTGTATTCGTTTTACGTTTCTCCCACTTTGGTTTGCAAATAGGACGTCATCGATTTTTGTTTTTGTATGACAACCCCTGTTTTTTAAATTTTGATAGATCGTTGAATTGGTTAAACGGTATCATCAAAATTTTGTTTTTTCACATTTTTAAATCGAATCAAAGTCATTTAAAGAGTGGAAAATATAAACTCTATTCAAAACAATGATTAAAAGATAACGAACAAGATGACTTCATTTCATGTAAATGAAATGGTTCGAAATTGTATCCCCAATACAGTACAATACAATAATACAAAAAAAAGGTGTACGTCATTGTCAAATGAACGTTATTCTTAATAACATAAATCTGTTGCAAGCTAATTACGTATGGTACATATAAGTGAAACCCAACTGATAGAAACATTAATTGTTCTTGGATGCGGTGATAAAACCAGAACACAGCAAGAAGCGTGTAATTGTGTTTAATGCGAAATATTCCGATAGACGAATCAGCCAATTCAAGTCGAAAAGAGTTTCAGAGAAACTGGACATGCCAAACATATGCAAAGTACAGAGTATCTTAAGAAAATTTATGAAGACCTAAAACGTGATATTTTATTGAGTGTGGGTGAAAATCCTCATGTTGCATATCGATTACTTGCAGCAGACTCTCTTCTCTTAATACGAGGAAAGCCTCTGGTCTTGACGCGATCTCAGCAAAATCCCCAAAAATGCGCACCAGAAGTTGCTCCTGTCCTCACTCGTCTGTTTCAGACATCTGACAATAGAGGCATATTCCCTAGTAACTGGAAAACTGCTCGAGTACAACCCGTCCCCAAGAAAGGATCCAAAGCGTTTCCTAGCAACTACAGGCCTAATTCCTTCCATTCAGTCATCTCTAAAGTGATCGAAAAGTATATAAACACCGAATTACTAAAATTTCTTGAAAAACACAGTCTAATGCACAACAGGCAGTATGGATTCCGTTAGGGCAGATCAACGTGCCGTGCCGTTGGTGACCTCTCTCTCTCTCTCTCTCTCTCTTATAGATATCTGCACGGGTACTGCTCAGAGGAGCTTTCTTCCATAGTTCCTCCACCTGCTGCCCCCAAACAGATCTACCATGGGAACAGAGTGAATGCACCCTTTTACTGTCCAGGTCACCAGACATAGAACACCTTGTTACGCCCGCTCTTTTGCCCAGGACTTCCAAGCTGTGAAATTCCTTGCCGGCACATGTTTTTCCTTCTCCTCCGAACCTCCAAACCTTCAAGTCCAGAATTAACAAGTTGCCTCTTTCCTCCTTGTCGACACCCGCGGTACGATAGTATTTAGGCTGTAAGCCCTCGCGGTGTGTTGTTGAAATATTAAAAAAAGCGTACATTTGATGACATCGTTACGAATTATACAAGTCATTTGGTATTTTATATTCTAAACCTGTGAGCCCTCGTGGTGTGCTGTTGAAATAAAAAAGGACTAAGAAATTTCTTAGCGATCAGTATTACGTGCATTAAAATTAGAATAAATTACCATCTATATAAAATACAGATGCTGCACCAACTAAGGGAAGATGACCCTGACCGACGAATGCATTTTTGTGAAGTAATGCAATATATGCAACTATAATCCAAGGTTTGGATTATAGTAGGTAGTCGGACGAAGCATCATTTTGGCCAAATGGAACTGTGATTAAACAAAATTATAGGTATTTCCGTAGAGAGAATCCCCACTGGATAACTGAAGCACATACACAACATCCTCGTAAAGTTAACCTCTCACTAAGTGGCGATATCATGTTTTTTAAGAAATGAGCTTATTCCTGCTCTTGCTGGAAGTTTTACGAATGCAGTGATTCTGATTCACCAAGTCGTGATATTTGGTTTCAGCAAAACGGTGCATCTTCGCAATTTGCACGTGCTGTTCGCGAGTTTTCAAATGACTGTTTTCCTGGCAAGTAGTTTGGTAGGCGACGACCAATAATGTGGACACCCAGGTCAGGTCAGGTCGGACCATTTGAAAAATCGAATTAGGTATGACATGAGTCAAAATGTCATTCGCAATCTACAAAAGGAACGTGTCAACAGATTTGATAATTGTCAAGAAGTCGGTGGATTGCATTCCGAACATTATATTTAGAGGAAACACTACCTTGATTTGTTGAATAAGAACCTTTCTTTTTTGATTGTTGTCATACCAACAATCATTTTATTTATAAATAGAGTTTCTGTCTTCCACTCTTTAAATGAGTTTCATTCAAAAATTTGACGAAGTGAGGTATCAAAAGCTTGATGGTACCCTGTAGATAAATCAATGGTCTATCAAAATGTAAAAAAGGAGGTTGTCATTTAAAAAAAAATTCGGTGACGTCATATTTGAAAATCGGGAGCCGAAGAAATGTATATTTTATCCAAAAATATGTATTTTTGAAAACTAGAGTTAACCAGTACGAGTAGTTCGTTAAAACACAAATCGGTCAAATTTTAATAAACCTATTCCACAATTTTGCCGCTCACTATATATATAGTTTATTATAGTTTATTGACAAAAATCATACAGTATGTTAATACAAGAAGACTTGTGCGGTATGATTACATAATTTATAAGGTTACATCCAAATTGTTTTCACACTTCTACACCAAATTCAGAGTACTTCAAATTTGGCATACCAAATTATGGATACTTTTGGCTTTATTAATTATGTTTTCCTAATACTTTAACCATTGTCTTTAATTACAATTATACTGCACTACACTATAACACCTACTAAACTATCATTCTTGTACAAAGTATAATTTGGTGAAGGACTTTTTTAACAATTTAAGTGTCAGAAATTCATCTACAATTTTTTTATTCCAGATCCCATTTTTTTTGAGAACTACCCCCCCACCAACACCTAACCTACAAGTGATAGTTTTCAACTCAGTTTGCCCTTTGACAATAAATATTATAAGTACTAATCTGAAATTAACAGTAAACATGTATATTAGTTTTTAGTTTTCTTTCTGTGTGTCAAAAAATCTATTCATTCATAAACTTCTTCGTTTTTGTTTTAACCCTCATTTATACCAAGTAGCCCATTTATTTCATGATTTTCCAGACACACCCAACTTTTACACCCATGCAGCATAGTTAGGCTTAGTACGCTCCTAAACATGGCGATATTTTTAAATAATGTCCGTTTCTTAATAAGAATAAAAATACTGTAAATATTATTTACACACACACACACACACACACACACAAATATATATATATATATATATATATATATATATATATATATATATATATATATATATATATATATATATATATTTGTGTGTGTGTGTGTGTGTGTGTAAATAATATTTACAGTATTTTTATTCTTATTAAGAAACGGACATTATTTAAATATATATATATATATATATATATATATATATATATATATATATATATATATATATATATATATATATATATATATTTCAAGATATCTGCCCCCTGTGAAGAAGCCCAATCCAAGACTGCAACTTGCATTTCTTCGTCGCCTGTTGAATCGTTGTTCACCAAGTTTCTCGTTCAAGTAGCGAAATAAGTAAAAATCACTGGGTGCAAGGTCTGGACTGTAAGGTTGACGATCCAGTTGTTTCCACCCAAAAGACCCGATTAGACCTTGTGTTTGTACATGGGGCCTTGGATTGAAACTTTTCCAACAACTCCAAAACGTACTTTTGAATAACATGCTTATCTAATTGTTGTTGATTAAATAATTCTGGCGTTCTTTTAGCCGTTTTTTATGCATAAAGAGTGAAATTATTTCTGCCCACTGTGCAATCGAGTAAATCATTTAATTGAATAACTGCATAAGCAACAATGTCGTAATGGGCAAATAAGATGAAAATCAGACCTATGCTAAGGCTTCTTAGCAAATAAATAAACCGAAGAGCACAAATTAATCATTGTCAGCAACAATTAAAAATATTATCAACTTTCACTTTTTTGTAAATGATAATCAGCAAAAACAATCAACAACACGCAACGGAAATAGTAGCAAACTAAACAAAACCCTTAGCAAACTAAAGAAAACTCTTAAAAACATATTTACACAAGCTCTTAAATGGTGTGCTACTTGAACGCCTTGTCATTCAAGATTTACGGGGTCAATTGCACCACCGCTTAAGTGTTGGTATTGCGATACGAAAATAAGCCTAAAAGTCTTCTCCTTAAAAAGCAACATTTACATCTTTAAGCGGTTTTCAAGAAAATCAGGATAAGTACCCCAAAACGGGCTTGTTTCGTTTTCAAGTTGCCAGCGGCAGTCCTTCTAAAAGGTTTATTCAATTAATAATTTTGTCAGGAGTTTGTACTTAAAAGACCAAACGCATCGGACACCTCCGAGTGACAGGTGCATTTAAAATTAGTTGGGTGAAGATTTTGTTTCTAAGTATTTGACAAGAACAACTTATGAAGGTTACATATCAATCAAAGAAATCTAAAAGCCAGAATATGAAAGCCTTTTATTTAAATAGTTTACGTAGTAAAAACATCTAATATGTTTAAAAAAATCCTAATATATTTAAAATTATTTGAACTTTAGAAGTCGATTACCTTTAAATGAATATATATATATATATATATATATATATATATATATATATATATATATATATATATATATATATATTGTGATGGTTGTGATGTATTAAAAAGCAATTGCCTGTTCAAGTTTCTAGGATCTCTGAAATAATTTTACATTACTATACAGTGAAGTTATTTATAAAAAAAATCCACCGACGTCAAAATACCTAGGCGAAAAATAACTGGATACAGGTTTAGTTCAAAAGAGAAAAATTAATTTAAATAAAATATTATTATATGCGCTATTTACTTATCCGTTTCGTGCCAAGCCAATTAAGTAGTAGGTAGCTAGGCTACGTCCACTCCCGCCATATCGCAAGTTTCTTCGTGCAATGCGTGAGCGTGAGTTGGTTTTTGATAATTAACAACATCTTTAGTATTTCATTAGATTTTTAATCCGCTATTAATAAAGCTGTTTATATCGCTAAGTATTATTGTGTTTCGGTCTTGGCACCAACTTCAAACAGATAAGTAGGTAGCGCATGTAATAAGGTTTCATTTAAATTGATTTTTGTCTTTTGAGTCAACCTGTAATCCAGAAAATTTTCCCTATAATGCCTATGTTGAAGTGGGTTTTCCCCAAATCATCCCATAACCCTGGAGCGATTTTACTCTAAAAAATCCAAACCCTTCGTTTATTAGGTCGTAACTGTATACCAAATTTGAAGACTATATTTCAATTCGTTCTAAAGTAATCGTGGCTACAAAGAGACAGACATACAGATCACCAGACTGACAGACTGACATACCGACAGACCGACAGGCCCACATACCTATAGACTGACAGACACAAAAGGTTTTCGTTCCCAAATCATGTTTTCTATATTTTTGTCACTTTTTATGACGTTTAAGCGGAAAAAAAATTGTTGAAGTTTTTGTCGTTGATCCCATACTTCCACACGTATTGACGATGTAGTAATACATACAGATGAACATCTAACCTGCTCCCTTTTTAAAGTCGGTTAAATAGGTATGAACCATTCTTTTATCTTTTCATAGGAGCATACTTTTAAACGGCTTAATTAAACAAATATATATATATGTTAGCATAAAAAATTAATAATAATTACCCACTGAGCTCTAAATATTGAAAAGTACTAATTACGTTAAAATTACTTTGACTTAAAACATTAGGTAATCGACAGTGAATGATCTTGAACTTTCGCCAAAGCACTAACTACAGGAAATGACAGCACTAGTTTAAACAACCTTTTCACAGGAAATATTTCAAAATAGAACAAACCAATCTAAACGTCTACATACCAGATAGTGACGTCAGAAGAATTTGCGTTCTCACACTGACCACATAATTGACTCTAGGTGACCAATCATTATTCTAGAGGCTCTATGTGTGCAAATATACAAAAAAACCAAGGAGACGAAGTTTACCTATAAGGTACCAGAACGTGAATGAAATTTCTCCTCTGAAATGGACCACAGGTGAGCAGTCGTTCCTACGGAGGCTCTTTATGTGCAGGTGTACAACCACCAGCGGTATTTTTTAGTGGTTGAATTCAGTTGTGTTTCTGGATGACTTTGATGTTTTCGTTCTTTGTTTTTTAGTAGTCTATCAGGTACAAAGCGCATCTAGCCTTGACACCTGTGTGTCGCACATGTGGTATATTAAAAAATATCAGCACTAAGATCTAGCCAACTGCCTGCAGAGAACATATTGACCCATTTTTTTTTAGTTTTCAGGCGCGTTTTTAAACAGGAATTATACAAATAAGAAAACGAAAGAAAAACGGATTTACATTGATAGATGTTCAGGGACGCAAGTTTGAGTAAATTTAACACTAGTAACGCAAATAAATAGCAGCGTTACTTTATTACGTATATATATATATATATATATATATATATATATATATATATATATATATATATATATATATATATATATATATATATATATATATATATATATATGTTTGTATGTCAATGTCATGCCAAAATTACACACTAGTAGAATGTTAAGCAGTTAGTGGAGATATTTGGACAAGTTGTATTATAAAGCAAAGTCTAATGTGCAGGCTGGTTGCAGAAGTATTGGTGATGGTATAAATTTTAACCAAATGTTGGGTAAAAATATAGTGACGTAATGCAGATCTTTTCAACAATTACATTTGGAACATATCCTTCATGAAATTCTGCCTTACGCAAGCACAAGCAACGCTTATTTGTAAATGTTACTATTACTATTACCATAAATATTACTATATATATATATATATATATATATATATATATATATATATATATATATATATATATATATATATATATATATATATATATATATATATATATATATAAGATAATAATAAGCTGATATCAATATCTCCAGACATGTTTGCCAGTTTTTATTAAGACCTTTTGGCATTTGATACAGGGCGAAACTAATAAATTGTGAAAATCTTGGTAACGATAAAAGCACTCTAATTTGGAAAGTGGTTTGAAAACTAATTTACTTTCTTTTCCTTACCAGACGACGTTTTGTGTAACTGAGGTTTTTGCATTACACACGCTGTCTAAAGATTCAATATTTTTATTGTCTATGTTGTTGGCTATCATATCAGCAATATCTGCTAACTAAATGTATATTTTTTATTTGTACAGTTATATTACAAATTATATCTTTACATTGGCAAGCTCCGCTTTTATGTATGATGTATTGTATAATATGTGTCCACAAAATATTACAATTCTATATATATATATATATATATATATATATATATATATATATATATATATATATATATATATATATACATATATATATATATATATATATATATATATATATATATATATATATATATATATATATATATATAGAATTGTAATATTTTGTGGACACATATTATACAATACATCATACATAAAAGCGGAGCTTGCCAATGTAAAGATATAATTTGTAATATAACTGTACATATATATATATATATATATATATATATATATATATATATATATATATATATATATATATATATATATATATATATATATTTAATTATAACGGACCTGAATATGGGCTCTAATTCGCGGTAATAAAAAAAATCAAAAATTGAAAAACGTTACCTTCTTTTAACAAAATGCTAAAACATTGATAACATCGGTTATGTTAATTAAAAATATGGTAGTTGGCTTGACAAATATAAAAAATAAACTTCAGGATGTCTAAAATGGTAAATAAAGTTAATTTGCATCAGGTTTTATCTAAAAGGATCGCTGTTCGCTCATAATACTCATTTTCGAAAACAATAGTAGAAGCGAAATCTATTAGAAATGTTTCAAAAATTGTATCAAAAATTTATCAGAAAAAAAAAGTGAACTTTATTGCAAGTGCCTAAAATATTGTGTTAAATATTTAACAAATAATAAATATTTTCTACACAAATAATTAAATATAAGGTTATCAGTTAGGAGTTAGAAAGTCTTTTAAACACAGCTTTCTATATTTAGGTTGTAACGTATTACACGTTTTACAACTTTTATGTTATTAATAATTAATTCAATTATACCCTCGCTAAAAATTAATTTCCTTCTCAGACAATGATTCCACTATTTTGTTAGCCGATGAAATTCATCATGGTCGTAATCAATGAAAGTTACCACTTCCCTACTCAATGAACTTATAATACCGAGACGTGAATCCATGCCCATAGAAATACATTGTTACACAATGTTTTCTTGTGTCATTTGTTTCATGAGATAAGGAAAGTCTATATAAAGTTATACTGCCTCCTGCTAAGCCTCTTGTTCGACCAAATATTAACTGAAAATGTCGAGAGCATTTTTATGGGCTAATAGAAAGCAGAGCACGTGCATATGAGGTGAGCTAGTTAAGTTAAATGCTAATTAAATGCTCGCTTGCATTGTAACAATAAATCCTTACAGATTGCTCTGTTTATAGCCTTTGTTTTTGTGATAGATTGTAGCGGTATTCTCGTGCAATTTAACTACTAGTCAAGAGTTATATTTTTATAATTAACTTGTCGATTAACCTTGTCTTAGCGCGAAGACCCTACAAGCACGTCGCAATGGATAACCTACAATTCAGGCAATGTAATTGGACGATTTCAATTATTGTTAGCTTTCCCGTTTTCCCCCATGGGATAAGAACATTTTTCTGGTAATGGACAACACCTTCTTGAATGGAACATTTGTTTGTGCTTCGAAGAACCATCCACCATCCAACAACATCATTTGAAGAACCCCATTTGAGACCAGCATCTGAGCACTTTCACTCAGGGTCGTCGTATGGAGGGCCTCATTCAGCTCCTTTATTGTAACGACAGGCCAAGCAGCCTTGAATGGTCCCCATAGTATTTAGAGAGGTTTCGCTAGCACTAAGTAGCCATAGGCCTTCGCATTGTCAGCTCATCCAAGGAACGTCACAGCAGACACGATAGTTAAGTAGATTGGTCATCTTTATTCATTCTTTAAATTCAAAAAAATATTCATAACTGCTTCAATCTATCACAAGACTTATTATAACATCATAGCAGACACGACAGTTAAGTACCTTGGTTTTCTGTATTCATTTTTTAAATTAAAAAACAATTCATTCATAACTGCTTCAATCTATCACAAGACATATAATTATGTTTTAAAATTCAATAAATTAGTTACTATTAAAACTCATATAATATTATAGTTTCATGCTATAAAACAACGCACGCAACGTGGACCCGAAGTCTGGAGAGACAAGTGGGACTTATATTTGGTGGTGTCGAATTTACAAATTATGGTTCGGTTTTAGTTTTAATTTTTCTTGAAGCACTTACTTAAAATATAATTTAGTAAAGACGGGAGGGCCCGTAAAATACCTGTGCTGTATTTTCTTGAGCCCACATTTGGTTCTCAATTTGGATTTTCGTAATATATTATTTAATTATTCCTTAATGAATTTTGTTGGAAAAATTTAGCCGGCGAGATATAATTTTGTTGTTGCTACCTCCCACTGAGCAACGTAATATTGCATTAACATTGCAGAATCTTTTCCAAATCAAGTGTGAGTTTAATAGATTACTTACAGAAAGCCTCTTGCAAGTTTGTTGCAAATGGCAAATCTGCCCCCAGTGACTTTACATATGTAAATGTTTCTTTTGTAACTTTACAGCAATTTACTGTCGTGAGCTGTTGCAAACTTTCTTTATACTTACAAATGTTATCTTACAGCAAGCTTGAATTTTAAAAGGGCCTAGCAAAGTTGTAAAATTTAAACTTACATTTGCAACTTATCTGCAATTGTATATATTCTATATACAGTGCAAGTTTGTAACTTAGGATAATTCCAGTTCATCTACTTCAGCTTTTTTTCAAAAATGCTCGGAGTCTGATAATATTCTCAGTTACAATCTTTTCAAAAATGTATTATACAATATGTGTCAAATGTCATTGATAATTTTTGTAAATGTCAACCTTAGCTTTTTGTTGACTATTTTTAAAGTACACATCAAGCGATACAAAACCACCAAATTTCAAATTTTTATTATAAATCTTGAGTTGAAAGCAAGACAAAAAATGTGTAGTTACCAATGAATAAAATTTTTAAATCTGCTGGTTTTCTACAACTTCACATGTAAGAACTTCAAAAATAATCAACAGAAACGTAGGGTTGATTTAAAGAATTTATCGATGAAGTAATTTTTCAAATATGGTACATACTGCATAGCTTTTTTAAAAGACTGCAACTTGAAATACTAACCAATGTGTCCAAGCATTTTTGAAAAAAAGAAACTGTAGTTGATTAACGGAATTTATTACAAGTTACAAACTAATACTAATGAGTATAGGTGTATTTATACATAATATATATTTCTTGTAAAACTGTAAAAAACGACTTGAGACAATGTAAATTAGACTAAAATCTTTATTACATAAAAGAAATTAAAGACTTACAACACATTTCATTTCTGCTGATAGATATATACACTTTATTGTCCATCAAATGTACATAGTAAGTCACTGTCTTTAAAACTACCGACTATAGTTACTAGATAGAAATAGTTAAGACATACAGCGAGTGTCCATATTTAGCCTAAAATGCAGTTCTAGTCAAAACGCAGCAACAAAATAGATAACTTGAACTCATGATATCTAAATGAATACCAATTGTTTTTGATGTTGTTTTACTAAATAACTCTTAGTCATCTAGGAAAACGTGTGAAACATCAATAACAAAAACGAAGTAACATTACTTTATGTGATAACATTTGTGACAAAATAAAGTCAACATATCAAATACTACTGTGAATTTTTTTAATCTAAAATGGTGCGTTCATTTCGATTTTAGAGAAAGTTTGATTAAGCAAACGTAAGAATATGCAATAGATAAATCAAGCGCAGGGAAATGAATACAACTTCGATGCGAAAATAGCTTAAATATGGCGACAGTCTCTGAAAGTGTTCACGCATATGTCTTAACTATCCCTATCGAGTAAGTATAGTACCGCCAATGTCTGTGTACATTCAGAAACATTGAGTTAAATTAAAGCAAAATTATGACTACAATGAATTACGTATATATAAAAAAAGTCTGTGGCTAGTGGAACTTGCCTTCCAAAGATTTTTCCTAACGCACTCACACACACAGCGATACACATTACACAGAATGAATACAAGTAGTATGTAACACTATACATATTAGTTTAGAGCACCAATAAATTCCTTCACCTTGGTTTTTGTTTTATAACATCCACTAGTGCCTACTGTAATCTTGTTAGTGGGAGCATCTTAGTAACATTAGGTAGAAAACTGAGAAATTTGATTCCCAAGTAATCAAACATCTGCTTTGTTTTCTCCTTTTTGTGCAACTGTATTTTTAATTCATGCCTGCACCTGGTATTGATGTTGCGAGCTTCATCATTCACTGGATATTTTGCATACATATACTGAAGAAGAATATGGCTGAAAGGGTACCTAAGTATCCCATTGGCCTCGAGCACATCAGGGCAGCTTTTTCTTGGACCTAAGCACACAGTCTACTTATTGCTCTTTTTTGCATGATAAACACATGTTCCGCTGCTGACGAGTTAACCCATATGAATGTTCCATACGATAGGATACTCCGACAACGTGCAAAATAAGCAATCCTGGCAACTTGATGGATACTGTACTGTTCCTTATGATGTCTATTGCTCTGGATAAGCCTCATTCTTCCATAGGTCAATCATATTTAACGTTTTAAAATGAATTGGTCTGACCAGGTAAGATATCTCCAGGCTGCTTCTAAGGACATAACAAAATTCGTATTTAGCAATTAGGTTTTCTTTTTCGTTGACTATATTTCATAAAAAGAAACAAAAATATAAATGCAACTATTTTAAAATAATTCACCAATAGCGACATACCAAAATTTAATTATGCTACAGAAAAGTGATTAATTTTATTGATTTTACACATGTAGTTAGTATATAGCTGTTTTAGGGATAACTTACCTGAAATGTTGGTCGATATACTCCATGTTTCATTATCTACACTCCAGACAACGAATTACTTAATTACCCAAAATTCAAACAATCCAGGCTTACTTCAACTGTGCAAGAAAAGCGACGAAGTCTGAGAGGGCTGCTTGCACAGAAAGCCTATAATTGAAGTTTCTCCGAGACCAAAAGATGTCTTATACTTTTTTCTGATGATTTGGTGGATGTGACTTCTTCTTCTGAGAAATTAAGATAAATTATTGACAAGTTTTCTGGTCAGGTTAATTTTGTTGATTATCGAAGGATTGCCTCCCGTCTACAACGCTTATCGTCTAGAATTCGCTTCATGACTACCTCTACTGATTAAAAAGTTTATCAAAAAGCCCAAATTAAGTCTCAGTTGCTCATTTTTGAATCCAATCTGACGTCCAGAAGAAATTAGAGTCTTGAACACCTTATCTTGCTGCCAACTGTGCAACTGACGCCCCTCAGAACGAACCGTTATTTTGTTCAACTCCTCAGCCAGTGCAACCTCATTCAAAGGCCTTTTGATTATGCCTCTCCTAATCATGATTTACTTTCGACCAATTCTTTGTTCTCTGCGAATAAAAAGGTTTCCGTCTGTAAATGTTGTATTAGGAAGTTCTCCGGAAAGTAATATCTTATTAAGTTTTTAGAATTGGTTGAATCATTCAAGCATTCTCGGGGCTGCAGTAAAGCTGACCTCTATTCTTCGGCGGGTGATCTTTTCGAGGGCATTGCTTGAACATGGTGGCACACGGCCATGTGAAGGGTTTTTTCTATGGCTGGGATCATTTAATCGTAAAACTCAAACAACCGTTCTTAAGAGAAAATTACGACAGTAATCTGATGGAGGATATTCGTAGGCGTCAACAGAGACCTCATGAGCAACAACCTTCATCTGCTTCATGGAGTCTCAGTTTAATAGACTTACTAATTGTCCCCTTTTAGGAACCGAAATGGTTGATATCATTGGTCGAAATTTACTTCCAGATTACGTGAAGCCTCTAGCCCTTCATCAGATACTTTCGCACAACTTACGTCTCTTACTCGTCATTTGGTGTATTCTTTTCTTTTATGTCAACAAGAATCCAGATCACGCTTGCCAAATATTAATAGACTTGGCACTGCGTCCTCTTCATCTACCTGTTGGAAGTGTGATCGTAAGGGGCAGGTATATATATATAGTCTATCGTTCGCCCTGGATGCTATTTTTCTCCAGGGCCATCGGGATGTGTAAGGTGTTACACGTTTTACAACTTTTATGTTAATAATTAATTCAATTATACCTTCTCTAACAATTAGTTTCTCAGTCAATGCTTACACTATTTTGTTAGTCGATGAAATTCATCATGGTCGTAGACAACTAAAGTTATTACTTCCTTACCAATGAACTTATAATACCGAGACGTGAGTCCACGCCCATAGAAATACACATGTTTTCTTCTGTCATCCGGAAATATCTTAGAAGTGTCGGTTCATAGCCGATTTGTTTCTGGAGATAAGACAGCACGCTCATATGAGGTGAGTTAATTAGGTTGAATGCTAATTAAACGCTCGCCTGCATTGTAGCAATAACTGCTTATAGATTACTCTGTTTAAAGCCTTTGTTTTTAGTGATAGCTTGTGGCGGTATCCTCGTGCAATTCCATTACTAGTAAAGTGTTATATTTTTATAATTAACATGCAGATTGACCTTGTTCTTAGCGTGAAGACCCCACACGCACGTCGAAATGAACAACCTTCAATTTAAACAATGTACTTGGACGATTTCAATTACTTATAGCTATCCCCTCTTCCCCCATGAGATATTATGACACATTTTTTTGGTAATGGACAACACCTTTTAGCATGGAACATCTGCATGTGCTTCGAAGCACCATCCAACAACATCATGTGAAGAGCCCCATTTAAGACCACCGTCTGGGCAGTCTAACTCAGTGTCGTCGTGTGAAGGGGCTCATTCGGCTCCTTCATTGTAATTCCAGGCCAAGCAGAGCACCTACTGAAGTCACCCAATGATTCCGACAGCCTTAAATGGTCCCCATACTATCTCGAGAGGTTTCGTCAGCACTAAGTAGCCATAGGCCTCCGCATAGTTAGCTCATCTAAGGAACGTCACAGCAGACACGATAGTTGAGTAGATTGGTTATCTTTATTCATTCTTTAAATTCAAAAAAATATATATTCTTAACTTCTTCAATCTATCACAAGACTTAAAATAATTTTGCTTTATATAAATCCACATTTTTATTAATAAATGAAGTAAATCGAATCTTGATTTTCATTCATGTTTGACACCACTTAAATTATAAGGCCTGAACCTAATATGTTTCAGAATTACGTTAAATCTCATGTTCTCTCTCCTGAGTTTTAAATTTTAATACATTAATTACTATTAAAATTCATATAGTATTATAGTTTTATGCTATAAGGTGTAGTAAAATGGAAAAAAATACACATATTGAATTTATGAAAGCGCCACTGTATTTCACTTATGAAGACCATCAAAAGGGTAAAGGTTGTTAAAGACCTTTTGATACCCATTTGTTGAGAAATAATCAATTTGCCATCTTGCGTCGGCCGCCATTTTAAATTTATGAGAGCGGTACCTAGCCTACTCGTAGATATTTCAATTTAAGACTCATGTCAAATTTTAGCCTAATCCAGTAAGGGGAACTGGTTTAAAATTGACTTTTGATATTTTACCTAAACATACTAACTAACGAAGACACAAACCTGCTAACAGATGAACTTGCATAAAAAACTTGTAATTATAAATAAAATAGGAAAGACAACCCACCGGTAATAATTGACAATTGTAAAATAGGTACGCCGCAAAAAGTTGGCATTTATATATTTGTAAAAAGAGCCAGGAAAATATATCCATACCATTACTATCACTTATAATCGCAATCAGGATAATACTGAAAAAAGAACACACCCCTAAATTTTATAGACAAAGATCCTTCAAACAGATGGACATTCTTAGAGTATGTTATGTTCACAATCCAAAAATTATATTTACGATTGTTGGTCTAATAACGCAAGTACATAAATGTAATTTTTAGAAAAAGTTGTTGCATGTTTCTTCAAAATGCAATTTATTTAGTTTCTAGAAAATATGTGTAACTTCAGCATGATAAAATCTGCCGCATTAATAGCAGATAACATCTTTTTTTTAAATAAAAATTCGCCTAATTTGCAGAGGTATGTACATTATATTACATCAAAAAATTCAAAATGTAAAATTCGCTCGCCGTCTATTACCACAGAATTAAGCAGTTACATTCTGTTTACATTCCACTGTCAAAAATTTATTTATAAGCGTAAAATGCGAATACAATACAATTAGCCAAGCACTCCGATAAAATCGGTTATGTCATCTCTGTCTGTAAGATCTGGCTACTTAGCGGAGAGTAAACGTTCAGTTTGTATAACACAAAGATCTCTGGATGACAACATTGGACAGGGATAACCGATAAATATAATAAAAAACAAGAGATGAGTTCAACTTAGAAGCGTTTCAAAATATTTGTTACAGGAGTTATTTGTCACTCTTTGTCGAGACCACATTCTCTATCTCTGTCGAGGGCAGTTCCTTATCTACAAAATCTCTCCCTTAAACTGTTTAGAGGCCCTGTATAATTTGTTGGGAATATGACTAATGCCAGTTTTGCAGGTGCAATAGATAAAAATAAATTCACCAGCCTATCTACTGAAACATAAAAAAGCTGTAAAAAATATTGAAAGTGCTGCTAACGTAAATGAGTTGAATCACAAATACAAAAAAATTAGAAATTTCCAACAAGGAAAATAAACCGCAATAGTCACTGCGAGAGGATCCTTATCGACCACCTGATTACCAAGAATATAAGTAAATATGGCACAAAAGAAAGATCTTAAACCAAAAGAGCAACTAAGAAAAATGGTTGAACAATGATTTACTAGAATGCTGCATTTGATATTCAACTGGCTGGACAATCATTTAAACATCTTACATAAATTATAAATAAAAATATATTTTTATACTTTTTATTATCTGCTAAAAACTACATGCAACAGTTAATTTAATATGTAGTCAACAGGTTATTAATGCTTTTATGACCCATGACCTAGATAAGAGAAAACATTCACCAATAAACGATGATGTAGTGCAGTTAAAACTAATCATCTCCTGACAGAAAGGATTGCAAGTGAACTGTGAATTCCGTGCGGTTTCCTGAACTAGGGAAATGCTATTGGAAACTCACACAAGCGTCTGGAATACAGAATTATACCAGTAGCAGGCGGGAATACAGGACACAATGTAATCGCAGTCGCAAACAATAGACCAACACAGAGCCTTGCCAGCTAGAACTATTCTTGGGTCACAATAACGAGATGTTTGTACAACCCTAACGACCTTGCCAAGTCTTGTGTTCAAAGAATCCAGAATGTAATATGTTTGGCGAATTCCAATTCAAGGGTTCTCTGGCTTGTTTCTCTTTCCAAAGAAAAATGAATTGTTAGTCTATAAATTAAAATATTTTATTATATAATTGAAGATTTATCCTCTGGCTTTACAGAATCTTATTTTCTACTCTGCAAACTAGTTCTGCCTTTTACGCCGCCGTCAGGCAAAAATAAATTAAATTTGTTTATACACCTCCATGACAATTTTCAATAAAAATCCGTTGCTATGTAAACATATTTTATTCAAATCCTTTAAAAAATAGTGCTGCAAATTGAATCATAAATTCCACATAGCTGTGATAATCTACTCTCCTCAGAAAGATATTCTCATAAAATCAATGTAGTGTCCACCGCTTGACCACAAAGAGAATATTCATACTACTGTAACCATAAACTTTTGAAACGTTATATTACTAGAGCTTAAACGAAAAACATGTAAATTTTCACCAAATCACCCCCCATTAATTCTCTACCCCCTGAAGCGATTTTACCTACAAACAATCCGAACCGTTCGTTTGTCGGATGCTCACTGTTTACCAAATTTGAAGATAATCTCAATTCGTTCTAAAGTTATTGCGCCTATTAACAGTCAGACATACAGGCCGACAAACCGACCGACCTACAGACAAAAGAATTTCCTTCCAGAATTAAGTTTTTTGTATGTTTTAAGACTTTCTACCCAGTTTTAGCAAAACAATAGAAATTTCTGTCGACGATGTTCCACCTCCACAAATTCAACCCCTAATTTAATTTCAGCACAGAATACCAGATGTTTTATAAAATTGAATTTTTTCTAATAAACAAACCCTAACACATTAATTACTCGAGCCTTAATGAAGAAATGTCCATTTTCATCAAATCACCCCCCACTCATCCTCTACCCCTGGAGCGATATTACCCAAAAACAATCTGAATCGTTAGTTTGTCGGATGCTAACTGTGTACCAAATTTGAAGACATCTCAATTCGTTCTAAAGTTACGGTGGCTACAAATATACAGGCATACACACCGACAGACAAAAAAAATTTATTACCAAATCATGTTTTGTATATGTTTTGACCCTCTTTGCGGCGTTAAGCGAAAAACAAAGTTTTGAAATTTTTGTCGCCGATGCGATACTTCCACACGTTGTTACGATGTGGAAGTAATAAGATAGGGATGACAGACGACGTCTTCAAAATCTCTATGTGATGTATGTCAACATTAGTATGATAAAAAATTAACTTATAACAGTAAAAACCAATTAACCAATAACAATTAACAGTTATGCAATAGAAATCAACTTATTACATTATTATAATATTTTTAATAGTCAGACGCATTTTGTTAATTAAAAAGGACAGTTTCCAAAAAATGAGAATCCATCAAATCAGTTTGCTCAATTTAAACAAAGCAGTTTTTACTATGATAGGTCCCTTTTAACTCGAAAACCACGCAGCATGTTGCAATATTTGAGAACTACTTTTGTATATGAATTGACATTTAAAATTTTCATATTCATTATTTTATTTATATCTTATTTCTTGTAATTACAAGCGCAGCTAGATGTAAGAAGTAAATACACAACAATAATTACATATATATATATATATATATATATATATATATATATATATATATATATATATATATATATTGTGTAAAAGGTAAAGGTAAGATTCTTACTTGCAATTAGGCCAATGCTGACCCTTTTTGCTCATCTAAACTAACCTTCTCTCCACTTTAAGCTCGATGTCAACGGCAGAAGTAATTTGAAAAATCATCCGCTGCCGGTGAGTCTCGAAGTGTCGTCCCCGTGTCCGAATTGGAAAGTTTCAGTCGACTTTCTAACACGGCCACGACGGCGCTTATATTATTATGTATGGGGGGTGTAATGTGCGGAAGGTGTTTTAATCCTTATTATTTTTATGTGTATAGTTTTAAATGTATTGTTTTTATATTAATATATTGTATTTGTTAGGAAAACTTTTAATATATGTAGTATATTTTTGGTGTGTAATCAATTCTTATGTAGGTATATTTAGCCTTATGTATTATTATTTAGGTTTATATTTTTGATTAAATGTTGGGCGCCTTTTGTTTCGTTTGAAATTAGTGTATTTTGTTATTATGATTAATTTAATATGGTTTTATATTTGTATGTTTTTAATAATTTAAGTTTATAGAGTATTTTATTTTTTATAACTTGTTATAATCACTAAATCTTAAACTTCCAGTAAATGTGCTCAAATTGTTACTATTAAGTCAATGAAGCTATAGTCAGTATTCTTATAATGTACAATTCTATTCGTTTATATTACTGAAAATAAATATTTACCTGTTTTTCTTTACCACAGCTATGTAATAACTCTCTCTCTCTCCAGGGATTATTTTATTTTAGGGTTCAAGAGAAAATTCGTTTGCACAAATTTAACTGTTCTTAGTTTAGTTTTACACCCCATACAGATTTATTTACCTGAAGCCTTTTCACTCCAACTATATATTTTTATTCAGTCAATGAAAGACAAAACAATTAAAGCTTGTTAGTTTTTTTAAATAGAACATGAAAATTTTATTTTTGATTGAGAAATACTTTGATTTTTGATGAACAAACGATTTTGTTAAATTAATTACTAATTTAGGGTCTCTTTCTATTTATTTTATCTTTTTGTGCTTAAATTTACTTAACAATGATGGCAATTGTAAAATCTTAAAGTATGCTCAGGTTTTTAAAGTTCCCGCTGAATTATTATGTTTGAATCGTAGTCATAGCGACCGTACTTTTTAAAGTTCATGTCGTCATGGATATATATGTATTTCAGTGAAAGATTGTTATGATTTATATATTACCAAAGGTTGTCCGTTGCTCTATCTGGCGGCTTCTCTGTTTACTACTTGCCTTTGCCTTGGAATCTTATTTTAGCAATATTGACTTCCTTCAACTGATATTTTACCTCTGCTGCTTGCCTATATGATTTGTTTTCAGGTTATTTGACACCAATTTACTGTAATGTAACTAAAATATTTAATTTATGCAATGTAATACCTTTGTTCAAAGTGGCGTCGGTTTGTATAAAGATTAATTTTTATTTATCACTGGTCCGGTGGACTTTTGTTGTGTTTACTACACATTTTATATCAGGTAACGTTGCAATATCACTTTCACTTCATTATTTTAGCATACTTCATCGTTTTTTTCCTGTACTTTTTATGGCCTCTTCAACGTGCCTAGTTTTTAACAACCTTACTGCATTCGGTGTTCACCTTCGTTCTTCTCGTTCCCTAGCCGGATCTTCCCAATTGTTTTTTATTCACCAATAATATTCGATAACTACAGTTAGAAATATTTCCTACAATTCTATTTGCTTGTTTTTCAGATTAGTTGCAATCACATGGCAGATTCACAAAATGATTAAAAAAAAGCGATTTCCTTCTAAATGTTAATTAACAAATATGGAATTGATTGTACACAAATTAAATGTGTGTTATTTTAAGCGGTAAGTTCAAAATATTATTAGTTACAATTTTCTAACCTGTTTGTTCCAAACTCAATCAAATTCTTTAAAGTCTGCTTGTAAGTACACAACTTTTTCTTAAATTAGTCACAATTCTAAATTTCCTTATATTAACAACATCAAGCATATAACTTTATTTATTCCATTAGCCTTACAAAAAATGAACGAACATTTTTCTGAACTTATTAACTCTACCCCGGTTGTTTTAAACGTTTTGTATTCAGACTTTATAGTTTTTTGTTGTTCTGAACACAGTGTTACTTGAAGTTTAAATATTGTTTGTCACAGTTTATATTAAATATACAGTCACGGTCTGGTTACATGCTTTTTTGATTAATAACTATGTTATGCCTGATCTCAATTACTTTGACTTTATAAATACATATAGTTGACCATTGCTTTTAACTTGTGGCAATGGATATTTATTTATTTCTAGGAGTCATTTAAACTTTTGGGATTAATGTTATTTATTCTTATTTTAGGTTCTACTGAAAAATTGACTCTGTTACTACCCCCGACTTTGAGTATGGCTGTGTAGAACATGGATTGTACATTTTCTTTGACTATTTTTTCTGGCACTTATTTATGCTTTTTTCATTTAAATTCTTGTCGCAGATTTTATATACCAGGGATTATTTACTTTTTTCCCCTCTTTTTTTTGTGCCCCTATCTAACCAGATGTGCCCCGATCCTCAAAAGATGAGAGATGCAACTTTAAACCAAAACAATGTCTTAGTGTTAAACTCAGTACGGGAATCGACAGCATATCCTACACTCAATATAGTTCATTTTGTCAACCCTTAGTCTCCCTTTTTCATATCTTTCTTCTGCATATATGATATCCATACAACCAACACCTCTATACCACCCACAACCAAAATGTTCATACACATCATAGTACTCACCCATCCATTTCTCCACGCATGCATATTATATTTACACACACAGACACGCACTCACGACAGCACACTCACACACAGCACACACTTACTTTACCTGCACCTTGTCCAGGCAACACATCCACTCCACTTTCTCCATACCACTCAACTATCATACTGCTCTCTACTTTAACATTGCTTTCAGTTCGACCTGTTTCAAAATAACAAAGCTAAAAATTTCTTTTTTAAATTTAGATTTAGATACTGAATATATATTTTTCAGCGTCGGTCTATTTCCACGAATATTGCCAATCACCGACTCCAGGGAGCAATTTCACCTCACTATCCTAGAAATTTTGCCGAACCACTGCCTTTCTGTAAAGTGGGTAGGGATCTTTAACGTGCCCAACATCGCGTGAACACGGGACCGGCGCCCCCTCCGAATGGCGGAACGTGCAGACATTCAACTTGCTCAAATACAATGCCAGAACCTCGGTTGATGGTAATGTACTGAAAAAGTGAAAGGAGAACGCTGGGATCGAACCCGGTACCCTTCGGTTCAGGAACACAAGTTCTTACCATTAAACCACCCAGGCTATATACTGAATATCAAAGACATAAAAGTCTGCGGTCAAACAGTCGGACTGAGATTATAGCGAGATACTCTATGACAAAAGAATATCAATAATATTTAAACTTAAAAATAAATTACGGTATGTTATATATATATATGTATATATATATATATATATATATATATATATATATATATATATATATATACATACATACATACATACATACATACATACATACATACATACATATATCTGTATCACATCGATAACATGAGTTTTAAGAGAAAAAACTATATATTTTTTGAATACTTGTAACTTTTTCTTCTTTTAACTTAGAGATCTACTTTACTTTTTATGATAGTAACCCGTGTACCAATTTAGGTTACGATTACTTTGTTATTTCTGGAGGTACAAATTTTTTTCAAAAGATAATATAAAATTTTCGGGAAAAACTGGTTCGATTTTCCTAGCTAACGAACTTATCGAAGCCACTTGCGAAACGAAGGTAGTCACCAAATTTACTCAAAATCGGCCAATTATTTTTTTTGAGTTAACGGTTATATATTATATAATATATATATATATATATATATATATATATATATATATATATATATATATATATATATATATATATATATATATATATATATATATATTATTACTATTATTAGGCATTTGGTAGGAGGGGGAGGTAGAATTTGTATTTAACAGAAGAGGAACTTTCATCACGGTCATACTGCAGGGGACTTTATATTTTATAATACTCTTCTAACAAAAACATGTTGTTACATATAGCACAGCAAAATTTGTTTTGGTCTTGAACCATTTAAAACATTATATTAACGTACTACACACAAAATAAATACAATAACCTCTTTTAAGTTACAACTTAATAACTGACAAAATTAACAAACAATATCATTTTACGTTATCCGTTGACTAAAATGATGATAAAATATTAAAGTAAACATGATCCTTACAAATCGGCTTTAAATACGGCTGGCAGTTTTATACCAATAAAGATTGATTACGGTTCCAAGAATCTAAAATATATTATCTGCAGGAGATTTCAATCACGCTTGACATTTTTCTCACTTTAAATTGCTTTTGATACGAGCAATAAGAATTCAGATAAGAACTCAGGTGGTGTCCAGATCAAAACATCAAACCAAAATCAAGTCGAAGTTACTATAATATGATTTTTACAAAAGTGTTCTTATGGGACTTACAACTTTATAGCTTAATTATCTCACACTGAACGACAAACTTCGTGTGATATCAACTTTCTGGCAGACTTGCCTAGCTAACTGGCAGCGTTAAGTCCTGGCCCTGGCAGTGTTCCATTATGGCAGTTGCATCAGGATGTAGTTTATCGTATTACGTAACAAACTAAGTCCAGACTTGTGTCTAGACGGAAATTGCACCAACTGGAAACATCAGTAAAATAAACAGGCTCTACTGATGCGTTAAGTAGTTGGACGAAGTTTTTAAAACGATCTTTCGCCCGATACAACAGAAAAATAAAAGATTTACGAAGGGACATAAATGCAGAAATAAAATCTAGGTCATGTTTTTTGGCAATAAAAAGAAGCAAAATGATACGCGACTTAATACCTAAAAAACTGTAGGGGTCGTTTTGTAAATTTGCGTTGAATAAAGTTTATGCTTTAGCGAACTAATAAGATTTTATGAAATACTGAAGTGAAGGCTTCGCCTCTGGCTTCAAAAATATACGGTAAAAGAGTGTCGGTTCACTCTCATAATCACCAATCTGTTTGCATCTCTGCAACTCTTTTCTTATTTACATACTGCCAGGCTGAAGGTAATTAAAAATAGCTATACACGTCCATGATAAGTATAAAGAAGTCTGGACGCAGCAAGTGTGTTATGGTAACGAATTTTAATAAACATGTTTTAATAGCAGATGTGCGTTTTTTTAATAAAAGGCAATAAATTTGGTAAAACTTATATAGTAGAAACAATCTACCATATCGTATTTGAGCAAAATAACTTTATTGCCTGAAAAGTAGAAGAATTTTCAGAAAATAAACTTTAAGCTGGTTCGATTTTTCTGGCTAACGAACCTCTTTAAGCTATTTACACACCTGCAAACATATAATTATTTGCAATAAGCTTCTTGAAAATAAAGAACTGTTTGCATTTAAATTTGGTTTTACAAAAACTGTCTTAAGTAATGTTATATTCAAGAACAATTTTTTACAAGTTATTAGAGTTTACACAATTGGATGTAAAACAAATGGATTACGGTTCCACTGCATATACATACGTGATACATCACATATGTGATAGCACCAAGAGGAGATACTGGAAGAAATATAAACAATGCTGAGTGTGGTAGATAATATGTTTAACAGAATCAAACTAAAAAGCAATATGACACAAACAAAATTAATTAATAAAAGTAAGTGGAGGTATGACCGTCAAAATAAAGATAAAGCTAAACGTCCAACAACCTGAACAGCGATAAATGCTTTCGTATATTGGGAGAATTATTACGGATAATGGTAAATGTAGAAATTAACTAAGAATTTCGATTATGATGGCAAAGCAAGCATTCAGTAGACAAAGTACTCTTAAAAGTAATTAATATTTTAACTTGTATCTAAGAAAGAGGTTGATCAAGTCATACGTATAGGATGCTACAATCTATAGGGCTAAAATCTGAACTTTAACTAGGCTAAACAATTTGCAGTGTGGGCATGAAAAAATAAGAAAGGTAAGGCACACCGACAGAAAGCTGAATAAAAATGTGCCAGAGGAGATGCCAGGTGCTTGCTGGAAAAAATTAAGACTTTAAGACTAGCCACTCAAAATTAATAGACATGGTCTGAGCCATATAAACTTTCTGACAATTTTAATTGAACCACGCATACTTGGAAAAATGATAAGAGGAAATATGTCGAAAACCACGCCCAGTTTATAAGGTTTGGAAGCTACATTGACATGAAGAGCTGCAGGAGACAGAAAGTCAAGATTGCGATGGCAAGAAGACATCGCCATTGAACTATCATGATGATGCAAAAAAATCCTTTTTGAGACGGGTCCTTTGGAAGCAATGTCTGTTCTTGTTTATTACGATAATATTTCTGACAGCCCCATTAAATTTAAGATTGAGGCATTGAAATGCTGTCAAACCTACTTAGAAGAAAAAACTTCAAATTGACGACAAGATAATTAACTAAACATGTTTGTTTTGAAAATGGAGTAAAATTAAAAATTAAAATGTAAAACATATACATCATAGGATGTTTTCCAATGCCCCAAGTTCCACTTTTAGAAGTGTCTAGACCGGCATCGGTTTTTCAAACTCCGTACGGCTCCTCAAATGTGTCTTTTTCGAGCTTTATTCTTAAAGTGGTAAAAATGTTTCTGCGTAATTCATCAATATGAGCACGTATAATTTTGTAAATGCAGTCGCTCATAGTTTCTCATAAATAAATATCTAAAGTAGAGAGATCGGGTTAGTGCGCTGTCCAACGCACGTCTCCTTTGAGAGAAATTGCAATTGCTGCACCTTTTTAATGAGTACCTGTCAAGTTGTGTTAACCCAATTTATTCTTGTCGTTCTTGAGAAGCACAAAACGTGTCAAATTGGGTAATTAAAAACCGGAGCAAGAAATATTGCTTATTAGTTTTTGACAAAAAAGGCAATCAGCCAAATACTATACACGAATATATTACCGCGTATGGTGAAAAGTGTCATAACATATTTTCAAATAAGATATTCATCAGAGTTAGTAAAGATAGGTCGGATAATTTATACGAGATGACCCTAACATTGGACGAACTGTAGAGGCAAGGATCGTCCATAAGTGAAAAGTTGAGTCTTGTAAAATATGTGCCCTGTCTAATTGTCGATGTCATTTTCGAATTCCAAACAATCTTAGTTGGATCCCACAGTTGATAAAAAGTAATTTCATATATATATATATATATATATATATATATATATATATATATATATATATATATATATATATATATATATTAGTTTCCTGGGAATATGTCAGGAACGGGTAGGAATATGGCGCATTTCTTAATAACGAGCGCAAACTTGATTTTTGTGTACCTTTTGAATTAAAAAGTACATACACGATAACTGCCTTGTTTTAAACAAGCAAACTGATTTGATTGATTCCGCTTTCTTAGAACATCTTATTCATAATGAAATAGATGAAACAGACCTCACTATCTTGGGAGACTTTGCCGAACCCCTGTCTTTCTGTAAGGAGGGTAGGGATCTTGAATTCAACAAGGAGGCGGGATCGACGGATTTACGCCCACTCCAAAGGGCGAAACCTGCAGACATTCAACTTGCTCAAATACAATTCCACAACCTTAGTTGATATTATTTTGTAAAATATGTACTGAAAAAGTCAAATGGGAACCCTGTGACCAGAACCCAGTACCCACCCTTCGGTTCAGAGGCACACTTTCTTAGGCTTGGACCACCAAGGCTCTATTAAAAATAGCTGTAGCAATGTAATAAGTTTTTCCTTATATAGAACCTTCTTATATTGCAGTTTTTGTTAATTAGTCATTTATTATTATGATTGTTGTTGTGGATATTGTTACTGTAGGTTAATTTTATTTTCATGTAAGGTGTTACGATACATCACATAGGCATTTTAGAGACGTCATCTGTAATTTTTATATTATTTTTTCAAGGATTTTTTTATCCAAATACCATAACGTAGCAAAGTATGTTTATTTAGAGTTGTCATCAATGTGTATAAATAAATTCAGTTGTATCATATCTGATGATGCAATGAAACGGTGAACACAGAAGAATATAAGCAGTTGTGAAGCCAGAGAAAAAGTCTGTAGGTATATATTTAATTTTTATTTACCCTTAATTAATGCCCACAATCAGCCTGGATAATGTATTTATTTTTGTTCTTACAAATTTAATGGTTTCCGAGGCATTATTCTTTCCAAATCTTTTAAACTCTTATATCTTCCCATCTTGCATCATGATATAGCAATAAGTTACGTTACATCAGCATATTTCTGGACCCTCTACACGGACCTGCTCTGTGTAGATGTTTATACGAAAAACCCTGTGTATTAATTTTATAAGTAAGTATTTAATATTTAAAACAATTTTAATATTCAACTCAAACACACTCACTTACCGTTGTAGTTATTAGATATAATCCCAGTAACTTTGCCAGCAACTCTTCCCCCTACAGGCATGTTGATCGCAACTGAGGATCTCTTGGCCCCTAAAAGCTATTTACTTTGTCGCTATTCCCTGCATGTCTTTCTGAAAATAAAAGAAAAAACTATAAAACCAGGTTGTCTTTGTTCCTTTTCTTTCCTTTCTAAGTTTCAGTGGAACGTGTACAAAGGACTCAACAAATTGCTGTCGAAGGTTTGTTGTTTTGAAAGGTTTTAATGAAGTTTGATGTAAATGGACCGAATAATATAAATAACCTAGCAGTCCTTTAGAAAACCCAATTACCCAGATTTGAAAACATAATTTTTATTGACTTTTTTCTCCGGCGCATCTTATATTTTTTCATAAGTATGCATTTTCTAACTAGTGCCAGCGCGAACACTTTGGAAATTGTCTTTTTAACCAGTTATGTTTTCTGTTCTAATATTAACTTTGTTTTTAAAATGAAATTATTATAGCCTATTATAATACTTAAGGGAAATCAACACTCAAATGGGAATTAAAAACATTAAATGTAATTACATTGTATACTAAATGAATGATTTTTGGAACCTGTGATGCGCACTGAAAAGTACAATTTGGAGAACCCAATTCATGAAAATACAGTTTTCAGACCTGACGATCGTTTTGATAACAAAGTTAGCGTTATTAGTGGGATAAATAAGCTTTTCAGTCATCCCTCTGATGACGCTAACTTTATTAGCACAACGAGTGTTAGGTATGAAAACAAATTTGTGATAAATTCTATTCTCAAAATTGTACTTACCAATTTGAATAATTACAATATCATAATTGTTCGTGTGGAAATCAGAGGGATGAATAAACTAGGTGGATGAAAACTATAACTAATATTTATATGTTGGTAAACAATCAATTGCGTACAGCGTCCACTAGGAAGGCATACAGAAGAACTCTCACTGTTTAGTCGAACATCCCTCTGTAAGTACGCTTCCATTACCTCCTTTTGTAAAACCGCTTGTCATTATTAAATATTTCTTATGAGGAAGCGTCACCGATTATTAAGATAACAATTCGAACAGCGAACTTCATAGGAACGGGCCTGTAAAAAAGCTGAGGATACAAACGTATGAGAGCTTCTTGCTGTCACTAGTATCTTTACATATATAAAAGTAAAAAGAAAAAATATTGTTATGCACTACTTGGCAATTTTTCACGTCGTTTTATTCAAATAAGTTATAGAAAAAACGCGCGCTCAGCGCTGAGCAATATTTAAATTTGTGTTGGTCTGATGAAAAAAATAACAAAATACACTATACGCGAAAAATTTCTTAATTTCGAAGCCACTTTTGTCACTTTTAAGGCTATATGTATTCTCACCGTAATTCGAAACGCAGAGATCGCTCTAATTAGAGCTCATCAGTGGGCTATATCAATTACAACGAGGAACACACATATAAAGTAATACGGCTATGGTAGCCAGCCTAATATATCATTGTGAGATGTACGACAGACTGGATAGTCTTCGTGCCGGCCGATTAGCTGCGTTTCTAATTATGGTAAGAATACATCTAGCCTTATATACATTGTCCCATTATTAGAGAAGAAATGAACCAGGGCTGACAATTTGCAAAAATTGTTGGTTGGTTGTACATAGTCTCTATTTATAATAATTTGTGTTAATTCGAGCTGTCGTGACAACATACTACCTGGATCCGCACCGAGATGGCGACTCTGTCGTACATCTCACAATGTTCTTTGTCACTTTTTTAAAATGGGACCCATATATTGCTCAAGCTTTGATGATATTTAAAGTGATTTACATGATAGTAGTTTAAAGCTATTTGTTAAGTTTTCTTAATTAAAAAAATGTAGGCCAAAGAGAAACAGAAAATTCTAAAATTCTTTAAGATGCAAATTCGTTACAACATCGTGACTATAAAAATATATGAACTGCCTTAACTCATGATAAATTAATTGCTAAATATGTATCTTCAAACATGAGCAATAATTCATTAATACATTATTTATTTCTTAATCTCGGTTTGCAATCGAGCCTTTGTTATTCGTTTCAAAATGCCAAGAATTCGCCGAGTCCGGCTGTTGTATGTGACCTACTCAAACACTTGTGGATATGAAGTGAAATGCCAGGATGTTTTGCTGTAACAAGCTCAATTTGCAACCGACCTTTAATTCAAGTAAACATAGAAATTCCTATGTTAGCACATTCCTCCGGTGTGTTTTCCAACGTCAATATGCAATTCACTACAATCACGCACTTCCTGAGGTCAAACTTTTTATTCTATTTTTATTTGTTGAATAATTTTTTCATCAAAACATCATAACGTAGCAAAGAATTTTTTTGAAGTTGTCATGAATACGTATAAATGTCAAGCAGCGAAAACGGTTACAGAGAAGAAAACGAAATTTTGTAAAGCCAGAGAAATAGTCTCTACCCCTATATTTAAAATCAATTATATTTGATTTTGAAGAAAAATGTACCATTGTGTCATACATCTTTAAGAAAAAGGAATTGCTATTTTCTACCATGCACCATTATGATGCTTTTGACAAAAATACCGTAAAGTCTGAAATCATGAGCAAATCCGCTAGAAATAAAAGGGGTATTAATAATGTTGACAAAACGTGTGCAGAGAACAACTGTGCAAGAGCTACATGTTGGTGACCAACGATAATTTTGACTGTGACTATTGCGTCGAACTCATATATTATATTCAAATGCCACTATTGCCTGGACGTATGTAAACAGAAGAACAACCTTTTAACATAAAAAAACTTTTGGCCGTTGCTAAAATTGCAACAAATTCTTATGTCGGGAACACGTTAACATACATAAACTGTCCTTTTTATTTTGTGATGCAATAATACGTCGTTTTGGTAACACATACTTTTTATGACGTGAATGCAGTTTTTCATTGTTGTTTCTTTTTAAGTATTTTTAGTTGTGCTTTATGTTTTTTCTAATTTTAGTATTTTGTAGCGGTTTTAAAGATAAGTTGTCTAATGCGAAAATAAAAATACATGCAGAAAAAGTTGTTTTATTTAATAGAGAAAGTAACGGTTTTAACAGTTTCTCCAATTTAAAAAACTCGGGACGCAGCAAGTTCGTTATGGTAGTGAATTTTTATTAAATGCTTCAAATTTAAATAACTCAATTTTCTATAAACTTAGAGAGTTTAATTTTAATACGTAGTAAGGTCTTTCCTAAGGCAAGATATCCACAAAATTTCATTAAAATAACTTTGTAATTTTCGGAGAAAAAATTTTTTTTCGAAAGAAAATTAAAAATTTGAATAATCCAATTTTTTCTTAACTTAAAAAATTGAATTTTGGTACGTGGTAAGATATCTTCTGAGGCAACATATCTGGTAAATTTCATTAAAACAGCTTTGTTACTTTCGGAGAAAAATTTTTTTCGAAAGAAAACTCAAAATTTTTCCGGAAAACCCCGTCCGATTTTTCTGACTAACGAAATCATCCAAGCCATTAATAAAAGAAAGGCACTTGCCAAGTTTCATTAAAATCGGTTAATCATTTTTTGAGTTAGCGGTTGGATACATATATATATATATATATATATATATATATATATATATATATATATATATATATATATATATATATATATATATATATATATATATATATATATATAAAACATATAAAAATTGAAACTGACCCCGGATATGGGTTCTAGGGGTCCTAGTTCGCACTCATTTGAAAGAATTTTTGCAAAGTCTCACCATCGATACCTCTCTATTAGTGAATCTTTTTAAATAAAAATTCACTAAAAACAATGTTTCTTTGGCAGCTTTCAAATTTTGGTGCCTGACACCGATTTTAACTTGCAAGTTGTGAAAATACATATCTGAGAAAGGTTAATATTCAACAAAGTAATATTTAAGATTATCAACTTCATCATGTAATTTTTTTCCAAATAATTTTATGAACATGCTCTAACTTAGCCGATTATTTTATAGTTCTCATGCCTGTGTATAAATAGTATTGATGTTCTTCTGCCTGAGGACGTCGTAAAAGGTCAAATCAATTGCAGGGAACAAGTGTTTTCGAAACACGGCTCAACCTTAAATTGCCAAGTTTAATTTCGTTTTCGAGTTGATGTCGAACTTTTGACTTTCGCCTAATATGACAGGGTCTTAACAAAGAATGTTATTATTTTTAGGCGGGAAATACACCGTTTTACTTTGTACCAAAGTTTTCGCAACTTCCTGCATATATATATATATATATATATATATATATATATATATATATATATATATATATATATATATATATATATATATATATATATATATATATATATATATATATATATATATATATATATATATATATATATATATATATATATAAATTAGTTTCTAGGTTAATGACAATGTAAGTTATTTATGAATAATAATAATACGAGATACTGAAATATGTAGTAGGTAAGTAAGTAGGTAATAAGTTCGTTGGAATTCCTGTTAAGTAATGTGAAGAATAATGATTTGACACACATTTTGCTACACTCAGGGAAGGTAGAAATTAACTAACCACGACGTTTCTTTATTGTTTATGCTATTACGTTATTATCCTTAAAACAGAAAGGATCTTAATTCTGCGAACGGTTTAACCTAAACCGCAGCCAAAGAAACTGAACAATGAGGGAATGAAGTTATATGTTAGGATTTTAGAGATTCGTATGAAATATCGCTAACACAACCTAGCTAATGCAACTAGAATTTGGAATGCTTAAGCTGTATGTAGATTGTAACACGCAATGATAATAAAACCCCAAAGCTTTTAGATTTGACGAGAAGACACGTTTAAAGTGGTAATTACGTCCTTGGTTGGGACTTTGCTTGAGTGAAACTTCATTGTACGAAAGTTTGTCAGTTGCCCCTATTCAAACATATTTTCTCGCAGCACCTGGCGGTTCTTTTCCTAATTCCTTTTATGAAAACTTAAGGTGGACATTTGGTTGCAATTAATTGAGGTTACACAACAAAAATTGCACCTAACTAGAATCCTTAAGAAAATTTTTTTTTAGTTTTAAACTGACTTCGAATAACTGGGAAATGCAAGTTAGAAGTCTGTCAGTACATAAAAAACTATAATGATAAAACGGATTAGCTTCAGTGATATAATTTTTGGCTTGTGTAGTCGAAATCTGGTGTTGTGTCTCATGTATTTGTGCATCCTAGCTAGCACAATTAGGTGTTGGACCTGGCAGCGACTATCGTGATAAATTCTAAATGTTTTGGCGCTAGTTTCTCATCGTAAATAAGAATTAAATGTTCGGAAACCTTTCTGGGTTCATTATTATTAGAAACACTTAGGTCTTTGGGTGAACCGCGTCCAGTATTTCTAAAACTCGACGCTTCGGCTCCTATTTGGAAGCCGTTTTCAATAAGTTGAGAATATATAAAAGGAACTCTAAGGTCTCAATTTGCCTACTCCTTAGCGCGGTAGATAAGGGTAGGTTGGGATATTTTAATTTGACTACTGGGTCTCAATTTGCATACTTTCTAATTCTCACTAATAATCGTCTCAATGTGCTTAATCCTAGACCAAATTTCTATCAATCCGACAAGTGAGTTCGACCATAGCAGAAGCCCGAAAGTTAATCAGTAATCCCATGATTTTCGGTCGTCAAAGAGATTTTTAAATAACAGCAGGAGCAGCTGAGAAGTAACTATAGAAAGCTTTGCTATTGAGTAGCTAAAAGAAAAGTTCAATGACTCTACTTAATAAAATTATTTTTATTTTCCTACTGACTAGATAATACAACAATTGCATTCAATAATCGACATATTGTAGAGGTAATGAATGAATGCCCCAATTAAAAGCAAAAATTGGAGCGTATGCAATTAATATTGACATATAGTTCATTAAATTAGTTAAAAATTTTGCTGTTTGCTTATCTAATATTCTAAGCTTAATATAATAATATCCTATAGCGATTTAATTAAAATTCTTTCTCTGTCCTCCCGCATGTACAAAACTAACAACATCCATTTTAAACTGTCATGGTTTTCGGAGTATGGTGTTACAAAACAGTGTTAAATGGCTATATGATTGCCGTCAGTATTACATTTATATTCATATTCCAAAGGAGCTCCAAAATTAATTGTCGACCATCATAGTTAAACGTGCAATGAATGGAAAACTCATGTCAGTTCGTAATTATAGTACACGGGATCAGTTACAGCTTAAAGGCGTGAACTTTTAAACTGTTTTGTAACAACAGATATCATAAGTACAATAACGCCTATCGCAAGTTTTTGTACTTTGAAAATGTTTTTTTTTTTGTAAATTTGTAGTTTCTCAATAAAATCTTGCTAAGTAGTTGCTTGATAATGCCATTTTGAAATAAGAAAGGTTTTTAAGTATGTAGTTTGATCACGTCTTATAATTGAAAACTTAAAGTACCCATAAGACTAAAAACAGCTTACTTAAGCATCATCTACGTCACGATCGCAGTGTTAGTGGCATAGATATTACTTAGCACTACTTTTAGAGAAGGAAGTCTTTTAGTCATGAATTGGCATACATCATAAGCTAAATTACTGACACAATCAGATTATACAGAAATGCTTTCTTCTTATTTAGGACTTACCAGTAATAACTATTATTGAACAATTTATAATAGGCGTATTAAATTAACCTAAAGGCAAGTTATTTTATTCAATTGGTGTATTAAGTTGGTGCAGTCCTGGAACGCAAATCTGAAAAGGCGACCAAAGCTCTAAATTTTTGCAAAATGGAGAGTACCCTAAATCTCACTTTTTATGAGGCATATCAGCAACCAGCGGAATTAGATAAAAACAATTTTTTACTCATGAGATTGATTTTAGAGATATTCATTGTGGTGTAGCCAGAATTAAAATTGTTGTGTTTTTTCAAAGATAAAGTGTAACTTTTACAATTTGTCAATTACACCACTACCATATAGATAATCTTTTGATAAAATATGTTACATTGCTTTTACTTCAAAGGCTATGTCCTTTATCTATATGTGTATGTAAGCCCACACAAGTCAAAGACTTCTGGGTGCGGAATTTGGCTACTGTGGTGTGTTATTTGTTAAAACAAAAACAATATTTATTTTACTTTTAACTAAATTGGTTGCCTTTATTAAAAAATACCATCAGTAATAATTCAATGAAATTTCCACAACGCAGTTGCGGCGTCCAGACTTTTTTCACATTTTAACCTCTGTTTAGAGCCTCGGTGGTCCAGTGGTGACAACGTGTGCCTCTGGAGGAGGGTACTGTGTTCGATTCCCAGGGTTCCCCTTTCACTTTTTCAGTACATAATATAAAATTAACATCAATTCATTGATTGTCGTTGCCCCTACTTGGTGACACTAGGCCATAATACATACATACTTGGAGACTGCTTCCGTGGATTCATTGTTGGGTTTCATTTTACTAAGCGAAGCCAGAGAAGTAGTCTCCAAGTCTGTATGTAAAATTAACATCAACCGAGGCTGTGGCATTGTGCTTGAGCAAGTTGAAGGTCTGCACGTTCTGCCATTCGGAGGGGGTGTAAAGCCTTCCGTCCCATGTGCATGATATGTTAGGCACGTAAAGATCCCTACCCTCCTTACAGATAGGCGGGGGTTCGCCAGGATAGCGAGGTGAAGCTGCTTCCTGGCGTCGGTTACTGGCCATAGTCACGGAAATAGCCCGACGTTAAAGAAAGAGAAAAAAACTGTGTTTGTTTTTTAGTGTAAAATAGAATGTTTCTGTAAAAAAAAATGACTAATGAGGAGAGCCCGACTTTGGAATTTAAAAAATAATTCTTCAAATGAGCGCTAATTAGCCCCTCTAGAATACATATCCGGGGTCAGTTTGAATTTTTATATGTTTATATATATATATATATATATATATATATATATATATATATATATATATATATATATATGTATATATATATATATATATATATATATATATATATATATATATATATATATATATATATATATATATATATCGAAACTCTATAAACATAACAATGAAGTAATTAAATGACAAGTAATAGACTATCGTCTTTAGTTACGGGATCCAGCTGTTATCGTCGTCGTCGTCCTGGGTGGATGGCCTTGCACACCGTCGTTAGTACCTCGGCGTCGTCTAGGTACTCTATCCTCTATCGTCGTACTTATCGCGCACTGTTCACACGAGCTCTCTTTACACTCGACTCTCTACCCCAACTGTCTCGTACGAACTAGTCATGTGTAACACCGTGTTGAATGGCACTTTTTGTGCTGACACCTTTCTATATGTCATGGGTGTTTTTTAACAACGTCCGTCATTGTAATGACACTGACACACTATTAACTCCCTTGTCTCTCGACACACGCGCGTCACTCTGTAGCGCCCGGACACCTATGCATATCGTTAGCGGCAGAACGTTTATGCACACAGTTGTTGAGATACAATTAATTCCCACAACTCGGCTCTCCTGACCATCATCCGCCTCGGATGATGAACCATTGTCATCTGAACACATTTTACGCCATGACTTCATATATTCGGAACATGTAGAAGTGTAGGTTGGACCCTCGTGGAGACCTTCTTCCTTGACATCGTAGGTATCGTTGGTCTTGACCTTCACGACTCTGTATGGACCTATGAACTTCGACTTCAACTTCGACCCTGTGCAGAACTGGGTTCTTCGAATGACGACTAGATCATTTAACCCATAAGCGGCAGGTTTTCTTCTTCTCAGGTTATACGTTCTCTTATTTTTTTCCTGGACTTTGAGCAGTTGCTCCTTTGCTAATCTTCTCAATTCTTCCCTATCTTCTTGAAATTGGTTTTTCGCTTCTTCTTCGATGATTTTTCCTATCTTGATTTCGCCATCTTCTTCTTGACTATTTCGTATAGCTTGGGGAATGCTAGTACAAACCAACATAACAGGGTTTCTACTTAGAGCGTCTACATGCCTCATTCTGGTGCCTGATCGATGAACTACGGTACAATCGAAACCTTGAAGTAGTAAGGCCCATCTTGCAATCCTTGTTGATAAATCTCTCTTACTCATAGTCTTCTCAAAGGCAGAGCAATCCGTCACAATGTTGAAGCATGTTCCAAGTAAGTATACTCTAAACTTCTTGAGTGCTTCGACTATTGCTAAAACTTCTAACTCATAGCTGCAGTACTTCTTTTCGGCGTCCGATGTCTTCTTACTCATGTAGTAAATTGGATGCATCTGGTTATCTTCATAGGAACGTTGGAGAAGAACGGCTCCGTATCCTTCCATTGATGCGTCTGTATGCAATTCTGTCTCGGCATCTTGGCAGTAAATATTTAGCACTGGCTTCTTGGCTAATATCTGCTTGAGCTTCATAAATGCATCTTTTTCTTTGAACCCAAATTTAAAGGTACGATCCTTTTTCAAAAGATCTGTTAGCGGCGATGCTATCACTGAAAATCCTGGAATGAATTTTCTAAAATAGCTGACAAGTCCCAAAAATCTTTGTACTTGCTTTGTCGTCCTTGGTTCTGGAAACTTGGTTACAGCGTTCGTCTTTAATTCTGAAGGGTAGAGCTTGACTTCCTCTATTCTGTGACCTAAAAATTCGACAGTTCTTTTAATAAACTGATATTTTTTCTTATTAATCTCCAATCCATATTCTTCAGCGGTCTTGAGAACGATTTTTAATCTTTCCAATGCGTCTTCGTCATCCTTGGCTGGAATAATCAAATCGTCCATTTAGGGCAGTACAATTCCTTTGTTTACTAGATCTCTGAAAACTACGTCGATGTATCTCATAAATACGGAGGGACTTATACAAAGACCAAAGGGAACTTTCAGGATTCGATATTGACCTTGGTGCGTCACGAATGCTGTATACTTTCGACTTTGTTCTTCTACAGGAACGTGAAAGAAACCATTCTTAAGATCAATTGTGCTAAAAACACGATCTTTTTGCAGCTTGTCTAGCTGATCTTCTATAAGCGGCAGCGGAAATCGGTCTTTTATTATCTTTCGGTTGAGTCTTCTATAATCAATGCATACTCTTGGTGTTCCATCTTTTTTCTTGGTTACTACCACTTGGCTAGCATATTCGGAAGTGCAGGGTTCTACTACACCCTCTCGAACCCATTGCCAAACTTGGTGATCAACAATCTCTCTTTCCAAAAATGGTAGTCTTCTAGGACTATTGTAGATCGGTTCTTCGTCTTTGACTAATATTTTCATCACAACGTTTGCAGTTTTGCATTTTCTTGGTTTCTACGTCTTCACAATATGTTCAACTTCTTTTCTTATACGCGTCGGTACTTCATTTCCAATATCAACTTCATCAAGTACATCTACTTGCATTATTTATTTAATGCCGTCGTCGTCGTCGATCTTCTTGATGGTCATCCCACTTGGATTAATCGTAAGTTCAACATGTTAGAGAAATTCATGCAGGATTACTAGACATATATTCACCGTTGACAACATGCATCTTGGTATCAACCAGTACGTCATCTAAATCAATCTGACAGTTAAAATAGCCCAAAGGTTTCACTTTTGACTTACCGAAACCATTTAAACTATTTTAGAATCATCCATAGTTGGTGATCCAATACGCCGGTATACTTCCGATCCTATAAGGTTAACTTGGCTTCCTTCCGGTATCTACCAGACAAATAATATTTTCATTATTGATCCTTATAATTCTGTGCATTTTGCTCATCGTGATTACTTCAACGTTTTGCACATTCGACGTGGTGGGGTTTGTTGGAGAAGCGCCACTCTTTTTGTTTTCAGTTTGACATTCAAAAGATTTATGTCCAAACTTATTACATCTGAAACACTTGGTGCCTAGATTTTCAGATCTGCACTCATTAGACTTATGGCCTTGGTTACCACAGTTAAAACAACGAATTTTTGTGATCTGCGTCGACTTGGCACTTGACATTTCTGTTAAACTGGAAGCTGTCGCTTTATTTTTCCCTGTGTTCGGCTTGTAAGATTCCTGTTTAGTTTTCATTTCAGCGTATATTCGCAATTTTTCCTTGAATTATTTAAATGACGGCCCCATACAAAAATATTTTATTCGATGGTTCATCTATTATACCAGCTATGACATAATGCATTAATGCTTCATCTTCAACTCTGCCTCGATTAGCAATCTCCTTCATTATTAAGAAATACTCATGAATGCTTTCGTTTTTCATCAACTTTCTTTCAGATAGTGCTTTATGCAGTTCGGCACTATTTAATCTTGAAGAGTATTCGTCGATTAAAACTTCTTTCAAAGATTTCCAACATTTTATATTCTTTTCTTCTTGTATGAACAGCTTTGCGAGACCTGTCAATGAGTTTTTTGCAAAAATAAACATATGCAGCTGATTCCATGAACATAGATCAGCCATGTCTTCCATATCTTGAATCCATTTTTCTATTGGGTAGCCACTGCTTCCATCAAAGCGTTGAATCGAATCTTCTACGTCCCTAAAATTCATAGCAAAGAACGTTTTTCCATGCGATGAAGAGTTTGAATAAACATAACAATTTTCTGAAAGATGATCTTCCTTCTCGGCTTCTTTGCCTTCTTCAGTTTCGTTGTCGTCACGCATAGACAGTTTTGTAATGTCTACTAGTTTATCGCAAATGTTTTTTTTATTAACGCGTCTTTATCACAATTATAGTCCAAACACAAAATATTTGCAACCGACGTTAGGTCATTGTCCGAAAAATTAGCACTGACATAGGTGATTTTGTCTTTATATTCCTCAGAAAACACCCCGAAATCAAAACCGTTAAACTCACGCAGTCTTTGTCTATTTTTTCTATCACCTTCGCTCTAAAAAAATAAGTTTATGCAAGTTCTTTATAGCACTAGTATGAGCCGACTTTATATTTTTCAAAATAATGTCTATATCTCCTAACGTCTTCATATTGTTACCTCAATTCTTAGAACGTCTACCGTAGCTTCAGGTATGTGAAACGTCGCGTACGTGTAGCTGCTGGTGCTGCGGCCTTGCGTTTTAGGTCGAGTCCTGGCTACTGTAGATTTCCATAATACACTGTACACACTTATATTCCGGCAAGAAACTGTCTTTCAGCTACCACCCTGTTTATATCGCGGCTGGAGCCCCCATTTATAGGGTGTCTTATCCCTGGAACACTCACGTATATCCCGGAATGAGTCCCCGTTTCTAGAGATATGTAAGGTTTTAGGTCGTGCGTGCTTTTAAGACTGAAACTATGCCGGTATTAACTATAACTATATTGTAAAACTCTATAAACATAACAATGAAGTAATTAAATGACAAGTAATAGACTATCGTTTTTAGTTACGGGATCCAGCTGTTATCGTCGTCGTCCTGGGTGGATGGCCTTGCACACGGTCGTTAGTACCTCGGCGTCGTCTAGGTACTCTATACTCTATCGTCGTACTTATCGCGCACTGTTCACACGAGCTCTCTGTACACTCGACTCTCTACCCCGACTGTCTCGTACGAACTAGTCATGTGTAACACCGTGTTGAATGGCACTTTTTGTGCTGACACCTTTCTATATGTCATAGTGTTTTTTAACAACGTCCGTCATTGGAATGACACTGACACACTATTAACTCCCTTGTCTCTGGACACACGCGCGTCACTCTGTTGCGCCCGGATACCTATGCATATCGTTAGCAGCAGAACGTTTATGCACACAGTTGTTGAGATAAAATTAATTCCCACAACTATATATATATATATATATATATATATATATATATATATATATATATATATATATATATATATATATATATATATATATATATATATATATATGTATGTATGTATCACACCGATAACTCAAAAAATAATGGGCCGATCTTAATAAAATTTGGTGAGTACCTTCCCTTTGCAAGTGGCTTGCAAGTTGGTTAGCCAGAAAAAATGGCCCAGGGTTTCCCGGAAATAACAAAGTAAGGGCAACCAAAGAGTGAACAATGTCCCAAAATTTAGATCTCTAAGTTTAAAGACAAAAAAGTTATGGGCAGTTAAAGAAAAAAAATTGAAGTTTTCCTCAAAACGTCAAAGTCGCAATTTGAAACTTCAAAATTGGCAATGTTTAGGCAAAGAACGTGAAACAAATGCGGATTGTGACAATAAAGTGTTGCAAGAAGAGTGTTCTGCGAACCCTTAAGTTTCAGCTTCAACCGTCATTGCCCTTCATTTTACTAAAATGTTTACAGAAAATTTATTTCAAATAGACCCTTTCTCTGATGCTTTGGCTGTCGGTTTAGTTAAGTTGATGCTTTCGCTGTAGGTTTAGTGAAGTTTATGGTTTAACGGTCTATAATTTTTAGCTAATTTTCGTAGAACAAATTGGTAAATTGATTTTTGCATTTTTTATCGAAATATGATGCATGTTTGTAAGAAAAAAATCTGGACGCAGTAAGTGCGTTTTTGTCGCGAAGTTTCATTAAATTCTTCAAATTTGAATAACTCAATTTGCTATTAACGTAAGGTTTGTTCGCTAGGAAACCAACATTTAATTTTTTTATCGGAAAATGTTTGTACATTTTCAAACAATAAGTAATTTTGATAAAATATAGTACATTGTTTCTACTACACAGTCTATACCGGTAATCATATTGATGTCTGCTCGCATTTGCTATTAAAAACATTTGTATGAAAATTCATTTCCATAACGCACTTGCGGTGTCCAGACTTTTATATGTTCTCCGCAGATTTTGTCATGATTTTACATTAATTTATTACAGAGCATTTTGTGTTATATTTTCTAACGTCTCAAATAATTTGACAGTAAAATAACACTCTTTGAAATATAACACTCTAAATCTTTGTTAAAATGTATAAAAAGGGTCTACATAAGACCTAGTTTAAGCTCAAGGGTTTTTGTATGAGAAAATGAGTTGTTTATGTGTAAATTAAATTCTATAAACATGACCTGACCTGACCTGACCTGGCCTTTTATATTATTTACAGAAAAGGACAGGGACTAACTATAAACTAGACTTAAAAGGGTTCCTGGTAACGTTTTTTCCTAGGCCTATTGCGAAAATACAGTACACATTCAAAATACAGAAGTTGATATTTGAAATAAACGACATTATTAAACTACTTATTTTAATCAGGAAACAATCTTAGAATATAAGTTATCTTGGAATAGACTTTTTTATTAATTAGGTGGTTTCAAAATGGTACATTGTTAAATTATTTTTATATGGCTATTATTTTAAGAAATCAGGATAGATTATACATACAATGTACAGAAAATTTGTGTGATCGTATTCATACACAAGCGAAGCTACACTTTAATTGCCTGCTATCATCGTTTTATGTTCATTGAATAGGGAGTTAATGTCAAACTGCTATTGTGAGGTTCTAATTTCACCCAAAGGTGTAATAAAGCCCTCTGACCTCCTTTAATTAAATAGATGCTCAAATCCGATTTCATTCTCCAGAGATTCGTGTTTCCGCAAGCACGTAAGATGGATTGAGCCTAGTTTCTCTTAGAGAAAGAATAGGGGAGCCAAGGAATTTAATAAAAGATGTTCATTTTCACAACAGTCTTTATAGATATTGTTATATATTAAAATAACAGCATTTTATTTACTTTTAGTGAAATTTTATTTTTAAAAATCAGTAATAGAGATGTATCGATGGTAAGACTTTCCAAGTTTTTTTTAAATGTGCCCGAACTAGGACCCCTAAAAACCATATCCGGGGTCAGTTTCAATATATATATATATATATATATATATATATATATATATATATATATATATATATATATATATATATATATATATATATGTATGTATGTATATATATGATTTGGGAACGAAATATATTTGTGTGTCGGACTGTCAGTCTGTCGGTCTGTATTCCGGTCTGGTAGTAGCCACTATAACTTTAGAACAAATTGAGATATCGTCTTCAAATTTGGTATAAAGTTAGCACCCAAGAAACGAACGGTTTGAGTTGTTTTTGGCTAAAATCACTCCACCGGGTGGGTGATAATTTACTTTTTTTTTCGGTAAAACTAGAGTGATATAACGCTTTAAGGTTTGTTCATTGAAAAACTTTCAATTTTATCAAGCATTTGGTGTTCTGCACTTAAGTTAAATTAGGGATTGAATGTGAGGGGGTGGAATATCTGTGACAGAAATTTCAATTTTTTTTGCTAAAACGGCACATAAAGTCTTAAAACATATGGAAAACTTGATTCTGGAACGAATTTTTTGTCTGTCTCTGTTGGTCTGTCGGTCTGTTGGTATGTCGGTCTGTATGTCTGTCTGTTAGTAGCAATGATAACTTTAGAACCAATTGAGATATCGTCTTTAAATCTGGTACACAGTTACCTAACAATTGAACACTCCGAAAAACTTCTTAGGATCACATTATTAAATGATGGAGTCCGAAAGCTGAAGATGGAACAAAACACAAAGAACTATGGTTTGTCAAACTCGCTTCTGTCTCGGCAATAACCTCCTTGTTTGAGCAGAATTACACCACCCCCCTCCCCCCACCTCAGCCATGTTTTTACGTGGCGAAACAAATGAGTCGCAGGGAGCCAGATCCGTCAAGTACGGTGAGCGCGGCAGCAATTCGTAGCACAATGCAATTTTGCCGCTTGCTGGTGCGTTATCGTAGTGAAATAGCACTTTTTTCCTACTCAAATGCGGCCGTGTTTTCGTCAATTTCGTATTGAGTCGGTCCCATTATAAATAACTACAGTAAACTGTAGTACTGCCCCGTAATCATTCTTACCAAAAAGTCAATGAGGATTATTCACTTAGAATCTCAAAAAAGCCTAGCCATGACCTTTCTGTTGATGGGAACGTCTTTGCCTTCTTCGGAGCAGATTCTCCCGGATAAATCCATTGTTTTGACATCTCTAGCGTATATTAGTGTATACAGGTTTCATCAATGATCACGATTCGATGCAAAAACCACTGCGAATTTTGCTTAAAGTGGTCCAAACGCTGCTTGAACATTGACAGCCGTATCCGCTTGTCGTCCACTGTGACCAATCGCGGCAGCCATCGGGCAAACACTTTTCTCGTAACTAACTTATCATCTAAAATATTGATTGCCGTGCCGTACAATCCACATAGGGCGGCTGCTACTTTCTGCGCGTTAGTTCGACGATCAGCGGGAATCATGTTGTTGACCATTTTAACGATTTCCTCGCTAACCACGTCTGCTGGGTGGCTTGGCCGCCCACGTTTAAATTCGTTAAGCCAATAGGTCACTGTTGTCGTAGATGGTAAAGGACCCTCATAGATAGAATCCAACTTCGCTTTTTAATTCCTTTGCATCTTTTTTCGTACAAAAATTAAGAGCGATTTACGGCTATTGTACGTTTTCCATTTTATCAGAGAAACACGAAACATGTGTGATACAATTTGCTGCCAAATAAAAACTAACGAATGAATTAGTCTGAAATTCAGTATGGTATCGTTTGACAGATGACAATATACGACGATAATGCCAACATTCCTAGCAACGCCACATGTCTTCAGACACGATTGATTGACCCTCGTATTAAACATAATGGTTAATGTATTTGATTAGTAGAAAATTTGCTCAAGCCACTTGGGACCCTTATGCAGTACAAATGTCCAATTATTTTGCCGTTTTTTTACTTGTATATAGTACCTTCTCTAAATAAATTGAACAAGAGTATCCTGCCGTATACCCTTCTTACTTTTGCATTAATCTCATATCAGATAGACTTTGTTGCGGTGGTTAATTGTTGGGGAGATTGAGAAGAAAGCGCATATTTACCCAACTAAATCCAGTTTTCTTCATTATATGAAACACGATTTTCCCACTCACAGTATTGAATGCTTTTTCAAAGTCTATAAAAATCATAAATGTACTTATATTTTTTTGCAAGCTTCTTTTCTTTTACTGTTCTAAATGCCAACACTAGTTACTTTTAGTGTTTAAAATGCCGACACCGTTTCTCGAGTGTCTCGGTCCGGTCTAAATCAAAATTGATTTTTATCACGGTAAAGCCCAATTTTGCTTCTTATTTTATTTTGTCACGGGATGACTAATCCGGGATAGATTACCCGGCCTAATTTACCGTCGTAACCACTGCATTATGTTACACCATAAAGGTTGGAATATTTGAAAGATTTGCGAAGGTTGGAATATTCCCAACATTTTCCGTGGGGGAATATACGAGATCCGGTATGTCGAACGGAATAATTAGTAGAGGGGACAATTAGGCGGCGGCGATTTCGGAAAAGAAGTGGGACCGGACGGAACGCCGACGGAGAGTAGGCAGTGGAGTAGTGACCGCGAACAAGCTAGTGCGTCCGTCGCAAAGAAGGGAATTATTAAACCCGTGAGGTTCAAGAGAAGACCAGTAAGCCGAGCGAGACCGCCGCTTCCCACCGCCACCACCGTAGCGATTGCTTAGTGAACCTCGTCACCGGAGAATACCCCAGGTAGGTGAAAACCTGATTCTCTTACCTGTGGTCGAAATGTGAAACGCCCCACAATAACACTGGGACCCTTAGGGGAGACCGTTTCTTCCCTGTCTCCGCTGGCGGGCTGCTCTGGGGGTTGGGAGCTGCCTTGGCTGGAGTAGATTCGGATAGAGCAGCGACTGCGCTAGTTTGAATTGAAATAGCTAGGCGGCGCCCGGCGTTCCGGGCCGTCCGCGGCCCCGTTCAGGAGGGGCGTAAATCCGGGAACGGGGGTAGTCTTCTTCCGCACCGAACAAAGTTCCCCGAGCGTGCGAGTGAGAACGTGTGAATGATGGGCTGTAGATAATACTTGCTGGTGCCATACAAAGCTTGATGTGGTGTTCGACGCACCCTTCAAGTTGCATGCCCGCCTGGGAACACCCACTATTAATCACTATCCTGCCACCACCCTGCACCGCTTGAACGTTGCCGCTTTAACGTCCCCGTGCAATCCGCGTGTAACCTTAATTTATAGCACATCTGCCTCTGGCCGTCCATAATTGCTAGGCTTCCTTGTAACAGGACCCCGTTATTTCCTTGTGTATATAATTAGTGAATAGAATTTTATTTTAATTTACTCGATATTTCATTTATTCTCCCAGAAGATCCACCCAAATACAATTTGACTCCAGTTCTTTAATAAAGACCATAACCAGAAGTCACGGGGGACTTTGTCTTGGCTTAGGAGGACCCTGTGTCCATTGGAACTTACCCTGGGCTAGTGTATCCGTTGGCAGTGACTTGGGAGAGGGGAAGCATCCTGAGAGAGCGCGTTTACTCTCTGAAAAATCACTCTATAAACGCTGGCGTCCGAGGATGATCCCGTAGGAAAGCCGTGTCCCGGAAGTCATCCCGAAATTCCCCAGGTTAGGGAAAACTAGTAGTAACTCCCGGCCACCCCAAGTGGCCGTCGCAATTTTCACCACGATTAACAGCATCTTTGCATAGCATTCCGCATTTTTACTGATTTGTGCAGGTTGCATTATTGTGCTTTTACTGTTTTTGGTATAGTAATATTTTTACTCTTTAAAAACACACTGGCCAGATCTCTTGACTTACATTTCATAATTAATTGACAGAGTTGGTTTTCTGTTTTTCTCACCAACATTTTGATAAATTTTTACCGATAATTCGTATACATCAGGATGTTTGATGGTCCGAGTTCTAAGCGGGGTTACTAATTTTTTTTAAACGGGTAGGCTTCTCTATATGACAATATTTACAGTTCTCCCTGTAATACAACTCGTCTAAACATGCTTTCTAGTGTATAGCAATGTCTTCTATTTCCAACAATATATTATCTCTCTGTGTTTTGTTTATAATTTAACTTTTTGTTTCCGATTTACATTGTAGTTTTTCACCTGCTGTAAGCTTTTTCTGACCGTCTTGTCTTTGTATAATTTTCAAATTCTTTACTATTCCTTTGCATATGTAGTTTTTTGTTTCACACATTTATGTGTAATATTATTTGATTTGTTTATACCTAGTTTAGGTTATTACAGTTCTTGTATTAATTTAAACACTTTTGATGTAATCTATGTTTGTGGTTTTGGTTCCTTCCTACCCGTTTTTGTTTCGCAGCTAGCTTAAAGCCAATTTGCATTTAAATCTCCGCAGGTATTCTAGTGTTAGGAATACGTTTTTGGTTTCTTCAGTAAACTGATCAGAACTGGATAAGTTTACTAAAGAAACCAATAACTTAGTCCTAACCATAAAATAAGCGGCTTTTGTTCCTCCATATATTTTTGTTTCAAATGTACATAAACTCAAAGATATGAAGGAACTATCCACATCCTTGAGTTTGTGTATATTTGGAATAAATATATACGGAGTAACAGGAGTGACTTGGAAAAAAACATGAATAATATTAATCTCAACGGTGAAATAGTGAACTAATCTATGATTTCGTATTAACTTTATGATTCACTGACCTATCCGTAACAAACAATGCTAAAGTGCTCCGGTAAAAAGGTTCACTTGGTTGATGGCCTAACTATGGCTTCATATTCTATACCTATTAAATCCTGCTGTTTATGAAAACAACCATCTAGATTCTGCATCTCCCTGGTTTATTGCCCATATTCTGCCAAAACAAGCAGCAAACTGAAAAGCATCTAGCTACACATCAGTGACGTTTAGACTACATGTTTGTTGACCTATATTACAAGCTCTTTAAATGGAACTCTGAAAACGGTGACCTATCTGGCTTTTCTCTTTCCTAAGTATACTCTACCTCAGTGAAGCGCAGATGGAAAAAATAAACATAAATCTCTAAAGCTACACATTTCTTATAACAACTCAATACCGATGTTATCACTTTCCCAAAAAAGCCCAGTAAAATAGAGTAGTCCAAAAACAGTGTACACTTTTTTTCCAAATTGGCTAAACAAGGTAATTATTTTGCTCGTAATTCCTGAGCAGACGCTGGTTGGTATAATTAACAATATTTTCATCATGTACACGTCTATCAATATATGACAAGATGGTTGTGGTTGTGGCCCATATTTGATGTAAATATATGATAAAAATTACATTATATTATTAGTATTACAGACTACAGCTGTTGGTTCTTTAAGTATCTGAAGAAACCACACCGTATCAAAACAGCTATAGTGTGTTATAATAATATGGTGTCAAACTAAGCGCTCATCTGTTTTATTAAATATATAAAAAAGTCTGGACGCAGCAAGTGCGTTATAGTAGTGAATTTTCATAAAAACGTTTTTAATGGCAAATATGTCTGTTTTTAATGAAAGCAGGCTTCAAATTTGGTTATCAGTATAGCCTATATGGTAAAAACAATGTACCATATTTCATCAAAATAACTTTATTGTTTGAAGAAGCACACAGTTTTTCCGAAAATTAACTTAAAATGTTCCCGAAAAAACTGGTCCAATTTTCCTGGCCAACGAACTTCTTTAAGCTATTTACCTACCTGCCAAGATATAATTTTTCACAAAAAGCTTTTCAAAGAAACTTTAAAAACAAAATTTGCATCAAAATTCGCAAAAACTTTTTTCACGGAATTCCGGAAACATTTTTTGCTAACTTATTTCGATTTTTATTAACTACCAGTTTTTAACAAAAACCTTACAATGATTTCTATGGAAACGCAAGAAAAATTCTACGAAACTGACTATTTTTTACACAAAAATGTGCTAAAAGAATACATAAAATTCAAATGATATATTTAATCTCTCATTAAGGTTGAAAAAAATGTTTTTACGGAAATTTGAACCAGTGGAAGTAAAGAAAAATAGAAGCGAAAAAGAAACTTATTCTCATGCTACAAGCTTTCAGAAATAAGAACATTGCTGAAGTCTGCCACTTTAAAGTTACATTTGACATTTGTGAAAACAACTTATCAGCTACTTATATATTATGAAAACGTAAACGTAGATAATCTTATTAAATTAATTATTTCTTACCTTTTTTGTACCAAAGTTAGGTCAACTATTTTAATAGTTTTGTTCGAAAATTCGCTAAATAATCACATCATCTGATAGTAGAATAGTATGCAATTATAAATGCGAATATTTCCAAAACTAAAATCTGTAGGTATAGGAATAAATGAAACTTGAAGCAAAGAGCATGCCCTTTACTTTTGAAACTCATATACAGGTTCTTCCATTAAAAAAAAAGAGTTACGGCAGTTTGAATTTCTTTCAAATTCAGTCACCATTTGAGAGCGCTCTGTATGTGCCATATTGATTTTTGCGACAAATCATATAAACGAAAGCCTCTCTGAATGCGTCAATTTCATGGCACTCTGCTATCTATTGATAAAAACGCCGTATCATAATTTTTGATATGTGCCAAAAATGTGAAAAGTTCCAAAACAATTAAAATAACCGAAAACGACTAACACCATCAACCATTTTTTCTTACAAACGTGCATCATAATTCGATGGAAAATGCAAAAATGCAATAATAGAAGAGAATTTCGATTTAAAAAAAAGGTACCTTGTATCACCAACGACTTATGGGCAATCCGGTCATAGTCGAAATAATTTTATGAGACAAGACACCTTATAATTAACGTGTACAATTTTTTCTGGCATCTTGTATAATAAAGACAATATTGAGCTTTGCCGTAGAAATGCACCACCCTGTATTGTGTGAACAGATAAAAACATAAACCTAGCCCGGGATTTAATATCAAAATTCAGATGTCGCGGTCTCCTCATTAGCGAAATATTTCTACGAACATTCCTTAAAATTATAAACTATTAAACCATAAACTGTATAACTAAAGCTATTGCCAAAGTATCAGAGAAAGGATCTATTTCAAACGAATATTCTAGTAAAAGAAAATAAAATATTTTAGTAAAATGAAGGACAATGACGGTTGAAGCTGAAACTTAAGGGTTCGAAAAATACACTTTTTCCAATATTTTCTCTACATAAGCCGTATTCGCTAATTTCGACATTTCAAATCGCAACTTTGACGTTTTAAGATAATAAACTATAGCATTTTAAAAGTAATTCTTCTGTCATTTCTTGACATTTTTGGGTGTTTTTGTGCGTTTATCTGGTCATCAGTGGGACACATTTTTTTCTCCAAATGCCTATAACTTTTTCTATTTCTACCTTACAGATCATATAGTCTTATTAAAATTGAAACTAACCCCGGATCTGCGTTTTAGGGGGCCTAATTTTCGCGCGTTTGGAGAAAAATTTTTAAAATTCAAAAGTCGTACTCTCCTCATTAGTAATAGGAAACCTCACTAAAAAGATGCATGTAGATGTGAAACAGTACTCCTAAAAATTGATCAAAAGAATAACTGCTCTAAATAAAAAACATCTCAATACTACACTTTATATATGTACGAGGAAAAAATGAAACATGATCCACCTTGCTATGAAACAAATGTGCTGTCATAACAATTGTGTATTGTCATGTTGTCACAATATTTCAACAAGCGTCTGTTAAGCTGTATGCAATTCATTTCATTATTGTTTTCTCGTAAAGCTGCGAAGACGCGAAAATAAGTGAGAGCAAAGCAGCGTGATTTCTGACCAACAGTGTTACAGAATCGACGGATCGCGTTACTGTGAAATCATTGGACTTTGTGTAACTGTGTAAGTTCATATCTCGAAAATAAAAATTGTTTTTTATTTCAATCCTCTCTTTATTGGTCAGGCAGATTTTCTTTTACTTATCGCTCGTAAATTTCAAGCTAAACATTAATTAGAACTATACCTATCATACAAAATGTTAATCGAAACATTCTGTCCGTGTACAAAAAACCAGAAGTAGCACTTTTGTTATTTCTGTGGGTATATTTTGAAAAGTAACTTAGATTACATACTTGAGATTAACGTAAGAGACATCTATGGGTATGATTGTGAAGTCTTATCTCTGTGGTGAAATATTATACAATTACAAGTAATTTTGGAAATGTTACATATCTTGATAAATGTAAGTCCTAAATGATGGAAACTATAATTCCAGGTATTATTTATTTATTATTTTTGAAAAGGAGATCACTGAATAAAATTTGAATGAAAATATGTTGTTTCCTTGGAGTAAGTCATGTTCGTCATAAAAATCTGTTCACCCCTAAGTTACTTAGCAGTATGATACAAACATTAAAGAGACCGTGTATCATAGGGGTCAAAAAAAGTGCTACACCCGTTCTCTAATATAAAATGCAGGATTGTGTTTTGGTGATAGAATAATAAAAATGCTACTGGCAGAGGCCGTGTAAACTTAAAAGAGTTTTGCTCAAGATGGGTGCCTCGTCTACTCACGCCAGAGCGGAACAAATTCGGATGGGAATATTAATCGACTGCCTGGAAGTGTTCCAAACCAATCCAACCTACAGTGGCAACATGAAAAATAATTTATCGTTAGATACCGAAAACAAAATACAAATCTTAACAGTGTATAGCATGGACTGAACCGTCTTCCAAACCAGCAAAGCAAAGAGAGTAGATTTCGCCAGCAATGTCTGGCATTAGTGTTTTGGAATGAAAAAAAAATTTTTTTGATTAACTACTTCAAAAAAGGGTCAAAGCATCACTAAGAAATAATATGCACCACTTTTAATAAAACCGTAGGCTACGATAGCGAATAACCGATTTGCAAGTATTGCTAAAAAAAGTACTCTTTTACTACGATCCAAGCCGTGTTGTTCTGAACAATTCAGCTGATTAAGGTGTGCGTCTGGTTGGCATTCACTGATTTGTTACCTATTGACTTTAGTAAGTACCTGTAACTGAACAGTAGCATTTGTAGTTAAAAATGTGTTCAATGTGTATGTCTCAGAAAGCGTATACATGTATTTTGAGACTAGTGAAGAGACCAAGTTTTGTTTAATAACTTGGAGAAACGTTAGGAGAAGGGTCTTCAAACTTCGGGATAATTATGTCAAAAAGGAAAAAAAGTTGTTTCACGAAATTTTAATTTTCGTTATCAAACTAAGTTACTCATTAAACTACCATCATAACTATGACGAAACCGTCAAACCCTAAAAATACAAGTTCAAGTCCAAAGAAGCAATTAAATGCCTTGCTGCGGGCGTCTGAGAATCAATTAAGTGGTGGATCAAAAGATATATACAATCATAAGTCGTCACCAGTCGCTCTAAACCTCAGTGGTTCCATTATGCGACGCTGTTTCTAATTACCCCGAAATAGTGACGAGAATTTATTGCACTACAACCCCAATTTACATCTAGGTAATTAAGAACAGAAATGTGTTTTTGGTTTATCTGTTTAATTATTCCACAAACGGCTTTACTTAATATTACAAGAGACAAAAATTAATTGAAAATTATAAAACGTTATCTAAAATACAATAAAAGTGTTTCACGCCATATAAAGCTTCATATTTCCACGACAAATTACTACGTTATGTAGTGCCTATAAATTAGGAAGAGGCAGCATCTCTAAAAGATAATTTTAATACAAAGATGCTGTTAATGAATTAGATCTTCTTGTTTCTTTCCATTAAAGGGGTATTCCTGTCGAAAACAATTTAGCTCTCTAAGTAAATTAGGTATTTATATCGTCTGTTTATTATCAACAGATAAAGGAAACGTAAATATTCTTAAAGTTTCTTAATGCGTATACTGAATCGAGTTATAATTAAAAGTACTGCTGCAAATTGAATTGTAACTTCCACATAGCTGTGATAATTTGTTCTCTCCAGAAAGACGTTCTAATGGCATGAATTTTGGGCCCATGACTTGGTCACAAAGCAAATATTTGTATTGCTGTAACCATAAACGTTTGAAACGTTGTATTAGCCAAGTTTTATTGAAAAAATGTAACTTATTTATCCCCTAGCCCCTGAAGCGATACCCAAAAACAATGCGAAGCGTTCCTTTGTCGGGTCCTAACTGGATACCAAATTTGAAGATGATATCTCAATTCATTCGAAAGTTATTGCGCCTATTAACAGACAGACGTACGTGCCGACAGACCGGAAGACAAAAAATTTTGTTCCAGAATCAAGTTTTCTATAAGTTTTAAACTTTTACGCCGTTTACAAAAAAGATTCTAAATTTTTATCAACAATATTCCACCCACCCATATTCAACCCCTAATTTAATTTCAATATAGAATACCAGATGTTTAATGAAATTAAAAGTTTTCTAATAAATAAACCGTAAAACGTTATATTATTACAGTTTTAGCAAATAAGGCAATTTTCACCAAATCACCCCCCATTCATCCGCTACCCCGTAAAGAGATTTTACCCAATAACAATCCGTTCGTTTGTCGAGTGCTAAATGGGCACCAAATTTGAAGACGATATCTTAATTCGTTCTAAAGTTATCGTGGCTACAAACAGACAGACATACAGACCAACAGACCGACACACAAAACGAATTAGTTTCCAAATCAAGTTTTCCATATGCTTTGATAGTTGTTACGGCGTTTAAGCGAAAAAAAAATTTGAAAGTTTTATCGCCGATGCGATACTTCCACACGTTGTGACGATGTAGAAGTAAAAATGATGAATACCAAATTAAAATAGAGCTGCAAATTGAATCATAACTGCCACATAGCTGTGATAATTTATTCTCTTCAGAAAGACATTCTCATGGAATGAATTTAGGGCCCATGATTTGACCACAGAAAAAATATTTGTATTTCTGATTCTATAAACTTTTGAAACGCTTTATTACTCGAGTTTTATTGAAAAAATGTAAATTTTCACCAAATCACCTCTTATTTATTCCCTCCCCGCTGAAGCGATCTTACCCAAAAACAACTTGAAGCGTTCCTTTGTCGGGTGTTGGATACCAAATTTGAAAATCATATTTCAATTATTTCCAAAGTTATTCGCCTACTAACAGCCAGACGTACATGCCGACATACCGAGACCGACCGACCGACAGACAAAAAATGTTTGTTCCAGAATCAAATTTTCTATATGTTTTGAGACATTTTACGCCGTTTTAGCAAAAAAAAATTTGTCAACAATATTCCACCCCCACACATTCAACCTCTAATTTAATTTCAGTAGAGAATACCAGATCTTTGATGAAATTGAAAGTTTTCTAATAAGTAAACCCTAAAACGTTATATTACGCGAGTTTTAACGAAACAATGTCAATTTTCACGAAATCACTCCCCCCCCCCTTTTTTTTTTCATCCCCTACCCCTAAAGCGATTTTACCCAAAAACAATCCAAACCGTTCGTTTGTCGAGTGCGAACTATATTTCACTATGTGAAAACAGGAACCTGTGATGAGCACTAATAAGTACACTTGGAGGTCCCAAATCACCACAACACATATTTCAGAAACCTTACGATCGTTTCGTTGACCATGTCAACATCTTTAGAGAAAGAAAAATTTTTCGTAAGGCTTGTGAAATATGTGTTGTGGTGATTTGAGTTCTCCAAGTGTACTTATGCGAACTATATACAGAATTTGAAGACGACATTTCCGTTCGTTCTACAGTTATCGTGGCTATAAAGAGACAGACATACATACCGACAGAACGGCAGACAAAATTTTTTCCCAAATCATGTCTTCTATATGTTTTGATACTTTTTACGACGTTTAAAAGAAAAAAAATTGAAATTTTTGTCGCCGATGGGATACTTACACACGTTGTGACGATGTGGAAGTAAAATAAGAAATAAACCAGTTTATGTTTTTCTTTAACATATAATCCAATTGTTAAATCTTGTAAAAATCACCGTTAAGCAAATTCCGTATAATAAAATCCTTACTTTACATGTCGCAGGTTATTTGTTTGTGAACAGGCAATAATTGTATTTATTTTTGCAGAAAGTTCTATACATTGTCCCTATATTGGGAAAGAAATGGGCCAGGGCTGACAATTTACTAAATTGTTGATTGTATACAGTCTCTATTTTTTTAACATTCTGTGTTATTTGGAGCTGCTGTGGCAACATACTACTTGGTTCCGCAACGAGATGGCGGCACGTGTTTCGTGTCTTTTTTTCTCCCTCAGGGCTCGTCCGCGACTTCGCCGCCCCGAAAGCACCGCAGCCTCTGACCCCCCGAGTGACCCAGCACCCAGATGAGGGTGACCCCATTCTGTCCAGTTAGGTCGCTCGTCTCGTCTCGGCACTCTCTCACCAGCCGTGACGAGACGAGCAGGCGCTACGTGTTTCCGCCGAGGTTCATGAGTTGCTATCAGCGTTGTTTCCAAACGTGTCTTATCCTGTGGGTTGTTCGTTTTTACAAATTTTGTCAATTTATTTATTTCTTGTTTGTCAGGCGTAACTAAGAGCTGTAAAATTGCTAGAAGATTATTAGAAGATGTGTAATCATATGTAGTATCTTATTGGTTGAATATTAAGACTCTTGAAGACGAGATATGCACATCATATATGGTGTATTGGACAGAGGATAGGCTTATTGTCGTCAGAGAGATAGGGAAGTGCGACAACAGAGAGATACATTTCACCCGCGTAGTTTTCTCAGAGTTCAACATGTGTGATAGAATGAAACATACCATTGTCGAATGTCGACTTTACGATCTTGTTTCGAGATGTCGACATTGACTGGAAACGCGAGCATTAGTGAAGAAGGATGTCAACGGTAGAGTGGTAAGAAAGAGGTTCTAAAGGTATCGACGAGTATTGGTGTAAAATTTAGGTGTCATAAATATATAATTGTGTGTAAATTCTATCCAGATAGATTTTCGGGGATTAATCGACATCCAAATACGCTTTACGAGTTCTTGTGGAAGCTGTCACCGAAGTGTGAAGGTGTACAGATAAGACAGAAGTTGATAGGAATGCAAACGTGCGTTGTATCGGGAAAGGACGTCATTTTCAAGCCGTTACCACGTTGAATATTGAAGAATGGAAAATTTATTAACCGCTGCATAACTCGCTCGTAGATGTAGGTGTCGTATTAACACCGCGTCAGCGCGCTATAGGACCAAGGGGTAATGTAAGCCATGAGTCTTTTTTAGCCATCTACATTCGTTTTTTTTGTGGTCCTAGTATCCGGTAGATTATTCTAGTGTCTGATAGATTGTTCTAGTGTCTGGTGAATTATTTTCGTGTCTGTAAATGGCAGAGTTGTGTTAGTACATGGTGTCATCTGTAATAAATGGTTTTTGTGGAAGGCAATTATTTGTGTGAGGTCTAAAGTCAAGTAAAAGTGATGCACTGTTATCTTGTTCATTAATGGTTAAATGCAGAAAGTATTAAGCAAGAGATTGGTAGTAAGTTTGGTATTCAACCAATTTCATATGGGAAGAAGTGGATATGGAAAACATATCGAGGTATTCGCAGTAGCATTTGTCGTAGCAGGAAGACGTAGTAGCAAACTTTCACATTGTTGTAGCAGCATCCTGAGGGAAGTATAGGTGTTTTGCGAGAGTTCAGCTTTGGGACAGTATATTGATAGCCTTTTGTCAGCTAGAAAGCCAAGGAATTTTTTTGACAAGACTTCAGATATATGAAGGCTAATAAGGTTTTTTGAGCAGATAAGGAAGACATTGATAGATCAGAGCTTACGAATTTTAATAACTTAATTTGATTTCATATATACCTTTATGACTGGTCGTGAATATAGACACAGTAGTTATGTGATATCAATCAGTAAAATTTATACCTACATATTTATATAGTTGCTCTGTCATATAGCATATAGAAGTATTTAATTCATGAGATAACTGAGCTAGTAGATTTCTTGTCATATGATACAGAGCGCTGTCATTATCTGAGAGAGCTAATTAATTTTATTGCTATTATTTTGTTAATGTACTAAGCGTGTCCACGTCTAGTATATACTACAACCTAATAAGATTTTGTGCTACGTATAGAGAGCAATGGTGATTTAAAATTAATGACCATGTGATCTTATGATACGTATGTTGCTTTAGAGAACTTATTCGATAATCATAGCTAATTTATATGACTTCCTTGTATTCGACCATTGATTTTTTGTGTCATATTTGTAGACAAATTACAGTATTTGGATAAATCAGAATTTTATCTTATTGTATTCAAGGGTTGTATTTTTGTTCAGCATACACTCTCCCACCCGAATTAGTACTGTTAGGTTCTGTTAACATGCTTTGCTGCTATCACATGTGCCTTAGACCTATTTGACTCTTGGTGAATATATATATATATATATATATATATATATATATATATATATATATATATATATATATATATATATATATATATATATATATATATATATGCGAGTGTGTATCTCTTTTAGTAAGCACGAGTTACAGCTGACAAGAGGGTTCAACGGTTCTTGATTAGAGTTGGATCGGCTGTAGGTTTAAGTTGTTAAGTAGGAACATCTTGCTGAATAACTGGTAATAGGTGTAAAACTAGTCAAATGGCGCCCTTTAATGAATATCATATTAAAGAACTCCACAAGCCGCCACTGTTTTAAAGTTGGCGGCCACCTATTTTACTAAAAATTTTACTGATTATAGTGCCTGGTTGCTATTGCTTGTAGAGTTTAAGAACTCTGATAGATCTTTGTGAGGTTTGAGTTGAGAAACTGTTAGGTCACTATACTTAGAGTGGGGCATGTAACAACTGTTGTTTTGTAAAAATTAAATATTACGTTGTCATTGTCATTGTCACATAAGCCACAATACACATAAAGATGCAGTGAAGGGACTGAGATGACACACTCGCTTTTAAACCTTACCTAACCAACTTGTGTATGTGTTTTTTAGCTTAGCAAAGAAGTGGTAGGCCAATAGATCCAAATCAGGCGGGTAAGGCAAGGTCCGTAACTCAACAAACCAGCAGTGATTATTATAAACCCTTATGCCTTATGAGCTCGGAAATTGCGTGCAACATTAAAATTTTTGGGCAAAATAAAAGAGCCCTTTATAGTATACTATAGCAACTTCTAATTCTTTAACTTCTTCTTTGTAGACCTCTTTGTAGACCCCTTTTGTATGTACCTACTCATATTCAGAAATTTGTCATCAGCTTTCCTGCAGATATTTGAGTCTTCCTTTCTGAGGAGTGAAGATATTTTGTGCAACCATTTCATCGACTTTTGTTCTATCGTTGGATCCCTAGAACATCCATATATCATCGCTCATTAAAATTGTAGAAAATGTCCGTAAAAGTTTCTTCACAAATTTCTTGCGTGCGAAAATTTTGTTTAGGATTCTCGAGTCGAGCGCGCTGGCAATTCATTTATCCTCAAACCTTCTTGCATATATTGTCATTAGGGATGCTTCCCAGAATCATGTTTAATGAAACTTTTACTCGTCGACTCTGTGATTTCTTCCACTTGAAGTTGTGTTTGGTTCTTGCCATAAAAAATTGCCCACTTTTGGGGTTATATTTAACGGATTATCTCTCCCATTAGAACTGATTTGACCATAATTTGATTTAAAAATTTAATAGTCAATCTTCATCATATACAACAAAAGTCATACTTTTATGGATAATTAATTGAACCTGATTGCCTTTTTGGCAAGAACTTAATCACCTTCTTTGCTTTAGTCTCTATCATCACAAGAACCAGAAAATAAATAATATGACAAAATACTCGTTAAAATCCTGCAGCAACTTCACAGTCAGCAATTGTTGTGAAGACAGAGTGTTTGTTTAATGACTAGGCATATTTAGATTTAATTTCCCCTGGTGTTTTTTATATTTATATAATCAATCCTTGAAGTTAAACTATCTGTATTTAGTTTGATCACTTACGCATTATATTGCTATTAAATAACGCAAATGTTATAAGCATTGATGTGTGATAAATGAAAAATTGATTTACTCATTAAAGCTACAAATGATTCCGATTTCAATTGATGATGGCTTTTAGTTTAAATCACACTAAAGATGTTTGTTTATATTGCCGGTGATGCAACTTGGAACCGTGTAGTCGCCATGTACAAATTTTTAAAGCAACGCCTCTAAAAACTAAACTGAAATCGAGAGCCGCATAATCTATTATTATTCTGATGAAATATATGCATATAAAAGAAACATAGCAACGTACCACTAACTCCGTTCTCTACATTCAGTCAAAATCAGTGACAATAAAAAATCAACCTAAATTAGAAAGACCATGGAAGTCTCCAGAGTTAAGCAAAAGGCCTACTGAAAGACATTCAGAGGAGGAAGAAGAAATCTGTGAAATATGTTTAGCGTCACTGTTCCATCCCAACAATAATTTTAGTGGAATACATACTTACAAAAATAGGAGGAAGCAATCCATGAGGTAAGTTTCTGGAACACTTGTTACAATTAATGGAACGTGGAAACTACAACGAAAGGAAAACAATTCTCGAAGAGAGAGAGAGGAAGTTAGAGAAAGAGATAAATGGTAAGTGTTGTGACCACAAGGCACTGGTTTTGGAATTTGATGACGATCAGTTTTAAATGTACGCAGATGGATCCTTATGCACAGCTCCTGGCATATTTAATGCACTTTATAGTTAAAATATTTTGTCATTTTAATAGTAAGAATGTTTTGAGATTCCTGTTAAAGCATGATATTTTCCATTTCAAATGGTAATCAATTTTCACAAAGTGAAGTAAAGTGATAAAACATTATCCGCTGGAAATAAATAAAGTTAACAGAGAACTGTTATTAACCTCTTCGCGGTTCAAATGGTAACCAGACAACGGGTTGTCTGCTATCTTTTTTCTGAAAGTATTAGGTTTTGCTAATATTTTTGTTTTATTTTATGTTCATTGACTAACATTTCCACTAAGCAGACAGAGTAACCATTTAACTGAGCTTGGTTCCTTATATACTCCGGTTCTCTGTTGCATCTCTATTTATTTAAGGGACCAGAAAATTCAAACTAGGTGTTTTTTGTGCAAAATTACGATGTAAGTAAATAGAACTGTAACTCGAAGTAGTGGTCTGTGGGAGTCAAATTCTAAACTATCTTTATTTTGATGATTAAACACCATGAAAAGGTAATTTATTAATAATTTCTAATTCATGGGTGAATCTAATGGAGTCAAATTTACTGTTCAATCTGACAATAAAATTTTCTACCCTGCATACATTTGCATTTAATACCACAAATACGTCGTTCATACAACAACAGTATACTCTAGGAAAATAGTCATTCCCATTTGCTAGGTCTGTTTCATATCTATTCAAGAAAAGGTCTGCTATTAATGGCAAAAAGGGGTTGCCCATTAGTGTGCCGTCAGTTTGTTCAAAAAAGAAATTATTAAATTGAAAAACACGTTCATCCATGCCAAGATTTGTAAATTTATATATTGGTTCCAGACTTCTTCATCTACCTTGTTCATTTTTAATAAATGGTCTAAATACGTTAGCGCTTAATTTTTGGCGACACTAAAAAATGACGAGGTCACATAAAACGATTTTAAAGCCTCGCCTTTAACCAATTCATTATTTTTAACTTTCAATAAAGAAAAATACAACGGAAAACTGGAATATATTAAGAACGCAGCTAAATGTAATGGTTACTCTGTATGCTTAGTGGAAAAGTCACTAGACATTTTTAAGAATACCGATTTACAGCTAAGATTTTCTACAAAAAAATACATTAGGCTAGGAGCCCCAAAGGATACATATAAAACCAGAAAAAGTTGGATATCTCTTAAAAGGGTTGAAAGGATTGTGAACTTACATATGCTGGGTAAATGAGAACATCTACTGGAACTAGATTTAATAAAAATTTAGCACAACTGAGATATGGCAATATTGATAAATAATATATTGTTCAAAATATTTGACACAATAATTACCATGAAGATAAAGAAAATTTCAAGTTAATCAAGTATCAGGCAATCGTAACAATGAGACATACATATAGTTAAAAGTGCAAATAAAAAATTAATAATGAATACAGTAGATCCGGTCCTGTGTTGTTCATTGTTTGAATTGTTATAATAGTCAGCGTCTCTTTCCATGAGGGAATATTTAATAACAACACGTAGTTCTACAAACGCAAGTAATGGGATTTTTATTACAGGGATTTTCGACTAAACAGTGGTACACATGTTGCATACGTTGTACGAATGTATACATACAGTGGTCTGTATACATTCGTAGAGGACATTGTTCGCAATTGCTTGTCAACTAGTATATGAATAGGAGTTATAGTTTTCATTCGCTAAGTTTATCCATCCCTCTGATGACTCTGACTTTATTAGCGAAACGATCGTCAGGTCTAAAAACTGCAATGTCATGAATTGGGTTGCACTTATTGATGATCATAATATGTTACAATCTTAACTCAGTGGATAAAACATCCCATCATTAATTTCATATGGGAAAATTGTGTGTGTCAGATTCCACACGCGTTGACAAACGACTAAAGGAGAAACTCTATTTTGATTTGTCGGCGGTTATTAGACACGCAAAAAGCAGGCTGATTTTTTAATTTTGATTTCAAATATTAATAAATACTTGAAAATATATGCCCAGTACTATAACACTTTAATAAGCGGGTCGTGTGAATCCATCAAAGAAAAAGGTCAGAGCCTCGGTGGTCCAGGGGTGAAAACGTGTGCTTCTGAACCGAGGGGTATTGGGTTCTATTCCTAGGATTGCCCATTTGACTTTTTCAGTACATATTGTACAACTAACATCAACCGAGGTTCTGGCATTGTATTTGAGCAAGTTGAATGTCTGCACGTTCCGCCGAGGGCGGAAGACGTCAGCCCGTGTCCATGCGATGTTGGGGACGTTAAAGATCCCTAGCCGTCTTACAGAAAGACAAGAGTTTGGCAAAATTTCCTGGATAGTAAGGTGAAGACCGATGTTAAACTCAAAAAAGTCGCCGAAATTTGAGAAAAAGAGTAGATACTCATTTACCAAGATAATTCACCAAATCACAGATCAGTTATTAAAATAGCAGCCATCAACAGTGCTTGACCCTAGCTGTTAAAGCATTTATCCTATTCGCCAGATCTGATACAAGGCGATTACTATTTCCAAAACTCAAAGAATACTTGAGTGGGGAGAGATTTTTAATAGATAATGGAGTTGTAAATGAATGCCTTGAAAAAGTCGCGGAAACATTTTTATGAAAAATGTTGAAAAAAAAAAGAATGAAGGGCGACTATGTTGAACAATAAAATTAATTAATCGTGTTTTGTCTTTGATTATGTAGCTCATTAACGGCCCAAAATAACCGGCTTTTTTAAGGTTAAATCGACTACCTAATTACTTCCACATCGTTACAACCTGTGAAAGTATGGCATCGGCGACAAAAATTTCAAAATGTTCTTTTCGCTTAAACGTCATAAAAAGTGTCAAAACATATAGAAAACATGATTTGGGAACGAAATATTTTTTGTCTGTTGGTCTGTATGTCTGTCGGTTTGTAGCCACGATAACTTTAGAACGAATTAAGATATCGTCTTCAAATTTGGTGTATAGTTAGCACCCCGCAAGCGAACGGTTCGGATTGTTTTTGAGTAAAATTTCTCCAGGGGGTATGGAAAGAATAGGGGATGATTTGGTAAAAAAATATATTCTTTCGTTAAAACTCAAGCAATATAAGGATTTAGGTTTTTTTTTATTAGAAAACTTTTAATTGCATCAAAAATCAGGTATTCTGTGCCAAAATTTAATTAGGGGATGGATGTGTGGGGGTCGAATATCGGTGACAGAAATTTCGAAATTTCTTTTGATAAAACGGCGTAAAAACCTCTAAACATATCTAAGACTTGATCCTGGAACAAAATTTTTCTTGTCTGTCGGTCGGTCGGTCTATCGGCCTGTACGCCGGTTAGTAGGCGCAATAACTTTCGAACGAATTTAGATATCATCTTTAAATTTGAAATCCAGTTAGCACCCAACAAAGGACCGCTTAAAATTGTTTTTGGGTAAGATCGCTTCAGGGCCTAGGTGATAAATGAGAGGTGATTTGGTGAAAATTTGAATTTTTTCGTTAAAACTCGAGTAATAATATCAGAAGTTTGTGGGTACAGTAATACGAATTTTTTTTTCAAGTCATGGACCCTGAATTTATTTCATGAGAATGTATTTCTGAGGAGAGTAGATTATCACAGGTATGTGGAAGTTATGATTCAATTTGCAGCACTATTTTTAGTTAGCTCTTTGACATTAATCAAAGAAATAAATATTTTACAATCACCCACAACAACAAACTCATCCATACATAGAATTCATTTACAGTAGGATATAGTTCACGTTTTAACATTATCTATATCTGACATTATCCACAATTACACACACACATAAACACACGCGCGCGCGCGCGCGCACATACACACACACACACAACATTCTCATTTTGCAAAAAAATTATATTTAGGTTTCTTGGCACTTTTTCTTACTTTTTAATCATTTTCTGTCTTTTAAGTTTAATTTACTAACGTTAATTATTAAAAATATTATAGCCCGTATTTTTGTTTATGTTCCCGTGCGATAAGGCGGCTTAATGCAAGAATAGGTCGTCTATGAAATGTTACTACTACTACTGTTATAATATAATTAGATATTCTTTGCAGGAAACTTAAACGCCTAACAAAATATCTTGTTAACTGAAACTGGTAAGCGAAATATTTAATCCAGTGCTCATGAAAAATAACATTCAGGTTTGTTTAAAATAGATTGACTATTTCTTAAGTAATCGTTTCGATATACCATGGAAAATTTTTGACTATCTTACCACTATGACTTTCTCAACAGCAAAATCGTTAACAAGAACATTTGAAATTAATGTTATACCTCGTTGATGCACAAATGGGGAGCCCTTTAATTTATATTGGAATAAAAATATACCGTCATTATAACGGAAATAGCAAAAAAAACTGTACTTTCTAGGGAACATGATGCATACTTATCTTTGCTTTCGCCTATATGCGTTGTAGAAGACCTTATTAATTTTGTTGTTCTCTATTTATTTCCCAATAATATATTTCTAAGGCAAATTATCGTTATTTGTAACCATGTTGTGGTAACATAATTCCACGTGCTTTATTTTATTGTAATATTTCAAATTCTCTAAGTTTCAAATTACACTTTGAATAAAGCCATCTCGGAAACTCTATAGGGTTCAAAGTATATTCAATTTCCTGTATCTTCCATAGCCGGAGGCATGCTTTGCTTATTCGAGAATAATACGATTCAAGACTGATATTTCTTAAAATATACAGGGTGCAATCGCCAAATGGAATAAATTCAGTAGCTCGATTTATTGATGTTTTATTTTGTTTTATTTTATTTATTTAATGAAGACACTATTATTAAACACGGTTTAAAAAGTAAATACTATATATATATATATATATATATATATATATATATATATATATATATATATATATATATATATATATATATATATATATATATATATATATATATACCTTTGTGTCACTTGTCCGGGACATTCTAACCGGTTTATTTGATATTGCGTTAGTGTTGTCCAACTTATTAATATTAATTTAAGGCATAACAAATTCAACAGTATTGAAAGTTGTCTCATAAACTCCTCGACTTAATCCGCAAATTCAAAAATTAAAAAATATGTGTTTTACACCGAAGTAAACCTCCTTCCGATGCTGTTCAATAGTCAAAATTGAAACACGCCAGTCGAAAACCCGTATGGCTTACCATATTTCCACTTCACACCACTTGTTTTCCACCAGTTTACCAACACATTCACATTTAACGACTCTCTTCTGTCACTTTCACTTTTACTTTCACATCTCACACCACACCCTCACTCCACACTGTTACCACCCCCTTCTGTTCTGCTCGCCAGTCTTTCTCTCGTTTTCCCCCTCTATCTTTGAGCCGATTTTAATAAATTGGCAGGTACCTTCCTTTTGTAAGTGGATTGGATAAGTTTGTAAGCCAGAAAACTCGGACCAGGTTTGCTGAGAAAATTTTGGATTTTCATGCAAAAAAATTGTATCTCTGAAAATAACAAAGCTATGGTAACCAAATATAGTACGTAGGTTAACGGTAAGAAAAATAAACCACATGCAAAAATCTAGATCTCTAAGTTACAATAAAAAAAGTTATAAGCATTTCAAACAAAACATATTTGGTGCCAGTTCATTTCTATGAAAATTCACTACTATAAGGCACTTGCTGCCTCCAGGCTTTTTTAAAGACCTGACGATTGTTTTGATAATAAAGTTAGCGCCAAGAAAGTAGATGTTTCTTAGTTAAGTGCACTTGGAGAACCCACATCACTACAACTAATGATTTGGGTTCTTCAAGTGCACTCAACTAAGAAACATCTATTTTCTTGGTGTTAAAAGGTACGTATACTTTGAGATTTTATAGTTATAGTTTTATAACAACAACAAAAAAATAGAAAATTGTTATCTTGAAGTCACCTTTCTGTTAATTTTTTAATTAAATGGAAATAACTCTTGCTGTAATATTCAGTTTTTGTTACTTAAAACGTTTCTTAATTGAGCTATTTACCTAATATTTTTTTAATATAAAACATTTTAATTAGAATTTGCTGGCACGATACGCTTGCGGCGTTAGGGATTTATTTATTACTATGTCATGTGTTAAGTACCAGCAGGTATACAAGCGGCTAGTAAGATATTTGCAAAAATAACTATACATAAAGGTCAGCTGGCCAAATGAAAGTACTACTTTTTAAATTATTGGACAATTTAGAAGTCGCGTGATGTTGCTTAAATATGAAACGTCGGTAGTATAAATAATGTTTATCTAAACTAAATATATTGATAAATAGTAAGCCTTAATTTCCTATGCAACAAGTTTTGACGTTAAAAAAATATATCTAACAATTTCTTCAAGCTTCTGAAAAAGAGAGACGGTAGAGTGACAGCCATTTCGCTGGACAAAGTATTATTGAGGGTTTAACAGACGTTCGAATAATTTCTGAAGTGTCACCAATTTTTCGAGTTGGCTGCTAGTATATACAAACCTGGAGGTTCTGGCTCTGATTTAACAAGCACCTTATACCTTTTATGTAACCAGTTTTGCCTTTGCTTATTTGTTGAATTCAGGAAACTGTTTTAACAAAATTTAGAATAAAGGTGTAGAAAATTCACTATGTTTCATTAAATACGCGTATCGGCAGTTTTCGTCAAAAGGGAAGACTTAAATTACTTAAATTTTTAACTGATTACATGGTATTTAGATTTCTATAGGTAATATAGTGGTCGACAAAAGTTTAATATAATAGCAGACATATCTCGTTATAAATTACGAAGTAAATAGGGTTGCTTTTAATAAATATTTCAAAATGTTTAAATACCTGTGCTAGCTAGTTGTTAGTTTTACGTAGAGCTGAATTTATGTATGAATATCATATCTAATTTAGTTATTCTGTCATGGGTTGTACTTATGCATATCATTGTCACGGATATCTTATCTAATTTATGTTAGATATTGATTACATTACATAGACAGTAACGTGATTTTCCAATTTATTTTTCAAAAAAGTTTGGATTGATATTTAGAGTTGTCATAAGTGAGCACAAAGATTTTTTATTTTTGTTTACTGTAAAAGCGAAACAAATTGCAGAGAATATTATTGTAAAACTGGTGGCGAAACTTCTATTTCTGTATGATATGATACAAACTGTTTTATAACGTAGGGGCGCACACAATCAATATATTGCTCTTCCTAAATGGCTATTTCCTATTTCTGCTGTCTACGCTGGTTATTTATGTTTTTGTCTCTGAAATAAAAAATCATGACAGGCGACTAAATCAGAATTTTTCATTTTAGTATCCACAATTTTTATTCTGTTAGCATGGTTGCAAAATTCTATAATCGTTTTAAAGACTTTTGTGAATGTGTATGCTCTCATTGGATTAATTGGACATGTTTATTAATTAAACGCTGTGGAGATGAACTTCCCGACGATGAGATAACCGTACTGTTAATTTACCTTTTTTTTATTAACCCTTTTCCGATTACGTAACCAATTATAAAAATAACCTCGATGTAGGTCATGCAGGTAAACAGCGTTTTGCAAAAGACATTTGAATGTTAAGTTTTGCGCATTTAGTGAGGTAGAATGTAAACAAATATAAAAATTTTCCGTTTGCTTGCAAAAGTAATCCTATAAATCTAAACAAAAAAAGTGCCTAAACACACACACACACAAGTATATATATATATATATATATATATATATATATATATATATATATATATATATATATATATATATATATATATATAAAGCAAATATAACAAATGTTGTGCATCACACATATAGAATACAACACAGAACCTAAAAAAGTAATATCCTCTTTCTACAATTGCGTACCAACCGTAACATACACGCAAACATTTGAAGGCAGCAAGACATCATCACAAGATAAAAGTATTATTATAGTCAATTCGCCGATATCAAATTTTGTTACATGATATATACATATACATATATGTGTACATGTATATACTAACGTGTTGCGCAGAATAAAACAGGGAGCTTGATGGCTTGTATTAGAAAGGGTGTATGAGTATATATATATATATATATATATATATATATATATATATATATATATATATATATATATATATATATATATATATATATATATATATATGGAATGGAAAATAGCGCAGAGCGTCATCTCTGGTGTTTTGACGGTTCCAGTATTGAGAAGTCCTATGAATAAAGAAACATATATAAAATTTTATATCGGCGGGTAGACTATAATTATACTTTTATCTTGTGATGATGTCTTGCTGCCTTCAAATGTTTCCTTGATGTTACCGTTGGTACGCGATTGTAGAAGAGGATACTACTTTTTTTAGGTTCTGTGTTGTATTCTATATGTGTGATGCACAAAATTTGTTATATTTGCTTTGTATTTATTGTTTGGAGATATAGTTTTTTATCATATAATTTTAAATGAGATTAATATTTGACGTTTAAATACCTGATTTTAAGGATGGATGCTGATTTGTGGGACTATGAAACTGTTAAGATAGTGACAAAAAACATTTCAGCAGCTGCCCAGGCAAACCGAGTATTCAAAATAAAAGACAATTGGCAATTTTAAATTGCTGCATTCCAGCATGAGAAGTGTTAATAGAAACATTGATGAGACGCGGCTTAACTTTACGGTTAAGACGTATTGATTTTTTAAACAAATTTATTGATTGATTACACAATGAATACATAAGACATAAAATACAAAAGAATAAAATGATTAAATATCAACGTAAGTGGGATACAATAATATAGCACTCGATATACAGAGTAAAACATAAGAAACAGGAATCATAAGAAACAGGAATGAACAGCTCGCTGAAGGCGGGCTGGCTAATTATAACCTTTGCACTATATTTGTATTTGTCATTTTATATATGTATTTTTTATCTTAGGTGTTAATTGTTTTAATCAGTCCATAAATTGTTTAAAAAATTCAAACGCCTTAACCGTAAAGTTAAATGGCGCAGTCAGTAAGATAGGTTAAAAAGTCAAAAGAATATTGATTTTTAAGCGTATGAACGCCTAATAACCGATTCGAACAGAAGTAAAAGCAGTCGTCAAGCAGCAAAATGGTAGTAGAAGTCGTTGTATTAATGTAAGTTGTTTGCTACTATTCCATTTTTCTTGCATTTTTATATGTGTTATATTGATATATAGTCTATGTCTTTTTAAGCTGACGAATCCCAAAGTTTAGTAAACTTATAGTATAGACTTAGATCAATCAGTAGCAGCGATAATATTGTAATAGGAAACCTTGTAAGTGAAATTTATTATAGTAGCAACATGGCAGACCAATTTGAAGAATTTATTTTTAAGGCAATTCCTGAATTCGATGGCCAACCAGCCAACGTAGGTAATTTCTTAAAATCTTGTGACCTGGTTATGAGCCAGTTTTATACAGCTAATAAAAATCTTTATATGAATCATTTATTATTAAATTTCATACAGACAAAATTAACCTGACAAGCACGTCTCATAATAAACACCAAGATACTAAACTCGTAGGTAGACCTTAGAAATGCAGTTGTGCAGAATTTTACGGATCAAAGACTTGACACAAGTCTCCTCGCGGAAATGCATACATTGAAACAAAGGAACGGCAAAGATGCACTTGCATTATCAAACCTCTGTCGATATATAGAACAATTACTTATCTCTAACTTAATTGCCAACGAGAACAACGAGGCAGTACGGGCATCTAAAATGACAATTTACCAAAATAAAACATTAAAGGCATTTTTGTGTGGAATACGGAATCCAACGGAGATCGTCTTAAGGTCCACCAACCCCCAGAGTATAGAACAAGCACCGAAATTGGCATTTTCAGAAGAATATTTTGATTATAGGGACAAGACAATAAATAGATCAACTTTTAATCAGAATAAAAATGACGGAGATAAGATACAATCTTTCCAAAAACAAAATAGTGTAAACTTTAGTAACATCCAGTTCCAAAAACCATTTAAAATAATTACAGACCTTTTCAACAACAAAATAACTTTCATAATTTCTAGCCCATACAAAATAACCAATTCAGACCGCGACCTAGCTTCCAACAAAATTTCTCCAATCAAGTAAGAATACCAAATTTTAATAATAATCACAATAACCAGTCAAATCAAATGCGACGACCAAATTTTAATCAAAATTTTAGTAGAAAATACCCGGAACCAATGGAATTAGGAAGTCCCAATTCGAGACTCTAGCAACAGCCACAGAGAAACAGGTCTCATTTACATAATACAGAATTTTTTTAAGATAACCTAAAGAATTTCGAATACGAAACAGGTAGCTTGTATTATGAAATAAATAATTTAGAATACGAGGTAGATAAAGAAAACTTACCACTCGAGTCGTACGATATACAAAACCAAAATTTTCCGATAGCAGGCACCACCATGGACAATCGATAGTAGACACAAATCATTTAAATGTCCAGTTAATAGTAAACCTAATAAGAGCAGTAGTAGTAGTTACATTTATAATGAGAGAATGAAATATGGTATGAATGAGTTAAACTTGAACTCGCAAAACAACGTAAGCAACAGGCAACCGACGCATTGTGTTGACCTTATCTGACCATTGGACAAGCACAAGTTGTCAACTTATTTGTCAAATGTTACAATGTATATTCTGTCTAGTTAAATATGACTACTGTTACTACTATTTGTTTTGATCAGATTGCAGAAAAAATATTTAAATCAAGATTATACAAATTATTGTACAGGTACGCTATTTTAACAGACACGCAGTTTGGTTTTCGGGAGCATAGATCTACACAGGATCCCATTGTAAAACTGACCGAGAACATTTATAGGTCTCTTAATGATGGGCAATAGGCACTTTGTGTGTTTATGGATTTAGCTAAAACTTTCGATAATGTTGATCCCAGTTTGCTTCTCTAATCTTTAGAGGATGTGGGAGTGAGAGGAAAAGCAAACTCATTAATGAAGCGCTATTTGACAGACAGAGTGCAGAAGTGGGGAACATTAGGTGCGAGTTACTTTAGTTGCAATGTGAAATAACCTAAAGGATTGTCTTGGGACTAATAGTCTTTATCACTTACGTCAACAACTTGTTTTTAAATGTATCCGATAGAAAAATTATTAGTTTTGCGGATGGCACAGGAATTTTCTATAGGAGTGAGGACTGGCAGAGTATAAAAGCAAAAGAGGAGAGGGATTTGGAGATGGTAATGAATTGGCTGGAATATAAGTTGTTGATAATAAACTCTGAGAAGACTATGAGTGACTTAAAAATAAAACACGGCAGAGAAGCCAAAAGTAACCAATTAGTGCAAGACACGAAACACTTGTGAATCATCATGAACAGGCACCTGATGTGGAACAAACATGCTAAGTGGCTCACAAGGAGGATAAAAAATGAATTACATATTTAAGGAACTCAGAAAAATTATAAAAAGGAATGAAGTCGAAAGCCATCTCAGGTATGGCATTTTAGGATGAGGTGGTATTCTGTATGTAAACTTAAAGAGTTTAGAAATAACTCAAAAAAGAAGTTTAAAGATAATAGGGAACAAAACGGCAAATTACCCTTCTGATCAACGGTTTTATAATTCCGGAGTCATGGATCTTCGGCAGTTGTATTATTACGCGCTAGGAATTCAATTGTATAAACAAAGGCATTTTCTGTTGGCTATTGACAATCGATATCTTACAAGTCAGAGAACATTAGTCCACAGGTTTTATGCCTCCAAGCGCTGATGAATTCTTTGTGCCCAGAATACATAACACCCTTCCGTATAATATCAGGGAAATAGTGACATCAAAGGCATTTAAAAGAGGGATAAAAATATCGAGAGAAGACACACCAAGAGTCATAAAGAGCTTAATTGATTTGAAATAACAGTTGTTACTTGTGGGTATCCACAGCGACTTCTTACTAAGTGTTTATATCATTTGTTGATGGTTCACACGTACTTTTAATTTTAATTTTTGATTTGCAAACCAATTTTGGTCTCATTTAATTAAATGAATGGAAGAATATTGTTATGATTAGCAATAAGTAACGGATTTTTAAATATTTTAAGATGTGATTATAATTTATGTTTTATTTTATTATAGTGTACTAGTCTTTTTGTTGTAAATTTGTGGTTTTGGTAGGACTTGATCAGTTAATTTAATTTTTTTTGGTACCCATGTTGTGACAATTACTGAAAATGACCTTTTATAGAATAGTTTGTAGTGCTGTTTATGTAAAAGTGCTGCTTCAGATGTACATTTCTATATATTTGTATATATATTCACAGACAAGTAATTAATTGCTTTTTTGATAATATTGTGTTCTTTGCAAGGACTTATATATAGAGAGAGATGCTGACATCTAGGACGCAACAACAAAGTTCCTTGTTGCATCGTAGCTGTGAGCAGCTCGATATAGCTCACAGTTCGTTCAGAATTTGGCTACCTTTTAAGCCAATTAATTTGAATATATTTTGGTTATTATTGGTATAACGCACTGATGAGCTCAAATAAGAGCGAAACTAGTATATGTTTCCAATAATAATCCTAATATATGTATATATATATATATATATATATATATATATATATATATATATATATATATATATATATATATATATATATATATATATAATAATAATAATAATAATAATAATAATAATTATTATTATTAAACTGACATTGATTACAGGTTGTAGGGGCTCGAATGAATGCTTAGTTGAGTCGTAATCTTCTAGATGGCGAATTTCTCCAAAAAAATTTGCTGAATGTTAAAAATTCGGATATTTTATAATGCGCTGATTTTCCTTGTCGTTGTTGCGTAACGCAAATTTATTTAGCGAAAAGATTTTACAAACTATTAAAACATATAATGTTTTACAACTTTTGTGAGAAGTTTAATTTAAATTCTTTCTTTTCAAACTTTGTTACTAAGTTTTTAGAGGTTTACAAATTCTTATCTGGTAATCAACTTATATGTTTAAGCTCCATGTAGACTTCTGCTAAAAAATAATACTCTTATTATATTCGTATTCTGATTATTATTGGGAGTCAAAACACGACATTATATTACACAATTTTCCGGGTAACTAAGAATGCGCATTTTATCCAACAATATCTGTCGTCTTTCAACATTCCATGTCAAATTTATTTTTTGTTGGAAAGTTCTGTGTAGCGCCAGCTAGATAAATGGCCTACATCACTTGACTCGACATCTCCATTAATCTACAGAAAAACTCGTCGATCTGAGACACATTGTACTGACATTTCAGTTATTTTCGGCCGTTTTACGTTATTCAGAGCCATATTGTATTTTCTTTTTTATAATGCGTGTCTCGGTTTTAAAACTGCATTCAAAATGTTTCTAGAGAGAGATGTGTGGTTCAGGAACTCGGCTTTATAAATCTGTAGTTACACTATTTTAATTTTATGGGATCAGTTAGGCTAACAGAAACCACTTAAATTTCTTGACTAAATGAATAAAATGCTCGTGCTTGTTCAGCATATCTTCAAATCTAGGATATAAGCTAATTTGATTTTAACAAGCTACTTTATCTCAGTTGTGTCATGTGCTTCTATATGTAAATTTTTAGAATCTTTGAAAAACTATCCATAAATTTACAAGTGGTCTGTAGATAGCCGACTTGTTTGTGTGAACCAATTGAAAGGAAATTTTAAATTTGAGATAGTAATTTCACCAGTACAACTTACCAGAATATATTTAATGTCCTCGAACTAAATTTAAAAAAAAAAACGGTTTTTAAAATCAATTTGAATGCACGTAGCACGATAACGTCACCAGAGGATGAATAATTTTAAATATCTTTCACCTACAACTCTATTTATGTTCTTCTGTAGGTAGTCGGTCACTATCGATTTAGGGAGGTTAAACAACACAAAAAATTTACATATTTCGTTTGGCGGAAATACCTAAATTTTGTATTATCTGTCGGACGTGCTTCTACCGGTCTTTCTTGTAAAGTGGTCTATTAGTGGACTACCCGTAGGCGGCGGACCCAAATTCATACACTTTTTATGATTACTATATTTAGCAATACATATACTTTCGAAAGCGTTTATGTGTCCTGGTTGTCTAACATTTTTTAATAATTTTAAATTCTCCTTATTTACGTGGTGATTATTATCCCAAATATGCCGGGTCACGGAATATCTATTTATAGTACCGTATATTAGTTGTGCTAAATGTTCTTTGAATCTAATTTCAATAGATCTCTTTGTCTGACGTATTTAAGATCACGATCTTTACAACTTATTTCATAAATTCCCGACATTTTGGCGGTACTATCCTTGTCTTTCGGGTTACCCAACAAGTTTTTACAAATATTTTTTGTCAAAAATGTTAGTTGCAAATTGGTTTTTTTAAAATGCAGTCTAGACTCATCGTGATTTGAGGTTCAAATGGTAAGCAAACAAAGCTTGTTTTGGCTTTCTATTTTTTAAAAGTCGTTGATTTTCTTTGTTTTCTGTTTGTTAATTAATTTATCCACTAGGCAAGCAGTGTATGCGTTATATTCGGCCCGTTCTTAATATACCCTAACTCTTTGGTATATCTATTTTCACTTAAAGGAAAATTAATTAACCTGTATACTTAAAAATTTGGACTGGCCATTTTTTGTGAGTAGGTATGATGTGAGTCATTCGCAATGTAACTTATAATGGTGGTTTCCTTTCTATGAACATCGAATTCTAAAGTGTCTTGACTTTTGATGACTAGTACATCTAGAAAGGGCAATTTATCATTAATTTACAATCCTAGGGTGAATTTTATAGAATCAAATGTGTTGTTAAATTGGACAACTGTGTTGGAGGTTGACCTCAAGGAACCTAAGTCCAATCAACCCCCGGTTGCTTCCCCAGTGGGCGGTAGCTAACCCTTCCCAGGCTCCAGAATGCCTTGAACAGAGTTACTTCAAGGGCCCTGTAGGATGCCTGGTCGATCGTGAAGGCGAGAGTCTGTCGTTTCTCCTCTGCCTTCCTGCTTAGAACCAACCAGTGTTTTGTCCCCAGTTCTGGGTTCTGGATATCCAGCCTACTGACCACCATCTCTTGCTGGACGGTCTCAGGGATCCATACGAGGACCCTGTATCCCTTTGGAAGGTCCTTGGCCTCGACGGTTGTCAAGTTCTCCCCCTCCCAAATCTGACCGAGGCCCCCCAATCGTTTTCCGCAGCCAGTCCCGCGACTGTGAAGTAATCTATCATTAATTTCCAATCCGTGGGTGAATTTTATAGAATCAAATTTGCTGTTCAATTTGGCAATAAAACCATCTATTATGCAAATGTTTGTGTTGAAAATTGCGAAAATCTCATCCACATAACAAAACACTCACTTTCACTTTCAAGATCTGTTTCAAATTTACTCATGAAAAAATCTGCAATAAATGATGATAGGGGGTTGACCATTTATTGTGTTACTTTATTATAAAGTTGCCACACAATTTTATCGAGCTTCAATCGGTTATGTCATTTTCGAAATATAGCCTGAATCCTGAAAGATGAGTTTTCACAATATTCATGTAGCGAATAGACTCAAAACAGTACATAAAATCTCTATTATGCGATTTTATAGGTAGAAGGCTTATCAATTATATGACAATTATATGCCACATTTTACAGTTTACGTCCAGAAATTTTAAAGAAAAATGTAGGTTCACAAAATAACTACAACTCAATGATCTTTTTACTTGCCCATATCTCATTTGTAAGGCACACTTGTTACAGAAGTTAATCAAATACTATATAATGACAATACAGGACACTCCGGATAATTTCGTTTTTTAAGAATATCAGCGTCTCTAACGGATAGTACTGATATTACGTCGTGCGAGAACGTGTTTATATGTAAACACTAGCGATTGCTGGTGTTTAACTGCGTATAATTAAGTTTGAGCTGTGTTTTTACAATAAATGTCAGTAGTGGGGTTTGTACAATCTATAATTATTCGAATTATAACGTGATAAATCTAGCAAAGACATTTCATAGGTTTCCAAAGGATGCCGACACGTGAGTATGATTTTTTGTGCTTTCTTTTGCTAACAGAACAATAACTATAACATGGATTGACGATAGTTTTGTATTATAGTTGCAAGAAAAGGGTGTTGTTATCCAAAAGAACTGATTTGGGTATAGTATTGTAGATTTCAATGTCACTTCAAAAAGTACTAATTTGTTGAAGCAGAAGACAAATTCAGAATCACTTTTATGCCAGTATGTACAGTTCACAGAAGATAATTTATTGTGTAATATTTGCCATCATGTACCTATTTATAGATACAATTCGTAAACGGATGGTTGAAAGGCTTCAATCATAAACTGTCTTCCAGTACATCAAAGATAAGAAATGTGAAGGCAAAAAAAGTTTTGCATTAACAAAATGCATATAAGAAAACTGTTTTTATATCTTGTTCCGTGTGCGGCTTTATTTCAATATGGCATAAATTTTCACATTTTTTTTTACATTTAAAATGATTTTACTTGGTAATGCTTTTAATTATCTTTCTAAGCCAAGTTTTTAAAGAGACAAGTAGAAATAGTAGATTCAGCCCTATAATAGATTTATATAGTAAGAGTTAGCCTCACTTTTAATCTGCACAATTTCTTAATTATTTACTAAGTATATCAGTTATATACTTTAAAATATTAGATTAATGAGACAGTTTTCATGTAGAGATATAGCAAATTGAGTACGGTGCTACCATTTTTACCTAGAACAATTATTTATAGGTGAGTACATAACTTAACATGGTCAGAAACAGCTCTCAGTATATTGCTATACCCTCCCTTGAAATACTAATTTAACCCAAGGTTTATAGATTATAGACCTTGAGTTTAACCACGGTTTGAAAGTAGTATTTTAAATTATGATGAAACGAGATTATGTGTAAAAGAAATTTGCACAATTATTAATGCTGAATTCATTTAGGTTTCAAGCTGATTGTTGATACCAATTCTATTTATAACTATATAATCAGAAAATTTTCACTGTTTTGCAATGTACAAGTTTTTATATTCATCTATAATAAACCAACTGTCTAAATTAAGAATATTCAGGTAAATATATAATTCAAATTACCCGCTCAGTTGACAGTACTTCACGTGAGGTGGCACTAGTGTGCTTGTCACAAATATTACCAATGCTAAAGCGCAGGAGTGTCCTGTATTGTCATTATATAGTATTTGAGTTAATGTTACCTAACCATTGAATTTCTTTAATATTTGAGTGGTTAGTGTATAAATGCTGTATAAAACGCCATCAAAACTGTTTAAGGGCAAGTAGATGAACTTAGAATTTAAGTTTTAGTAAAAAAAGATTGAAAATATCAGAAATAATAATAAGTTCATAAAGCTTTTCGTTTCCATGCGAGAATGGACAAAAAATAAATATCATATAGTACAGTACCAATAAATAAGCAGTGACACAGATCAAAAATTGGCTCACAATTTTGAAGTAACGCTGTATATAATTACAATCAGGTGGTTCCCGCTACACATCATCACAAGCTATCTGCGGAATCATGGAAACTACAATCCATGCTATTTAACTAGCAACAAGAGGCAGTGTTTTTGTCGAACTGGAGAAATAGTTAATGAACGATGGCGATAAAATCTCCTCTTAGCATGGGACGATACACAAAGCTAACAAAGGTACATTATATTAGTTGCCCCAGGGGTGTAATCATACGGTGTGTTATTCTAGACTTAATATTTTTGCAGTATTCATCACGTCTCTTCTGTATGTACAATAATTATTGTCGTTGGACTGATAAATGAAATTTTGAATTTAATGTTTTCTTATCTATGATACTCTGTCGACTGCCTTAGTTTATTGGCTTTTCGCATAATGATGGACCGTAGAAAAAGCGAGTGCTGGAAAGATATGGTGGGCCGAAAAATAAATCTTTATAGACTTTATAGCCGTATAAATAGCGGTGATTGAAAAAGATGATGGGCCCATTGTAATTTTGGGTATTTATCATTCTTATACATATTATCTCTGTATGAATATATATATATATATATATATATATATATATATATATATATATATATATATATATATATATATATATATATATATATATATGAATGAGGTCTCTTTGCGGGCAAATTCTTTTTGTTACTCTTTATAATAATTGTTAAAGAAAGACGTAACATAATAGGGCATATAATATCAATAGGACATAATATATTATTTAGTAATTAGTATAAAGAAATTGTGTATACTATAGTGGGTGCCTTAGAATTGGGATAGTACTACGCACTACAACGCAATATATTGTATCTTTGAGCTTTTGAACTGTTAGCTGTAGTACTACAGTACAGCGTAAAATAGGAAAGTATGGTGAAGCAAATTGGCGGAATGAACGGAATTTAAATTAAATTAACATTCGACTGGCCACGCTGTCAGATATTAAACTTATTAGACGCTATCGTTCGATCCTTACTTTTTCTTTTATTCCATATCGCTCTTAGCAGCTTACAACAGTCAAAGAATAACTCTCTAATACGGCACAAATATACATTTCTGATTAAAATAGTACACTGAGTAAATTCTACATATTTATTTTAATTGTAAATAGTAACGTAAATGATTTGTTTTACACTAAGTTCATTAAAAAAACACAAGAAAAGAAACAAGAAATACGGATAGAACTGAGCCATGCAAACAGAACTATTAAACAAATATTAGAATTGTCAAGTAGTTTAATGTATTTTACGTAGAATGCATTTAAAAGTTTGGATAAAATAGCAATGATAAAATGCGATTTAAAATTAGATTATTACGTAAATTATGATTTTCTTTACATACACACACACACCTACACGTATTAATATTGTTGCGTTTTCTCCGGGTTCTGGATAAGTGAGACTTTAAATTTTAACAAAACAACTTTATTTACTATCTAAATATGGATACAATAAACGTTCTAGAATGTCTCTCTCACAGAACACTTAATTTACTGTCTAAATATGGTGAATAAAGTGAACTGAAAATTTTGCAGTGCAGCTGTAATTTCCTCTTCTGAATGTTTTTCGATAATTTGGTTATCAGAACCAGTTAAAGACAAATATCCATATGTAATCAGGTAACTTAAAGCAAAGTGCCTGTCTTCAGCGCTTATTTGAGATATTTCAGTTTGTGCCTCATAAGAATACACAAAAGACACAACAAACAGTAGCTTAAACATGATGTTTGCTTGCTGTCAGAGACTAGACTAACGCAGGTGACACCAACTCTCAATTAAGGAATTCGTCGACGAGATTTACACAGAAACGTTAGAGTTTACCGAAACTAAAAGTGGATGGATGTTGGAGCGACTAAAATGATTGGAAATAAATATTAATAAACACAGTTTTAAACCGTAAAGTGGTGGCAACATCTATAAATTGTCGTACGCACTCGGAAGCTCATTCAAAAATTTAGTTGTCTTAGAAGTAAGACGTGTTTCAGTCTGCTCTATCTGTTCAAATGGCTACATTAAGTGATGTGTGTTACCAACAAATTAAAGACAACTTTTGGTATGGTTTATCTGGAGACTTTCAATTAATTATTGATAAGAACACTGGTTATTTCAATGCGACAAAATTGTGTAAGAGTGGTGACAAAAGATTCAGACATTGGTTGGGAAATAAGAAAACTAAAGAGTTGATTATCTATTACAACAGTCAGCTAAAGGAACATTTGGGGTATCGGAATACCGATACCCGAAATATTCTAACCGAAGGAGCCCACTTAGAATCACATCTAGGGGGCCGGAATTCAGGCCCCCTAGATGTGTCTGAAGCAACATCTCAACTAACACCAACAACCGCTACATACTTGGTGGACTTTGGTAAAACACAGACTGAAAACAACTTGATATCTGGTACATATGTCTGCAAAGATTTAATATTAAATTTGGCTTGTTGGATATCCAATCGTTTCTATGAAAAGTGTAAACAAATTATTTTTGATTTTTTCGTAAATGAATTTAATGAAAAATACAAGGATAACCTTGAAGTAAAATTAATGGAGATAGATAATTAAGTGCAGCGTATGAAAGAAACAAATGCTAAAGCCACAGAACATCTCGAAGATATATCCCCAAAACCAAGTAACCGAGGAAAATATGTGTATTTGGTTTATTTTCAAGAAATGAGAAAGACGCTACATACCCATATCATGCAGTGAAAACGCAGAAGAAAAGTTTTCGAAGAGCTGTTAGAAAATTTAAAAATAAAAATCCCGATTCCAAAGTGGTTCTAAACATGTTGTATGATCCAAATTCTACAAATCTCTTTAGTAGAATAAAGACCGAAGTAAAATACCTTAAGACGAATAAAAACGATCTACAGATAGCAGATGTACCACAGGAGAAGTTTATTCAGGATATTATTGATTTACGTCATACATTTTAATTGTTTACTGAGTTAAATTGTAATAGATGTCATATGGAAAAAAATATAAAAAAAATTTACAAAGACTTTTGTTCTAAGTACATTGAGACATTAAATATAAACTTATTTAACATCATCTGCATTTATCCAAGAAACATACATCACCCACTTTAAATGTATTCTGATCAAACACTTTAATATTTGAGTAGACTTGTTTAATAATCTCGTCATTTGTCTTACTAACATCTTGATGTTTTACACCAGTTGATCGATGAACAGTAGCGTTGTAGGCAGCCGTAACATCGGTAGCCAAAAGCAGACCAATCCCTCCAAGATACAACCAACGACAGACAACTATCTAGCAGAATAGACAGCTGTCTAACAGGATAGACAGCTGTCTAACAGGATAGACAGCTGTCTAGCAGGACAGACAGCTGTCTAGCAGGACAGACAGCTGTCTGACAGGCCAGCTCCCTAGCAGGATAGACAGCTGTCTAGCAGGACAGACAGCTGTCTTACAGGACAGACAGGTGTTGGACAAGTGTCTAACACGACAGACAGCTATCCATGCTAACGAATTTTATAAAATATTTCAACGAAACAATCGTTTTAAATGTATGTCATAATCTATTCCGAAGGAACCATCTCTCTAGGTTATACATTCATCATCCCAAATGCTCTTCACTCCTTCATCCTCTGAAGAATCCACCCTGTTGACGAAACAATCATTCCTTAGACCAATCATCACACCAGCATCTCAGGTTAGTTGCACACCGCTAACCTGCCAACCTAACCTCACCAGCCAGGTTAGGCCCCTCCACCCTGTGACGTCACCAACTGTGACTCAGAACAATCATCACACCCGCATCTCAGGTTAGTTGCACCGATGACATCATCTCAGGTTAGACCTCTCCACCCTGTTGATGTCATCTCAGGTTAGACCCCTCCACCCTGTGACGGCAACGTCGGGTCGGAACAGCCACGCGCCCTGGCGTCCAACACCTGTCTGTCCTGTAAGACAGCTGCCTGTCCTGCTAGACAGCTGTCTATCCTGCTAGACAGCTGGCCTGTCAGACAGCTGTCTGTCCTGCTAGACAGTTGTCTGTTGAGATGTTGCTTCCGACACATCTAGGGGGGGCTGAATTCCGGCCCCCTCGATGTGATTCTAAGTGGGCTCCTTCGGTTAGAATATTTCGGGTATCGGTATTCCGATACCCCAAATGTTCCTTTAGCTGACTGTTGTAATAGATAATCAACTCTTTAGTTTTCTTATTTTCCAACCAATGTCTGAATCTTTTCTCACCACTCTTACACAATTTTGTCGCATTGAAATAACCAGTGTTCTTATCAATAATTAATTGAAAGTCTCCAGATAAACCATACCAAAAGTTGTCTTTAATTTGTTGGTAACACACATCACTTAATGTAGCCATTTGAACAGATAGAGCAGACTGAAACACGTCTTACTTCTAAGACAACTTATTTTTTGAATGAGCTTCCGAGTGCGTACGACAATTTATAGATGTTGCCACCACTTTACGGTTTAAAACTGTGTTTATTAATTTTTATTTCCAACCATTTTAGTCGCTCCAACATCCATCCACTTTTGGTTTCTGCAAACTCTAACGTTTCTGTGTAAATCTCGTCGACGAATTCCTTAATTGAGAGTTGGTGTCACCTGCGTTAGTCTTGTCTCTGACAGCAAGCAAACATCATGTTTAAGCTACTGTTTGTTGTGTCTTTTGTGTATTGTTATGAGGCACAAACTGAAATACCTCAAATAAGCGCTGAAGACAGGCACTTTGCTTTAAGTTACCTGATTAAATATGGATATTTGTCTTTAACTGGTTCTGATAACCAAATTATCGAAAAACATTCAGAAGAGGAAATTACAGCTGCACTGCAACAATTTCAGTTCACTTACAACCTGACAGATAGTGAGCATCTGACTCAAGATTCTTTAGAGTTGATGAAACGTAAAAGATGTGGCGTGGAAGATATGCTCCAACAACTGAATACAGTTCAATAAAGTGGAATAAAAGGTCTTTACAATGGTATGCACATACTAAAGATGTTCAGATAATAAATATTATAAAAGAGGCGTTTTCCCAGTGGGGAGAGCATACTAATCTGCGTTTCACTAAAACATCAAATGGTCGGCAGGCTGATATTGTTATAGTGTTTGAACCTAACACACACAGTTTTCTTTTATCCAACACACCCTGTTACAACCTTCTAAATGGTTCAGTTTTAGCCCATGCATACGGACCTACAGGAGATGATAGACTTCGTGAGATACATGTAAGTTCTGATATAAAGTGGTCGTTAGAAACCACCAACGTATCTACAGATGATAGAGTCAGCTTATTGCAGACTATGACGCATGAAATTGGTCATGCCTTAGGATGCAACACACCAACGATGTAAACTCTATAATGTATCCTATCGTTACTGATCAGTTAGGACTTGGAGTTAGAGATATAGGCAGTTTACAGGATTTGTATGGCCCACCACTAAGTCATAGCAAACCTACAACCGCCACAACACAAACATCTACAGTTACCAGACCGGTAATTAGAAATTCAGTTACGCAAAAAGCAGCCGTTACCAGACCGACGAATTCAGAGGCTCCCGACTTGTGTCACTATATAAATAGAATAAATACGTTCTTAATTATAAATCATAAGTTGTATGTGTTTTATATGAAATTGGTCTGGATTATACCTTTAAACAATATGAAAGCACCGTATGGAGCTCCAAAGTTACTCACTGATTGGATACCTGCGTTGGGTTCCAACCTGGTAAAAGTGGATGCTATTTATCAAAAACCAAAGCGTGATATTGTTGTATTTATTAATAGTAGCGTATTTTTGATTGCTTATCCAAGTTTTCACCTTCGTTATCACAATACATTTGAGAATATGGGGCTTAAAAGTATAAAAACAACTGAATACAGCAGTCAACACCTATGCAGGTCAAACCATTCTATTTCATGATGACAACATGTATCAAATAGTAACCGATTATAGATATAAGTTTTCAATTTTACAAGCTGGCTTTACATCAGACCTCTACCCGGACATTCCATCAAAAATCGAAAGCGTTTTCGGCTACACCAATGGCATGTTGTACTTTTTCCATAAGAAACGATATTTTGAATTTAACGAATTCACCAACATCTTAAACAATCTGGCACCTTTTGACCCTGCTATATTTGGTATACAATGCCCGAGTGAAACTGTTTTTGAACAACTGCGAAAACCTTTGCAGAAACTAACAACTTTCGAATATGTCCTAGATGAAGACTATGAAGATTCTTTGTAACTTAATACATTTAATACTTTAATAAATGTGTGACATGTTGTTACTAAATATTTGAAAAATAGTGTCTCTTGTTTTCATTGTTTACCTCCAGCATCTTAATCTGGTCTCCTTCGCACCAAAGTTTGAAAGTTGGTCTTCGCATGCGTGTATACTATTTTTGACTTATACTCATCGAGACGATTAATATGACACCAAACACTATATATCTACGTCCATTAATAAGAAAGTTAGTTTGCGCATGCGCAAATGTCATTTTTGAATTACACTCGCCAAGGCGAGTAACATGACACCAAACACTATACCTCTACACCGCTTAATAAAAAAGTTGGGTTTGCGTATGCGCAAACCGCCATTTTTGCGTACGTCACACTACCAAAAATCAAAATGGCGGGCCCTCTTCTTTTGGCAGATGGTGCCACCTGTTGCTTAAAAATTTAAATTTCTCGGGTTTTTAACTTCCTGTCGGCCACCTTGGCCGCCATCTTGGAATACGTCATCTTAGGTTTGCCCCCTATTGACTCTCTGTCCAGTGACGTCACCATGACGTCACTCCGGCGCAGTGGCCAAGTGGAGGAAGTGGAGGTTCCAGAACTCCCCATCTATACCTACTCATATAAAAAGAGCTATTCCTGTAATCGATATTGGTAGTGCTAAATGTACAATGTCGTCAATAATTAATTTTATTTCCACATCGTCACAACGTGTGGAAGTATCGCTTCGGCGACAAAAATATCAATTTTTGTTTCGCTTAAACATCGTAAAAGGTATCAAAACATAGAGAGAACATGATTTGCGACGAAATTTTTTTTGCCTGTCGGTTTGTCGGTCTGTCGGCCTGCCTGTCTGTCTGTTTGTAGCCACGATAACTTTAGAACGATTTAAAATATCGTCTTCAACTTTGGCACAGTTATCACTTGACAAACGAGTGGTTCGAGTTGGTTTTGGGTAAAATCGCTTTAGCGGGTAGGGGATGAATGGGGGTGATTTGGTGAAAATTTATATTTTTCCGTTAAAACTCGAGTAATATAACGTTTTAGGGTTTATTCATTGGAAAACTTTTAATTTCATCAAACATCCGGTATTCTGTGCTGAAATTAAATTAGGGGTTGAATGTGTGGGGGTGGAATATTGTTGACAAAAATTTCCATTTTTTTTAATAAAACGGTGTAAAAGTCTCAAAACATATAGACAACTTGATTCCAGAACGCAATTTTTTTTGTCTGTTGGTCAGTCGGTCTGTCGGTATGTCGGCGTGTAGCCCTGTCTGTTAATAGGCACAGTAACTTTCGAACGAATTGATATATCATCTTCAAATTTGTTATAGTGTTAGCACCCGACAAAGGAACGCTTCGATTGTTTTTGGGTAAGATCGCTTCAGATGGTAGGGGATCAATAAGGGGTGATTTGGTATAAATTGACATTTTTCAATAAAACTCGAGTAACATAACGTTTCAAAAGTTTATGGGTACAGCAATACAAATATTTTCTTTGTGGTCAAGTCATGGGCTCTAAATTCATTACATGAGAATGTCTTTCTGAAGGGAATAAATTAAAACAGCTATGTGGAAGTCATGATTCAATTTGCAGCACCATTTATATTGTTTGAATCTATATACCACCTAATGCTAGTAATGGCATGTGTGAACTGTTTTTTGGCTTGCTCTCAGAATCGTCTGTTGATTACGAGGGTAACTTATTACTGCTGGGTGACTTTAATATTCCGCATTGCGCATCTCAAATGAACGACTTAAGCTTAATAACATACCAAATGCAAATAACTGATTGCTTGATAATGTGTTCATCAGTTCGTTTGGTGTATCTATCTGTAGAGATATTCCGTTCACAAATGAGGACATTCATCATCCTGCTCTAAAAAGGACTGGTGAATTTATTGCCCTTACGCTTCCTCAGAGTTTTCCTCTGAACAATGAACAAAAGTCATATAATTATAGAAAAGCAAATTTTCCACTATTGTACGAATTACTTTTAAGTACGGACTGGCGTTCCTTTAATCAATTTTCATAAGCCAATGTAACTTGTGAGCCCTTTTATAATAAACTTTATACAATTTTTGATTTACATGTTTCGCCTTGTAAAACATTTAAGCATCATTATCCTACCAGGTTTACGCATGGCATAACATATGGTATCAAACGAAAGGGATGATAAATTGAAGAAAATTAAGAATTTAGAATACTATAATTATATTAAGCATTTACGTGCGTTAATTAAATATAAAAATTGCTTATAACGACTACTTACAAAAAGTTCAAGCAACAATTTCTACAGATCCTTAGCAAATCTGAAAATATATAAGAAATAAGAAACGTACCAGTCATATACCCAAAGCTATGATTAACAGCTCTGGTGAGAAAGTGACTGATTTCATCTAAATAGTGGAATAATTTGCTACGTATTTCATTCCAACCGTGAATAACATTCCTTCGTACAATTTCAGTTTCAATTTTGAGTCAAATACTCAAATTCATATTCCTCTCTTACACCAAAAGATATAGTTCGGGGCTCCAAAAAGTTGCATGATAAATTCACTTTGGGTCCCGATGTGATACCTTGTTTTTTGATAAACGATTATGTACACTCTCTTAGCGCCCGCTCTCTATAATTATAAACTTATTAATCACAGCAGGTTCGTTTTCCAACTTATGGAAAAAAGTCAAAATTTGTCCGTGCTAAAAAGCGACCATCCAACTTTATTCACCAATCATCGTCTCATAGCTGCGTTGTCAAATTTTGCAAAGATTTTCGAAATTTGCTTATATAATCAAATTTATCCGCTTGTAAAGGGTTCGATTTCCAGGTCTCAGCAGGGCTTCTTGTCAGAGCGATCAACTATAAAAAATATCGTCTGTATGACGCAATATATTTCTAATGTCCTAGATAATAAAGGTCAGTTTAACGTGAAACGTGTTTGACAAAATCGACCATGTGTTACTCGTTCAAAAACTAGACGTTTATGGCTTCACACAACCACTGTTAGGTTTATTTAAATCTTACCTGCCTAATCGTAGTCAACGTGTTCATTACAATAACTATAAATCGACTGAATTAATTGCTACATCTGGTGTTCCTTAGCGGTCTATCTTGGGGCACTTATTACTTTTTATTTACTAACGACTTGCGCTCCTTCTTGCCATGTTAACATCTGCTTTTTCCCGATGACTTGAAATTATAATTTTAAGTCACCTCTTTTGAAAATTGTATTGAACTTCAGAAGTTTGTTTGAACTTGTTTAAGTATAGTGCTGTTTTCTTTACGAGAAAACAAAACCCCTTCCTTTCCCATACACTGCAAATAATGTTCAGATTAAAAGATCAGCTACTGCTGCGGATTCGGGAATGACACTTGATTCTTTACTATAATTTGATTTACATATGCAGGAATTAATTTCAAGTGTATGTCGTATAATAGGGTTCTTGTTTCAAAACTGTCGGCAATTTAGTAATGCTGGAACCTTAGAGATTATACTTTTCACTTGCGAGACAGAAGATTGACTCTGGATGTCTTATATATTATCTAATTTATAATTACACTAAAATGCCCCTGAGTCACTACAGCGAAAATGCTTGAAGTTTATTACGTTCAAAGCTATTGGCAGTTACCCTGAGCAAAACTATGGCCACAGACTCTCACTCCAAGGGTGGAATGTCTTAAGTTTGTCCTAAAAGACACCTTACATTAGCTGGAACCTTCTTGCATAAGTTACAAAATTTTTAAATAAATCTGCTCATCATAAATATATTGTTGTAAAAATAAATGAATAAAACACTAGCCGAGTTTAGTGATCGCCAATTCAACAACTAAATGATGACAGGTGTGGATGGAAAGTCATCTACATCATCACAATTTCTGGCCTACAGTCCGTGGTGAGTCTTGGTGTCATCGAGAACTTTATTCCATTCGTCCCAGTCTAGTGTCTTCCATCCGCCACCCACAGTCGCTGACACCACACGTTTTTAAGTTTTCTTCTATATCATCCAGGTATCGTAGTCTGTATCTTCCTCTGCTTATCTTTTTTATTTGAATTTTGAACATACTCGATCTCGCGAGGTTTTCTGCATTCGTTCTCAGTAGATGTTCACCCACTTTAGTCTTCCAAGATTTATTACCTTTACTACATCGGGTCTCCGTACAGTCTGGATATACCGAAATTATACCTTATTTTCAAGACTATTACTTCTACATCGTCAAAACGCGTAGAACTTTGGCATCGGCGACAAAAATTATAGATTTTTGTTCATTTGTACGTCGCAAAAAGTGCCAAAACATATAGAAAACATGATTTGGGAACGAAAATGTTTTTTGTCTGTCGGTCTGTATGCTCGTCATTTTGTAGCCACAATAACTTTATAATGAATTGAGATATCTTCTTTAAATTTGGTATGCAGTTGGTGCCCGACAAACGAACGGTTCGGATTGTTTTTGGGTAATCGCTCTAAGGGACAGTGGATGAATGGAGGGTGATTTGGTGAAAATTGATAATTTTTTTTTCGTTAAAAGTCGAGTAACATAACGTTTTAGGGTTTGTTTATTAGAAAACCTTCAGTTTCATGAAAAATCTGGTATTCTGCAGAACATAGTGAGATATACGACAGTGTCACCAACGGTGGCGTAGCCAGGTAATACGTTGTCACGGCAGTTCTAATAAACACTACATGTTATATAAACAGAGACTGTGTACAACTAAGTAACGATATACAACTAACAAACGATATAAAAAATCGCTAGCCCTGGTACTTTCTTCCCTAGTATATTTAGGGACAATGTACCTATATAAAGCCAGGTGCAGTCCGACTATAATTGGAAACGCAAACCAGTTTCGCTCTCATTAGAGCTCATCAGTGCACTATACCAAATTACAGCCAGAATACATCCAAAAGCAAGTTCGGCTTAAGGTAGCCAGCCTCGTAGAACATAGTAAAATGTACAACAGTGTCGACAATTAGGCCACCGATGGCGGCACTGTCGTACATCTAACTGTGTTCTACGAGGCTGACTACCTTAAGCCAAATTTGATTTTGGGTTTATTCTGGCTGTAATTTGGTATAGCGCACAGATGAGCTCTAATGACAGCTAAACCAGTATGCGTTTCCAATTATAGTCGGAATGCACCTGACCTTATACTGGTATTTTGTGCTGAAATTGAATTAGGGGTTGAATGTGTGGAGGTGAAATATCGGTGACAGAAATTTTAATTTTTTTGTTGCTGAAATGGCGGAGTATGTCTCTAAAACATACAGAAAACTTGATTCTGGAACGAAAACTTTTTTTCTGTCGGTCTGTCGGTCGTTTGGTCTGTCTGTCTATTAGTAGGCGCAATAACTTTCTAACGAATTGAGATACGATTTTATAATTTGTTATCCAGTTAGCACCCGACAAAGGAGCGTTTCTAGTTGTTTTTGGGTAAGATCGCGTTAAGGGGAAGGGGTAAATGATGGGTGATTTGGTGAAAATTGATATTTTTTAGTTAAAACTCGAGTATTATAACGTTTTAGAAGTTTATGGGTACATGAATATGAATGTTTTCTTTGTGGTCAAGTCATGAACCCTAAATTGATTTTTTGAAAATGTCTGTCTGAGGAAAGTAGATTATCACAGCTATGTGGAAGTTATGATTCAATTTGCAGCTTTATTTTCTTTTGCGGCCACAAAGATATTTGTTGTCTGTGTCGTTGCTTCGGAACCAAATAGCAGCACTGGGTGGATGAGACCTTTTAGGTACACTTTTGGAGAACTTAACTGACCACAACACAGTTTTAACAACCTTGCGCTCATTTACTCACAAGATAAGCGTGAATAGATAATGAAAAAAATGATCTAAATGCTTAACAAGGAATAAAAAAGAAAATATGTGACTTTCAACGCCCGACGCACCAATCGTAAGAAACATAATCAAATCTGAACGTATGTTACATAGGTCGAGCAGTCTGGTCTTTGAATTATTTAGCCTAAAGTTGCATATTATCGACAAAAAATTAATAAAAATATTATATTCGGACAGCTTGGTTAGGAACAATTAGCTACAGTGACAGTTTTTACGATTAAATCTCTGTGTTAACGGCGGTCTATATAAATTTATATAGGATATTTAAAATGCAATTGCTAAATGTAGCAAAATATATCTAAAAATAATTATCTTTGCAACATTAGAAATAGCATAGCGCAACTCCTACTTGTTTGACAGATAATCAGCCTGACGCTTGGGTAAGATATGAGGCCATTGCATATTGAAATTAAGAAGATATAATCATGCGTCACAATATGCCATAAATTCTACAAGATTTATCTCCATATTATATATGTTTAGTAACAGATAAGCGGAAAGGCTATATACCAATTCTCCGTGATGCAATAAAATTTATTTGAGCCTCTCTGGTTATAGGGCATGAATTTCTTGCGCATCTCTCACACAATCTACACCCAGCAATTTACAGGACTGTAAATAGTCGATCTTTTCAGGTCCTCTGTTGAAATGCGAAATCGAAGTTCAGTCATAAAAAGCACCCTCTTATCCTTCGACGATTTTCTTACACACCTTTATCGCATTTGCAAGGTACATTTAAGGTAGAAGTAAAAGGTCGCTAAAGCATGACGATGCCTTCTTTTTTGAATGTGCTACGCAATGTGGGTTTCTAGCTCCCTTATACTTTGATACTGATACTTTGAATTATTCAAGGACAGAGTTCCGCATTTAGAGGAAACTTTTTGTGTAAGTAAAAAAGCAGGAAAGCATTATTAGGTGAATTTCGAAAGACATCTGAGAAATGTACTTAAAGTAATCAGCCATGCTGAGGGTAAGGTATATCTCTTACAAAAGTTTCTAAATTATCTGACGTCATATAAATTATAAAAATAAACTCCGCTGGCTTTTACAAGATAGGAGGATTATATTTTTTCAGCTTGACGAACTTTGGAATTAAAGACGAGGTAGCATTACTTTAATCTTCTTTCTTTCTTTCTATAATATGCCTAACTTAAAACAATACACTTCGGGTAGTTAACAATACTGAGGGCGATTTTTATGTCACTTAATTATTACTAATAATGCTAATTAATTTAGTTTAGTACATAGCGTTTATAAAACCACGATTAGCATCAAATTTCATAAAAAAACTGAAATCGTTTTGAAAATGCGTTTTGGGAAAAACCTTTTTTAAGTGGCTCAATGAGATCGGCTCATCCAAGTAATTAAAGTATTATGAATTTGACGGGCACCTTCCTTTAGTAAATAGCTTGTTTACGCCTGTTTACAAGCCACTTTTAGAGAATTTTCTTTAAAAAAATTCACTAGTGAGGGGATCCTGACTTTTGATTTTTTTAAATTCTTCAAATGAGCGCTAATTAGGCCCCGTATCCGGGGTCAGTTTTAATTTATATATATATATATATATATATATATATATATATATATATATATATATATATATATATATATATATATATATATATATATATATATATATATATATATATATATATTAATACACGTCTCTGTATGTGTGAGTGTGTATATATGTATGACACCAATTACTCAAAAAATAATAGGCCGATTTTGATCAACTTTGGTGAGTGCCTTCTTTTTGCAAGTGGCTTGAAAAAATTCGTTAGCCAGGAAAATCAGCCCAGGTTTTCCCGGAAAATTTTGTGTTTTCTTTCTGAAAAAATGTATATCTCCAAAAATAACAAAGTAAGGGCAACCAAATTTGGTACGCGTGTTTGTATAAATAGTGAGTCATGTACCAAAATTTAGGTCTCCAAGTTTAAAGACAAAGAAGTTATGGGCAGATAAAGAAAAAAATGTGGAGTTTTCCTCAAAACGTCAAAGTAGCCATTTGAAACGTCAAAATTGGCAATGTTTAGGCAAAGAACGTAAAACAAGTACGGATTATGAAAAGAAAATGTGGCAAGAAGAGTATTCTGCGAACCATTATGTTTCAGCAGCAATCGTGATTGGCCTTCATTTAACTAAAATACTTACAGAAAATTCATTTCAAATTGACCCTTTCTCTGATGCTTTGGCTGTAGGTTTAGTTAAGTTTATGGTTTCACGGCCCATAATTTTTAGCAAATTTTCGTCGAACAAACTCGTTAATGAACTTTTGCATTTTTTATGGAAATAAAATGCATGTTTGTAGGAAAAAAAATCGAGACGCAGTAAGAGCGTTTTGGCAGCAAATTTTCATTATATTCTTCAAATTTCAATAACTCAATTTGGTATTAACCTACCATCTGTTGGCTAGGAAACCAACATTTTAAATTTATTTTCGGAGGATTTTTGTGCATTTTCAAACAATAAGTAATTTTGATAAAATATGGTACATTATTTCTACCACATAGGCTATACAGGTAATCAGATTGATGCGTGCTTGCATTTGCTATTAAAAACATTTTTATGAAAATTCACTGCGCACTTGGTGCGTCCAGACTTTTCTTCGGTAAAATTTTAGTTTTATTTCGGATATTTTTGTATTCTCTAAAATAACAAAGTTATTCTAATTAAGGTTTGAACACTAATTGTCTCTATAAAAGATGAAGAACATAGTACATTTTAAGTTTCCAGCTTTATGGAAAATTGGGTTATAGATATTTTTATCAAAGAAAATTTACTAAAATTTTGTGCATAAAAAGCGGCAGTATTATAAGTGAATTTTACTTTTATGTTAAAATTTGGCATATGTCACATAGACATTTAGAGACGTCACCCGTCACTTTTAAATAACTTTTTTTAACCAACATACCACAACAAATTTATAATTACAGTCATGCGTAAAAATAGATTTCAATTTTATTCTGTCTGATGATGCCGTAAAGCAGCGAAACTGGTTACAGGGAAGAAAACAAGCAATTGTGAAGCCGGCGGAAAAGTGGCTACGTCTGTATTTAGTAGCGAAAGTGTGTAAAGTAATGTGGAAGGCGTATAGGATGTCGTAAATATAAAAGGAGTGTAATAATTTATAACACGGCAGCAGCAGACTATTTGAACCAAGATTTATACCTATACGGAATACATCAACGATTCTCAATCTGTGGAGTGCACCCCCTAGGCGAGCCTGATAAAAACTAAATAGGAGCGCGAGCATATTGAAAAAAAATTAGAAAAAAAAATATTAAAAAAAAATGTATTAAATTTACCGAAAGAAAAGCAACAGAATACACTTATATGGGGTTTGTATTCAATTTACTGAAAGAAAAGCAATAGAATACACTTATATAGGATTGTATCAGTACTGCACAGTATATTTAATAATAAACTTATGAATATTAGACTAACAACAAGATTAATATTCATTAGCGATTCCCTTGAGCCTGTCTTGCAGAGCAAAGTTTTTCGACAGAAACAGTTTTAATATCAGAAAGTGATACTCTAAGCTTTTAGTGAATTTTCTTAAAAAAATTCACTAATGAGGAGATCTCGGCTTTTGAATTTTGAGAAAATTTCTTCAAATGAGCGCTAATTAGGCCCCCAGAACACATATCCGGGGTCAGTTTGAATTTTTATATGTTTTTATATATATATATATATATATATATATATATATATATATATATATATATATATATATATATATATATATATATATGTATGTATGTATCACACCGATAACTCAAAAAATAATGGGCCGATTTTGATTAAATTTGGTGAATAAATTCCTTTTGTAAATAGTTCGTTATCCAGGAAAATCTGCCCATGTTTTCCCGGAAAATTTTGTGTTTTCTTTCGAAAAAAAATTATATCTCCGGAATTAACAAAGTAAGGGCAACCAAATTTGGTACGCGGGTTTATATCCTTATAGGTAAGTTATCTACCAAAAGCTAGCTCTGTAGATCAAAAGGCAAAAAAGTTATAGGCATTTAAAGAAAAATAAATTAGGGTTTTCCTCAAAACGCCAAAGTTGCGATTTAAAACATCAAAATCGGCAACATTTAGGCAAATAACTTGAATCTAATACGGGCTATGGAAATAAAATGTCTCAAGAAGGATGTTTTACAAACCCTGAAGTCTTAGTTTCAACCGTCATTGTCCTTCATTTTACTAAAATGTTTCCAGAAAATTCATTTCAAATATACCCTTTCTCAATAAAGCTCAATATATCCGTTATTATACAAGATATGAAAAAAATTTGTATATATTGATTATAGGGTGTCTTGAGCTACATCTTAAAAAAATATTTCTACAATCACAGGGTGGCCCATAAGTCGTTGGTGATACAAATTTTCTTTTTTTAATCAAACACGGCTTATGTTATTGCATTTTTGCATTTTCCATCGAAATATAATGCATGTTTGTAAGAAAAGAAATTCTGGATGTAGCAAGTGCGTTATGGTAGCGAATTTTGATTAAATGCTTCATATTTGAATAGCCCAATTTACTATTAACCTGTAAGGTTGACCAAGAAACGAGTTTTTCCGGGAACACTTTATGTCTACTTTTGGAAATTTTTGTACATTTTCACACAATAAAGGTATTTTTATAAAACATGGTACATTGTTTTTACTATATAGGTTATATTGGTAACCAAAATTGATGCGTGCTTTCTTAAAAAGAAACACACATATTTGCAATAATTTTGTTTAATGAAAATTCACTACCATAACGCATTTGCTGCGTCCAGACTTTTTCTATAGTTAGCTGAGATCAATATTTTGTTCAAAGCAGCCACCTCAGAAAATCAGGTTTCACAAAGATAGGATGGTAATAGTACACGAAACTCTTGTTTTTAGTGAAAAAACATCATCGAACCCTGCCCAAAATTGAAAGAGTGTTGAAGTACACTTGGAGAACCCAAATCACCACAACACATATTTTTAAAGACCTGACGATCGTTAGTAAGTTAGCGTCATCGCAGGATGAAAAATTCTAAAATTTTTCACCCTCTGATGACGCTACTTCTGTTAGTAAAACGATCGTTACGTCTTTAAAAAGATGTGTTGTGGTGATCTAGGTTCTCCAAGTGTACTTATCAGTGCTCACCACAGGTTCCAATCTTTACTTACAGTATTGAAACTGTTTTGATTTCGCCGTGAAGTCTATAAAGATTTATTTTTCGGCCCACCATATATTTCCAAGACTCGCTATTTCTAGGGTCCATCATAATGCGAAAATCCAATAAACTAAGGTGGTCGGCAAAGGATTATGATCTATGATAAGGTAAGATTAAATTTAAAATTTCATTTATCAGTTCAACGACACTAATTATACACACACAACAGACGTAATATTAATAAAGGCAAGAATAACCCACCATAGGATTATACCTCTGGGACGACTATTATAATATACCTCTGTTAGCTTCGTGTATGCTAAGAGGAAATTTTATCGCCATCGCCCCATCGCCATTGTTTGTAAGCGATTTCTCCAGTTCGACATAAAATACTTTATCTTGTTGCTTGTTAAATAACCTGGATCGTAATTTCCACGATTCCGCAAATTGCTTGTGCTGATAGGTAGCGGAAAACCATAATTATGCACAGCGCAAAATTATGAGCCGATTTTGGATCTGAGTCACTACTTATTTATTTGTACTGTACTAAAAGCAATTTATTTTAAGTCAACTCTTGCATGGAAACTAAAAGCGCTATGAACGTATGCATTATCCTTATGACTCCCTTGCCTTTAATCACTTTTTTAGCGTGTTTCGCATAATTTATATACGAACCACTCAAATATTTAGGCGGTTTATTCGTAAGGTAACATTAACTTCTATATCAAATGTGCCTTGCAAATGCCATATGGGCAAGGAAAACGATCATTGAGTTGTATTTATTTTTGTAAAACTAAATTTTTGTACAAAATTTCTTCACATAAACTGTGAAATATGACATCTATTGTTTAATAAGCCTTTTATAAATTAAATGGCGTAATATATATTTTGTGTACTGCAGCCGTGGGCCGTGTCCCCCTAGGGAGGCGTGACAAAACTAAATGATGGAGGTCGCGAGAATATTCAGAAAAAATGAGAAAAGTATATTATAAAAAAATTATTTGCTTTGCGGAAAGAAAAGCAATATAATACACTTATATATGATTTTTATTTAATCTGCTGAAAGAAAGGCAATATAATACAATTATGATCGTACTGCACAATGTATTTATTAGACAACTTGTGAATATTAAATTAAAAACAAGATTAATAATTACTAGTGGCACCCTTGGGCCTGCCATGCAGAGGAAAGTTTTTTGTAAGAAGGTTTAATATTAGAAATTGACACTATAAGCTATTTTTCTATATTTAGCTGAGATCTGTACTTTGTCTTCAAAGCAGCCACTGCAGAAAATCCAGTTTCGCAAAGGTAGGATGTTTAAGATGGTAATAGTATACGAAATTCTATTGTTTTAGGTACAAAAAACTCATCATCCAACACAAACGTAAAGTTTATAACGATTTTTTCTTTGGCAGTTGACAGACCTTCTCGAACTCACTCGTAATCATCGTAAAACTATCAAGTTGAAGGCAGAGATAAAATACTTTTTACAATTTTAAACTATTTTCAACGGTTACAAAAACAACTTCCACTTGTTCTCCAGTCTTGTAAATTTTAACACATTCGTCAACATTTGCCAACATTTATAGTTTTTTTTTGCTTTATAATTCTGCTCCATAATTCTAGTTTTCTACAAAATGCATTAAATTTATCACTTATATCCAACATGTCGTGTGTGTTTTCTCATTGTAGTTGAACATTTAGTGTATTTAATTTTCCGAATATGTCGACCAAGTAGCTCAGTTTCATCACAAATAGTAGTAGTAGTAGTAGTAGTAGCAGTGGTGGGGAGGCCAATGCCAAGCAAGTAGGCCACAATGGGCCCTTTTTGCCAACCCCAGCAACCCTGCAACCATGCTCTACTCTTCCTTGGTTCCGTCGCCAAACCGCCTCGACCTCTAGATGAAGGCCGTGACGGTCTTCAATTGGACGGTACTTACCTTATTCCTCTGCAGAGTCCTCTATCCGAACAATTCTGCTCGAAGACTCCCAAAAGCCTCGCATTCACACAGGTAGTAGTAGGACGTTTCTTCATCCTCGCCGCATTCCTGGCAAATGGGATCCCTCTCTAGGCCTATCAATGTGAGGTGTCTTCTAAGGGCGCAGTCGCCTGTCAGCACCGCAAGGATGCGGCGAAGCGTAGGTCGACTCCTTCCGAGTAGCCAGACAGCTTTATCTCTGTCCGGCCCCTCCACGAAGTCCCTCGCCTGCCTGCAGCCACCAACCGACCCCCAGTGCATCTCCATTGCTTCCTCGGTCCATCTGTCTAAGGCGACATAGACTGTCTTCCTACTTATGCCTATCGCAGGCTCCGGGCCACAGAACTGCCGCCGGAAACCGAGTCTTGCGAGATTATTCGCCACCTCATTCCCCGCTACGCCACAGTGTCCCGGATCCCACACCAGTTGCACCTTCTTTGTCCCGGCTAGTCCTCTGAGGGCGTCAGCGCACTCCTGAACCAGTGGTGACTTGATTTTGGCCGCGCAGACTGCCCGGAGGACCGCCTGGATATCCGAGCAGATGTACACGCATTTCTCGGGACTCATCTTCACATCCAGTCTATTGGCCACAGACAGGATAGCGTACGCCTCTGTTTCGAATGCCGTGGTGTATGCGCCAAGAGCATAGCTCTCGCGCACCCCCAGGCCCTCGATGTATATTCCTGCCCCGGAGTGGTCCTCCAGTCGCGATCCGTCGGTGAAACAGACCAGGCTTGCGGGCTGGAATGCAACCTCATTTTCCCTCCACTGATCCCTACTGGGGATCCTGAGGGTGTATGGCCTAGTCAACCTAATATCGTCCTCGGCATCACTCACCTTTATGGCGGAAATCGGAATTTCCTTTTCCACCTCCTTGGCGAATCTTGCATGCCCTATTACTGCTCCCTCTCGGCATCAGTTACCTGAGTCCCGGATTCTAAGATGCGACGCCATAGCCTCCCTTCTGATACAGATGGGAAGCGGTGGCAGCATCAACAGGACCTCTAGCGCGGCTGAGGGTGTCGTCCTCATAGCGCCTGTGATACCCAGGATTGCCAGCCTTTGGAGTTTGGCCAGCTTCCTGCTGGTAGTTTGGTTCACACCACACCACCAGACCAACGCCCCATAGATGATTCTCGGCCTGACGATTGCAGTGTAGATCCAATGAAGGATCCGAGGATTAAGTCCCCAGGTCCTCCCTATCACACGACGCAGCTGCCAGAGGGTCGCTACTCCCTTCCTCACTACTCGTTCTATTTGCGACCCCCATGTTAGTTTGGGGTCCAGGATCACCCCCAGATATTTGACCTCCCGCACTAAAGCTAAAGGTTTTACAAACATCACGGGCGCCCTGAACCCCTCTACCTTCCTCTTCTTGGTGAATAGGATCATCTCCGTCTTCGTCGGGTTTACTGAGAGTCCCCGCTCACCACACCACCTTTCGATTATGCTACAGGCAGCCTGCATACACTCACAGACGACGCCGAGGATTTTGCCGGTGACTAAGACCAGCCCATCATCAGCGTACGCCTGGGCGTAGAAGCCATTCTCAGAGAGCCGCTCCAAGAGGCTGTCCATGACCAGACATCATAGATGAGGCGAGAGGCAGCTGCCCTGAGGACAGCCACCCGTCACCCCAACGTCCAGCCCTCGGCCCCTCAAGGTCAGCGACACTCTCCTGTCCTCCAGCATGCTCGCCACCCAGCTTATTAGGGACCTCGGCGTTCCCCTCTTCTGTAGGGCGGTACAGACCGTATCCGTCCTTGCCTTATCAAAGGCTCCTTCCACATCGAAGAACACAGCTAACGTGCTTTCCCCGTAGTGTAGGGCCCTTTCCACCTTCCGGGTCACAGCGTGGAGCGCCGTCTCCGTCGATTTTCCCCGCTGGTACGCGTGCTGACCTTTGTGGAAGGGACGATCCTTGAGGATCCCTCCCAACATAAACCTATCTACTAACTTTTCCAATGCCTTGAGTAGGAAAGATGTTAGGCTGATTAGCTTGTACGCCTTGGCCAGCGTGTAGTCCTCCCTTCCCGGTTTGGGAATGAAGACCCCCTAACCCGGCGCCAGGCCTTTGGGACGTAGCCCCACGCCAGGCTGGCCCGAAAAACCTCCCTTATGTAGGGAAGCAGTATATCCAGGCCCCTCTGGAGCAGGGACGGAAAAATCCCATCGCAGCCTGCGGATTTGAATGGAGCGAACTCGCTCACTGCCCAGGTTATAGAGCCATCTGTGACCACCCCTCCGCCAGCTGCCACTCCGCATTCGGGACTGTCCACCGGCCCGGTTCTGCAGCCTCCGTGACGGCTCCACCGCCCTCAAGGTGAACTTCGGCGAGATGACGCAGACTCTCCTCACCGGTGCTTGTCCAGCTCCCATCCGGTTTCCTTAAAGGTCCTACATTACTACCTAACTCCTTTTTGAGCACTCTTACCAGCCTGGCTGCGTCCGGCAGGGCTTCCCCGCAGTACGCGCGCCAACCAGCTCGCTTACTCCGGCGTAATTCCTTCTTAAACTCCCTTCTGGCAGTCCTAAACTCGTCCCAGGCCGCTTCACCCGATTCTCGGACGGCTCGGTTTAAGGCACTCCGAGTCCGCCAGCGTAGTACGGCGAGATCCCTGTTCCACCATCTAATTTTGATGGACGGTTCCCCCCTAAGTGGTGACGCGGCCTCGTAGGCTGCCATTATTTTCCCTTCTAGGGCCTCGATCTCCCTATCTAACGCCTCTATAGAGAGTCTACTCCCCTCTGGGCCCCTTGGCGACCCACCGAGGCCTATCAGATAGGCATCCCAGTCGGTTTTCCTTGGATCTCTCCTGGGGGGAGGACTCTCACGGTCCACATCCAGTTCAAAGCTGATCATACGATGATCAGACATTGATATATGTTCCGTCACCCTCCAGTTAGATATATCCTCCGTTATTCCTCTGCTCGCTAACGTAATGTCGATCACCTCCTGTCGGATACGATTGACAAACGTTGGAGCTGTACCTCTATTTAATACCTCTAGGTTCGTTGTAGCCAAGTACTCTAGCAGAGCCTCACCGCGTGGGTTGGTATCCGTGCTGCCCCACAATCTGTGGTGAGAATTGGCATCGCAGCCTATTATCAGTTGTAGCCCATGCTCCCTCGCGAAATCGACGATACGCACCAACTCTTCGGACGGAGGCAGCCTTCGCCGATCGTAGGGAACATAAAGGCTGCACATCAGAACCTTAAGCCCAATATTACTCACCTTATACTCCAGGACAGCTGCTGTGACGTCCCTGGACCCGAGCTGCGGCAGCAACATCACGTCCAGATCCCTCGACGCCAGTATGCATGTCCTTGGTTGTTCTTCCTGTGCTTCACCACCAACTAGGATGTTGAAGCCAATTCCTCCAAGCCCTCTAACTTGCTTCCTAAACACATAAGGCTCTTGAATCAACACTACGCCGCCTGGACCGCCTGCGAGGAGCTTTGCTAGCTCCCAAGTGGCATCCCGGCTGTGCTGAAGGTTGATCTGGCCCGCCCGAAGCAGCCCCGCGACGCCGCTCGGGCGGAGGCCTCCCCTGGTCGGAGCCCGTCCGTTCGCCCGCCGCAGGCCGGGCGGAGGCGACCGCACTCCATGTCGGAACTCTGGTTACAATCAGAGTCACCAACTCGAAATACAGTCGCCAGCCTTGCCCGTCCAACTCGCGAGCCACCCCGGGCCCCATCGAAAAGACCAGACGCCATGCCCCAGGTCCTCCTGCCGTCTCCAGGTGCCGCCACTGCTCAACATTGAGCGAGCGGTTCTGGAGCGCAAGCATCCTGACAACATCCTCTATGTCCACCTCATGACTTCTGAGCCAGAAGCCGATCCGGACCGGCCATGGGGCGCCCCCTGCCGTTACGGCGCTGAAGGAGATCTCCCCCACCGTCGCCCCGGACCAGCCGTTGAGGAACCAACTCAGGGACTCGTCATCCTCGGCAGTCACCAAGAACCACCCCGGATCGACTATCCCAGAGTTGCGGAAGCGGAGCTGCAACGCCCTGTCGGATACCGTCATGGCGTCCAACATCCCCGCCAGCAAGCTCCTCCTTATTGGCTCCGCCTCTTTCGCCAGGACTACGCCATCCCCCCTGTTGGAGGTGATGACTACCTGCATTTCCCTCCTACCCGCCGGATCTGACGTTCCCGAGGGGCCAGGGGCCGCCCCAGCAGCCGGGGTCGCGGCCGCGCCCCGCCCCCGTAGGAGTGGGGACACATTAGCCGCTTTCCCCTCGGCCGCCGGTGCACACCCGCGGCTGATCCTCTTGGCCCGCCTCTCCGGCGGTGTTTCTTTTTCTGCTCTTGGGCGCTTCGCGTACGTGCCCCCAGTTGCCTTGGGCCACCCTGGCGGCCACGACCGTGGAGAGCCTGATGGTCTTCCCTGAGTCGGTGGCCGCCTGTCCAGCTTCCGTCCCTGTGGGCTCGGCTGCGCCTCAGACCTCTTTCCCCCCTGCTTCTCTGCCGACCGCCCGGGGGGCATCACAGGGGTAGAGACTTTCGGCCCCTCCCCCACACCTCGACCCTCGCCCGGTCCCGTCGGCAGGACAATCGCCTTAACTTCCTTTTCTCTCGTCTCCCGGTGCCGTCGTCGCACCTGCCGCCAGGCCGCCCGATCCGGCAGCTTCCCAGCCCTGACGATCCCTGAGGGTTCACTCGGCTCGGAAGCAGCCCGACCGGCCGCAGAGGCGGAGGGGATTTGCGGCGGTCGCCCACCTTGCGGGGCCACGGCTTTGCTCACAAGGGCTTGTATAATTTGGAATCTTCCAGATATTTAACGAGCACTATCGTGCATATTCAAACGCAATTTTTCCACTCTATGTTGGCCTCGTTTAGAAAATTATTTAAGATGGTAAATAATGCAAGTGTGGTTTCTTTGAGTTCTGTTAGGTTGCAGAATAGTAGTTTACACACTGTTACAAAATCGAACATAGGCAATTAAGTGAGCATCTTTATTGCTATATGTTGCCTCATCAAGCTGAATTGAAAAGAAAATTGTCAGGAAACTCTCCATAAACTGATGCTGTACATTTTCAGCTACATCACGATCTTAACTGTAGCTGACAGAAGAAACTCTTCACCTATAGTGAGATGCGTTTTACATCTAGCTGTTTGTTACGAAAACCCGTTTTCTAAGAAAGTGGCAGAAAACTATTAAAGCTCGGACTTAGCAAGTGCCTTATGGTATTACTCGACCTCACCTGCTATTTAAAATTTTAAAGAGGGCAGGTACCATATTCAGAGGGTAGCAGCTTTGAAATAATTTGCCCAAATATTCAATCCTAAGCCGAAAAGTCCGTACAAGTTCATACATAAGTCCTGGCAGAGAAAATAGAGAACCAGCGCTAGCACTTTAAATAACAGGATAAAGGAGGCTTAAGGAGAATAAAGATACGTTTATTGCTTTTACAGATGTGAAAAAAAAGGTATTTGATAAGGTGTATTGGAAAATTCATTTTTTTATTGTAAAGAGATAGCTATAGCGATTGGATTAAAGGAGTAGGCGCATTATCCCCAATTTATACAAAAATTGAAGTTAAAATAAGGAAAGTTGGATATCAAATATATTCATTTTCACTATGTTTAATCAATTTAATCATAGGAGATGCAATATATAACTAAGCAGGAGGTTCGCCATGGCAAAGGAAGTATTCAATAGGAAAATAACTAATCTGACTAGTCAACATCTTAGCTTGGAGCTGAGCAAAAGTTTCATCAAATAATATGTGTAGCGTGTTATTATGTGTGGGAGGGCATGCTATCTTCTACTTAACAGGACATAAAAAGCGTAGACGCTTTTGAAATATGGACGTGGTCAAAAATTAGACACCGGCAGAAGTACGAAAAAAAGTGTATTAGAAGAAGTAAGAGAATAAATATGCCTTTTGAAAGAAATTGGCCGCAGGAAGATAAAATATATTGGACATAATCTGAGACATAGTAAGTTTTTCACAATTTTATTTAAAGAACACATAGCTACTTGGATAAAGGCGAAGAGGTAGACCAAAATGCAAACTTTGGGAAAACCTATCCCAATTGATGAAGTGTAGAAGCTATAGAGAAATGCAAGGAGCTTACAGAATGTCATGGTTGCAACGACAAGGCGACATTGCCTTAAGACTATGATGATGATATAATATATACTAAAATTTTGCTAGTCATAAATTGGGGTTGTAATGATTCTACAATTCACGTGGGGATTTCCAATTTTCCAACTTCACAAATTGCATTATTATAATGTTTATGTTCCTTGAGGTAGGTACTTAAAATAATGATCCAATTTTCTGAGTGCCTTGAATGTCAATGATGGCACTCCTGCGAATTTTGAAATGATCCTGACAAGGGTAAATCTTCTAGAAAGAAAACTACACGAACCTGATCTATACAGAATGAATGTATTCTATTAATTAACGGAATACCGAATAGAAATCTGGAACAAAAAGAATGCTAAACAGATGCAGCATTTCCACAAAAATATAAAAATTATTTAAAATATTTGGTTATTATTAGAAAGATGCGCTTAGAAAGAAATAAGATACTACTTTAATTGTGGTAGACAATTTTGACAACCTGGACGACCATGATATTTAAAATGTAGTTCCATTTTGTTCTCTTAACTGTAGGTACTTGTATATTCCGTTTAAAATTCTGTGAGTTTGTACGAAGAATTTTAATTTTTGTTAAACTAACAGATAAGTAAGTAAGTAACAGTAAGTGCACTAATTGAATAAAAACAAGTCTGGATAGGAAAGCGAAAATTAAGGTTTTCTGGATAAAAATGTGCGTATTTATTTTTAGTCAATTTTTGCAAACAAACTCGTTCATACTTAGAGAGGTAGTGATCGTAAAACCTTAAACATTTTTTTAAATCCCTGCGAAATATAGCCTCTGTAACTAATACACAACAAATCCTAATTTCTATATGTTTATATACTTGTGTACATTGTAACAGCTTGCACCAGCGCTTCTCTGAGAACTGCTCAGAATTTCGAAGAACCCTAAAACACGTCGATTTGGCTTGAAAGGGGGCCACTTTTTGGACCCTAACCAAATTTATAGTATTTAGTCCCTAGCGGGGATTATTTTAACCCCCTTAATTTTAACGGGACTGGTTTGCTTTGAAAAATTCAAATTAAAAATCTAAAATAGTAGTATTTATTTGGTGTTTAAGCTATTTATTAGTTTTTTTAAATTAAAAAACCTTGGGCGGTCGTTGGATGTTCAAAAAAAAAACATTTTTAGTCTTGTCGTGGTTTTGCTGATAAAGTGTACGAGTTGGTAGAAAGAAGTAAAAATGATGATAATTTGTAGGTAGGTTTTTGAAACATTTTTGTCGTTTTCTTTTACTTTAAATTTTAATGTGTATTGTTTTAATTGAACCAATTAAACATGTGTTATTTTGAGGTACAGAAAACAAACAAAAAACCTACCTGCTAGCTTTTAAAATTGCACTTCAGAATAGAGAAACAAAAGAGCTTTCCAAAAAGGTACCAGTTGACCTACCTTCCCTGTTAAAATTAATTGGGTCAAAGTCTCCCCCGCTAAAGGTCTGACGCTACAAATTCTGTTGGAGCTCAAAAAAGTATCACCTTCCCAAGCAAGATCGACGGGGTGTTTTAAAAGTAATTGTCGGAAAATGCCTAGTGCAATATTTTATAGTGTACACCCTATATATATATATATATATATATATATATATATATATATATATATATATATATATATGCAGTGTAAAAAAGCGCCAGGCGCCATCTTTGGTTTTATGATGGTTCTAGACTTCCACCTATATATAGTACAGGAAAAAAAAGCTGTGGGAAGGAAATAGAGAGCAAGGATAACTACTCTCCTAGCTAATATCATGACAGGCGTTAAGTCACATTACTTGTTCATCATTTCAGCTCTGCCGGGATTTGCGGTATGATGCATAGCAGGGGACTTAGACCTGGTTCGTCCTGGCTTGAACTCTTCAGTATGCCATTGCTATGCTTCGAGAAGTCGGCCTTAAGCAGGCACTGTTGTATAATGTGCTGGAGAAAAGAGCGATGTGTCATCTCTGGTTTTGTGACAGTTCTAGACGCCCACAGGAGCTTCCACGTACACAAAGAACAGCAAGAAGGAAGCTGGTAGAAGATACTAGCAAACGAAAATAACTAATACCCTGACTATTACCGCAACATGTGTTGAATCACATTACTTGCTTACTACCATGAGACATACACCAATTGTGCCCTTGTCTGGACTCTTTACTATACCATACCTATGCTCTAAGAAGTCGGATTTAAGGCAGGCACTGTCATATAATGCAGTGAAGAGTAGCGCAAGGTGTTATATCTGGTTTTGCGACACTTCTAGGTTTCCATGCAAGCTTCCAGGTACATAAAGTAAAAGAAGGAAGAAGCTGTGGGGGCACAAACACCTACCCACCTGGCTAGTAGAGCGACGGGAGTTGAATCATAGATTTCTTCCACCTATCGTTCGGATAATTAAAAAAATAATTAAAAGATTTCATAAAATTTGGTAGGTGTCTTTGTTTTATTAGTAGCTCGTACAGGGTTGTTTTGAACCCCAATCGAAAGAGTTCCTCTAAGAAAGCCAAATTATTGTTGTGAATTTTTTTAGGTTTTATAAATATCAAAGTTACCTTACTAGTACGGAAGCTATCTTTACACAGACCAAGTTTATTCTTTAATGTCGGTCTAGTTCTCTGAGTATTGTTAAAAACCGAAGAGAGGAAGCGGTTTTACAATATACCATCCTGGACATGTGGTCAATCTCTGTGAGAAGGGTATTTATTTTTAACGTGTCTTATTTTGCACGAAAAACATGTTTACGTTTTTCCCTTTCTACGAAGAGTGGGACGTCCAAACATTTAACTTGCTCAAACACAATTCCACAACCTATGTTAAAGTTAATCTCACAGTGTGTATTAAAAAGCTGAAATCATCTCCTACTAGGAGTCCAACCCAAAATATTTGAGCTCAGAGGCACACGTTTTTAACACTGGACCACCGAGGCAATGTTTTTGTTAAATCAACAGATTCTCGTGAGTTGATTCCGTCGGTGTTGCTAGATCTCAACTAGGTATTAGATGCATTCAGATTTACAAATTCAGATGATCTCGCTGAAAATGGAAAGATTGCATTGGTCATTTACACATATCCGACACTGCGAAAGCTGCTAAAAAGAAATATACTACCACCACACATCAGTTTTGTTAATGAAACATGACTTGAGCTACATTACAGCCTTCATATATAAAGGGCCGTTTGAAAGTTGTGTGGAACTTAAAATATTTCTTACTTGAGGAATTTATTTTAGGTTATTCAAGAAGATTTGTAAAAATTTCGTAATATTGCCTCTTCCTACATACTCTTTGCCTCAAACAGTGTTGCCCAGCTAGGTGGCGCAAACTCTTCATAATGGGACAGTCTCCTCACCTAAAGAACCTCGATCTCTGAAGAGAGTTGTTTTCTATACTTCAGGTAATATAAAACATTTAAAAAATTTTCTAAATCTTAGGCTAATGTCCTTTTCGTCTTATATTTGATATTATAACACAATATTTTCTGTTTTATACGAACTTAGTATTTATATTTTATACAATCCTTTTTTTGTTTTATCAGTTCAGGAATATATGAATATCTCTTGGTCATAAAATCATAAAAGCTTTGAGAAATGCAAATTGGCTAGTATTTTATCAGTGAAAAACTCATCTATTAATTAGATTATTTATCAGTTAAAAGCAGTGGGAGTATGACCTCAACAGATTTATGATAACAATTTCTATTCAAGTAACATATGGAATAAAGTGAGTAAAAGCAAACTAAATATGTTTTGGGAAAAATCCTGAAAGACGTCGATTTTTTATTTAATAAAAATACACATTTTGCATGACAGTAATTTTTTTGAAACCTCCCTATTTGTTTGAGTTTGAAGATCCTTTCTTTGTCAAACCAACAATATAAAAATGTTGTCATCTAACGTTAGAAATGTTCAGCTTACGTCGATTTTCTCTCTTGTATGTGTAAATCCAGATTTGTTGAAAGTGAGTGTGACTCATTTTACACAATATCTTACATTTTATGGTCTTACACAATACAGCTCTTTGCCTATTGTTCTGACCGTGCTGTTTGCATTCTAAGCCGTCTCTGATTTTATACTGCCTGCCAAGATAGAGCAACAATAAAGCTCTCTGATATCGTACACTTGATTCATTGTAAAGCAGATCGGTCAAATAGGTTTTTGTTTCAAAGCAAGATTTTTAAAAACCATTTTTGCATTGATCTATGTTTTTAATCTGACATTTGTATGCTCCCCGAACGGAATATACTATTTGATATTTGACAAATATGACAGAAGTTTCAGTTTACTAACATTTAAGTGTTTTTTTATATTTTAACTTTTTAACCATCGCATCGTTCTTAAGTGACAGAACATTTAAATTAGACATTGAAAATCAAGATTCCACAACAATACTTATAAAATCTGCAGGACCTCAAGGTGCAGCCACGTCTCCACATCTATATGACCTGTTCACTTCTGACGTGCCAACCCGGACAGAATCACCGCTAAATGCCGATTACACCGCAACATTAAAAACAAGATTAGCACAACAAAGATTGCAAGCCAACCTCACCATATTCAAAAAATACATCACAAACGGTCAACTTCACGTCAACCCAGAAAAGAGTACAGCAATAAATTTTACACGACCTCATATTCTTTACCAAACAGATTCACTGGAAGCACAAAGTCAAATATCTTGGAGTCCTACTAGACAGAAAACTCACATTCAGATCACACGCTACAGAAACCAAACTCAAAGTGGAAATAGTAGAAAAATGCCTTAATGCCACTAATCGGAAGACATAGCATATCGCCAGAAAACAAACAGACCAGCTTTAATCTACAATATTCCCGCATGGGGACATACAGCCAAAACTTATGTCAACTTATTATAAATACCTCAAAACAAATGCTTACGACTTATAAATAATGCCCCATGGTACATTAGGAACACTTAACTACACCGAGACGCTGATTCGGCAACTATAAAGGAATACGCCAAGACAATCATCAAAATAACATACGTACTAAAAATTCGAAAATCCGTTGCTACAAAAAATTGCAAGCTACGACCCCAACACCGAAACAAAATACAAGCGACCTAAATTAATGCTATTAAACTAACGAAGCAACTCCAAATGTGAAACCAAGGACACAAAACCCTACACAACAAATGCAAAGCCAAATCTATTTGAAAATTCTGTTTTCTTTCACCGCCACGTCTAGATACCTTACAGTATCAGAACCTTTTAACTATAACCACCTGTGTTATCATCTATATGAATAATTTAAAAAAAACTCGACTTTGATAAGAAAAGAAAGTCAACATTTTGTTTTAACCTTATTTAATGTAAGTACCTTGCTATCAAAACTTATTTTTCAAAATCATTAAGCACGGTGCTCAGATCTTTCCAACATTTCTGGTATAAAAACTTCATAATTTGCAAAACTGCTTACTAAACCATTGCAATTTATATGAAACATTTCGTTTATATGCAGAGCAAAGAGTATGGGTCCCAAACCGTACCATACGGAACTACATAGTTCATGCATTTAAAGCTTTTTTTACTGCCATTAATTTAAATACGGGTGCCCAAGTACGATTCAAATCGTCTGTATGCAAGTCTCTAAAACCATACCAATCTAATTTATTTAACAGTAGTTTACGAATAACAGTATCAAAGGCTATGGCATATTGGCAAACATGCATGGATTTGGTCGTTTTAAAGTTAGTGATTTATAGATTTTGTCTGTAAGATAGGCTATTGTAACGTTTAATATTAGCGTTATTAGTTTATAGTGAGAAGCAATGTGCGAGTCATCACTTTTAAAAAGGTAAAATGCAATAACTTTATTAATGGCAGTTAAAAAGTGGAAGCAGCAAAAAAGCAATAAACGTTTAAATTAAAATACTAGTGTTTTATCTAAACCCTAGGACTGTTCAACATATTAAGCCCCAAACAGTATAGGTTATCTTCATTCATAGTTTTAGTTTAGTTTAGTTAGTTTAGTCACTCATCTATTGCCATTAGGGCATAATGGCGTATGCTAATGCTATGTGGCACAGTATGCTATCATAGCCGAAAGCGTCTTCTGTAGTATATCTATCTTCCGTTTCTTTCTTCAGACATAAGCTATGCCTAATTTAACGAATAATAAAAAGCTCGACAGTTATGGGCTCTACAAGATATGCAGCAGGCTATTAATGCTGTTAATGCGTAAAAAATTGAATAATTTCATGCATCTAAAAACTTCAATATCTAAACGTAGGTGAGTAGCAGCCAACAATATGGTGCGAAATAGAAATAATGGCGGACTCTTTTAAGGTAATATAACTGGTTTGACCGTTTGCCATGTTACAAATTTAGAAGCAGTTATTTGATATAACACCTGCTAATTTAAAAACCTAGACCTGTCGGTGAAATAAACATAAAGAAGTTCAACCAAGAAATCAAAATGACTGACTGGGACCACCTGCAAAGCGTGCTGAAAAGAAATCCATCAATCAGTAACAGAAGTTAAGGCATATTTTAATAAACTTGGAAAAATAATTAACGATCTCAAGTTCACTCCAATTTGAATATATAAACTTGATGAAACAAGGTTATCTACAGTGCAATCCAAAACAGAGAAAATGTGGCAATAAAAGGAAAAAAGCAATTCGGGAACGTTGACCACTACTAAAAGAACAACATTCTACTATAGGTTGTTGTCTGAAAGGAGTAAAAAAGTTTGGTCGTCCCATGTTAATTTTCTCTAAAAACATATGAAACATGAATTAGTAGACAAAGCACCCACTGGTTCAGTAGGTTTTGCAGTATTTGTATTACATATCATGACCGCGCGAGTTCTGGATAAGGTGCCAAAATTTAAAGCTGTGGTGTCACACAGAATGACCTGGTGTATACAATACAATAAAAGCTTCATATATGAGCTCTTCGTTTGTAAGTCCTAACTAAAGCTAGTGATCCTGAACTACTTACACTTTCACAACTTTCAGAAACAAATAAGTGAACAAATAGCACGCTTTTATATCTCGCAGTAAAACTTGCCACAATATGTGCCATCATACCAATATGACTGGTTATAATGTGACTTCACATATAAACTAAATTTATTAATATTTGGTTCATTTTTGCTTTTTGGTTGTTCTATTATGTTATCAACAAGAGTATTGCGCATGACTTTTAATTTAAGGAAACATAAGACTGTTGAAATATGAGAGTGGTCAAAAGAGTATGTTGTCAGACACTATTCTAATTTAACAATTATAGTCTTTTATTTTTATCAGATAAAGAATGGTTAAAAATAACGCCACAAAATTATTTAAAATTTATGATATACTGATAGTATTAAAAAACTTGGTTTATAAGTGCCTATCGTAATGCTTCAACAAAAATCATATTCTCACATCACAAACACCATCATTACAGTCTGCTTTGGCGTCGCAACTATGACCTTTTGACTCCAGCACCCCTTTTAATATTCTTTAGCTTTCTCACTCCATCAGTTGTACCATGCTCTCCAAAAGTTTTTCTCTTGGTCTACCTCCTTCATTTTCCAGGTGTGTATAATTGTAATATTCTGCCAGAACGCTTTCATGTTTCAGAATATGCTCAGAAAATTTTGCCTTCGTCCTCTCAATTTTTTTCAGTAAGCATTATTCGTCTGTCAACTTTTATAGTATTAGAACTTTTATTTGTCTTTTTATCGGCGTCATTTGTAGTTACCATTAGGTCCACGTTTAAAAATTTGTATACTCTTTATATCCTACAGTCAAAATCCAGGTGTCCGCTCCACAAATTGTTGTTGTTTTTTCCTTTCTTTAACGTCGGTCTATTCTTGCGACTATGGCCAATCACCGACGACAGGGAGCAGTTTCACCTCACTACCCTAGAAATTTGGCCGAACCCTGCCTTTCTGTAAGGAGGGTAGTGATCTTGAACGTGCCCGACATCGCATTATACACGAAACCGACGGCTCGACGCCCCCTTCGAAGGCGGAATGTGTAGACATTCAACTTGCTTAAACACAATGCCACCACCTCGGTTGATGTAAATTTTACAGGATATACTGAAAAATTAAAAGTAAACCCTGAGAATCGAAGCCAATACCCTTCGGTCCAGTGGCATATGTTCTCAACACTGGGCCACTGAGGCTCTTCACCATATATTAAAACACTAATACTGCAAACGTAAGGTTTATATGATATATTGGTATGTTTTATGCAAATCTAAGTTTTATTTACATTACATAAAGGAAAGGAACCTTCAAACTTCATAGTAAATGCATATGCATAGGTAGTATAAGCTATGTTCCGGACAGGAGAGGGCTGAACTGGCTTATATGGTTAATATTATTATTTTATTTGGATATAATTTGAAACGTAGGTATTATAAATACGTTAAGTATGTGATGCCAAAGCTGAACTTCACAAAAACAGAATTTGGTGGAATATTATTTTATTATTTATAAACGTCAACACGTCTGGGTTTGACATGATTAAATGGGAATGAGAATTAAAGGCTTTTTTATACCAGACAATAATATTTTTATTATTTAAATCCTATGAGCTTCGGTTCATCTAAACCATCATCAGGGGTTAAAGACTATCTCTGTCCGTATTACAGAAAATGTGCTGTATAAAAATTGTCAAAGTTTTAATTTAATCTATTGTCTTCACTAGGGTGCGTGCTATCATTTTTAGAACAAGTTCAAATTAATCTTATTTTCAGTAGATGATACATAATATTCTAAATTTGTAAACCAAAAAGCTTTGAAATATGATTTTAAATAAAGCACAAAAATTATGTCCCATTATTTTTTGCACTTACTAACACTAACCAGGAAATTAAAGTATGTCACACGTTACCAAATATATACCTGTATTATATTTTTAAACATTTGAAGTAACAATACTTGATGGCAATGGCTTATTAATTAATATACTGTTTTCTTGTGTATGTAACATTAACATCATGAAATTTATTTAGCTCAGCCACTATAAACGCAAGTAGCTATAAGCTTTATAATAGTCAAATACATTACATCTACACAGCTGGATTAGTTTTCACGACTTGCGGTGTTAGATGTGGGATAAGTGAAGCGAAGTAGATTTACAAGTTGCCGCTAAGCTAAAAAAAACGGTGAAATATAAGGGGAATGACTCTTGTCGCTGGCGGTTGAGAGACCGGTAATTACTCTAAATTGCTGGTTCCTTGTAGATAACACAAATGAAAAGTCTCAGTTAATAGAGATGAAGAAGGTAACAGAATATAAAAGGTTAGATAAAATTTGAGATTGAGTCAGCTTTGGGGCTAATATAAATTAAGCTTTTATAGCGTTATTTCAAAAACCGGTAATGAGAAAATTAATTTACGTTCTTAATGTCAAGCGGCAATGGTAGTTGATTTTTAGTTTTTTTAAATGCTAACGATTTAAGACAAAAATATACTATGCAGTTGAAATATCAAACATACAACTATATATATATATATATATATATATATATATATATATATATATATATATATATATATATATATATATATATATATATATATATATATATATATATATGAAATAACTTTGCTTAAGCGCAATCTTTACAATACCTCATAATCATACTCGAGTATTTGTATTTCAATGTAACAGAATATTTTTCCGGAAATAAGGTTTACACTATGAGTAGTATTTAGTATTTGGCTTCTACATCGTTATTTCAAAAACCGGTAATGACACAATTAATTTACGTTATTAATGTCAAGCGGCAATGGTAGTTGATTTGTAGTTTTTTTTTTAATGCTAACGATCTAAGACAAAATATACTATGCAGTTGAAATATCAAACATACAACTATATATATATATATATATATATATATATATATATATATATATATATATATATATATATATATATATATATATATATATATTTGTTTATTTGTGAAATTTATACAGTATGCTAATACAATTAATCAAAGACTTGTGCTCTACAATAACGTAATTTAATATATAATATTATATCCAAAATTGCTTGTCAGTAAGAATCGCACTTCATTTACAACAAATCTTCATATTTTTATTCTACTTTTCCATTTACAATTCATCCTAACATATCCATATTTTTGCCAAGATAATCAATTTTATTTAAGACCTATATATATATATATATATATATATATATATATATATATATATATATATATATATATATATATATATATATATATATATATATATATATATAAATGAAATAACTTTGCTTAAGCGCAATCTTTATAATACCTCATAATCATACTCGGTTATTTGTATTTCGTAAGGTTTACACTATGAGTAGTATTTAGTATTTGGTTCACTGCTTGGAGTTATTGGTTAGCCAGAGTTGCGTAAGCAGGCCAGCGTTGAATACATCAAATAGAACAAACATTTTTTTTAGTAGTATTATTTAATACCGCTCAAGTTAATTGTGCCACACAATAAGGACAACATATAACCCAAAGTTAAATTTATAACTAGTATGAACTTTTAACAATAAATGTGAGTTTTGAAACATCTGCACCATAATTGGAAGTACACTAAAAGTTTTGTTACCCCAAACCCATAAAATCCCAACTCATGTATTTGCCATTAAATTTATAACTTTCTCTTGCCTCTAAGGTACTTAAGCTCACGAGAAAGTTTTCATGAAGACTATAATGTGGCACGGGTTTGCTGAATATTTTACTTGATTTTTATTATTAAAGGAAACTTAGTCTCCTCTCTCTCTCTCTCTTTATATATATATATATATATATATATATATATATATATATATATATATATATATATATATATATATGTCTGATATTTAAAAAGATTATTGTAGACGAGATCATGTTGTTACGTTTTCTAAAAGGGTAGCATATTTGCTTGGTGCTTTAAGAGAATTAGTTATTGCAATATATTTTGCAATTTAATTAACCTTTAGAATAGCTTTTGTCAATAAGAATTAAGTAGCTATGTAAATATGCAACAAGAATGCAGATTTTAAAACAAAAATATGCTTTAATAAAGCTGTAGCAACAAGTTTACATAACTTCCAAGTTTAGGAAAAAAAGGTGAACGATTAAAGGAAATTGAAAAAAGTCTGGACACACCAAGTGAGTTATGTTAGTGAATTTTCATAAAAATGTTTTAAATAGGAAATATATATATATATATATATATATATATATATATATATATATATATATATATATATATATAAGAATGCTGCATCAAATTTGGTTACCAGTATAATCTATATAGGAGAAACAATCGACCATATTTTATCAAAATAACTTTATTGTTTGACAATATACAAAAATCTTCAGAAAATAAACTTAAAATGGTTTTCTGGCCAAGAAACCTTAGGCTAATAGTAAATTAAGCTATCGAAAGAAACATTTTATAAAAAACGCTACCATAATGCACTTGCTGAGTCCCGAACTTATTTTCTTACAAACATGCATTATCTTTCGATGGAAAATGCAAAAATTTCAATAATATAAGACGTGTTCGATTAGGAAAAGAAATTGCATCACCAGAGACTTATGGGCCACGTGTGATTGTAAAAATAATTTTATAAGATCAAGCTCCAGACATCGTATAATTACCATATAGAAAATGTTCTTATATCTTGTATAATAATGGATATATTGAGCTTTACCCTAGAAACGCGAACTAACAACTGCTGCACATCACTTTACTTTTTAAAAATATTTATTTAACAACTTAAACGAACATAGTAACAGCTATAAAACTTATAATAGAATTAATTAATTAATTAAAATTACATCTTATTTATACTAAAACTAAGCCCGGGAAGGTGACGACGGTTGCTGTTCCCATGGCTCTATTCACGGAATGCAAGGTGCTACTTTAGCTGATTCCACGATTGCTGCTGAATCGTCAGATTGCACTATGCAAGGAACGTGCTTATCTGTATGTTGACTACGCTGGAATATGATGTGTTGTCCGTATTAGATGTAACGGACATTCGTGAGAAGTGATGGTGTGCATTGTGATACTTGTATATCTCCTCCCCCTATTTTTTTTTATGATGAATAATATGTCTATTTATTAGACGACCTTGAACTGAGACAATTACTAGTTACAATTAATGGACTACCAGGTTTTCCTAACCTATTATTTGTATTCTCTATTAGGAAACGGAGCCTTGTGGTCCGATGATTCGTAAGGGATGTCTGTGGGCTTGTGATCTTCGTGTTTTCTTGAAAGATTCCTGAGGCACTTGATTATCAAGACGATGGCGATGAATGCCACGCCGACGTAAATTATAATGGTCTAGACGCTCGTATGATACATCGAGATACGGATGGCGGATGGGATCTTCTGCTTTTCAGCTTGAAGTTGTGCCTTGATGGTTTCCAGATCGTGGAGCGGAACGTTTTCTAGTTTCAAGCTTGGAAGTTCCACCTGAATTGTATGTGCTGTTTGGGGTCGCTCTGGAACTGGCATATCAAATGTGTGTTGTGTTTCTGTGGGTCCTGGACCTGGTTTGTATATCCGTCCATTTACCATAAGTAGACATTTGCTTTTAAGTGTCACTATATAAGTTCCTTTAAGTATCTTATTTTCTTCACGGCCCGGACATTTTATATTGGCTTTGGCATCATCTGGTGTGATTACTATGTACTGTGAATTGCCATATCTTGCAACATATGTTTTCGCAATTTTGACTGGTTCTTGAACACAGCTTTCGATTGGTTTTCGTAGTGTGATGAGTCGGACTTCACATGGGCTGTTGTCGTCTATGCTGGTCTTCATATCGTCTTCGCAGATGTATAGTTGGCTCTGTAGCTCTTGGCATGGTTGACTTCTGAATGCATATAGTTGCTTGTTGAGGAGAAGGTACTTTGAATGTGGGATAATCATTGAGTAGGAATTTTGTTGGTTTGGTACAGGTACGGAATACATTTGGTAGAATGTATAGTCTGACTTTTCTATTAATGGAATTTCGATTTGGAAAATAATTTTGTAATCGTTCTGAACGCATTTAATTTTGAAACATTTTTCGTAAAGAATTGAATCGTTTTGAATGATAAATCTGGAATCAGAGGATATAATATATATTTAACTATTGTTTCCAGTTCTCTTTTTATAAATTTAGGGTTTAATATATATGTGTGATACGTGTTTAATTTGGCAAATGTTATTGCATTTTCTGTTGTTAGTATTAATGATTCTATATTGCTAATTAATATTCCTATCTGAGTAAATAATTCCAGAAGTTGAGATCGATTGTAAGCCGACAACTGATCAGCGATTAACATTCTCGTCGCATACTGAAGTTTATTGATTTTATCTGCTATTTGATTTTGATTATGAACCAGTGATGTTAATGTGTTGTTAAATTCGTTTATAGCGTCGATCGTGAGGGAGGTTTGTTCTCTCATTAACTCATGCATTTCGTTCTGATCATTTGCTAACACGTCCAGCGCTTTATTAATTATTTCTCCATCCTTCGCGTCTAGATTGCCGGTGACAAATTTGAAAGCGGATTCTAATCCGTTAATCAGGCCTCTTTTGCGTCTGTCTGTTTGTGGTAAGATTCTAGCAAATGTTCGATCGGTCGCAATGGTCGCAAAGCCTAAAGTAGTTTACTGTCCATACAATGGCTAGCAATTCTTTCTCAATCGTGCTGTATCGACACTCTGTTTCTTTAAGGGTCCTACTAGCGTATGCAATGGGTCGGTATCTTTTTGGTGGCCCTTGACTCAAGATGGCAACTAGTGTAACATTCGAAACATCCGTAGTAAGTATGAAAGGCTTTGAAAAATCAGGAGGTTGAAGTATCGGACTATTCATTAGAAGTTGTTTGCGCGTTTCGAAGGATTCTTTGTATTCGCCGTTATTAGGATTAATCGTGGCGCCCATTTTCAGACATTTTGTAAGTGGTTTGGTTACCTTTGCGAAGTCTTTAATAAACTTTCTGTAGTATCCAATTAGTCCCAAAAATGCTTTTATCTCTTTAGTTGGTTTTGGTATTGGGTATTTTTTGATGGATTCGAGCTTGCGAGGATTTGGCTAGATACCTTCTGGCGTCACTACGTGGCCCAGGAATTCAGCTTCCTTTTTCAGGAATTCACTTTTGTCGAGTTAAATTTTCAACTGACATCTTCTGCACCTATCAAATATTTGTGATAGTTTCTCTAAGTGTTCTTGAAGAGAGGTGGAGAATATAATGACATCGTCCATATAGACTAGACAGATTTTACCTATAAGGTCATAAAGGACATTGTTCATTAGTCTTTAAAAGTTCGCCGGAGCGTTATTTAAGCCAAATAGCATGCGCAAATACTCGTAATGTCCAGAGTCAGTGGAGAAGGCAGTTTTCTTTATGTCATCCGGGTAAATTTCGATCTGATGAAAGCCAGAAATTAGATATATAGTGGAGAAATACTGAGCTCTGCCAATCTTATCTAATATTTCCTCGGTCTTTGGTATTGGGTATCTATCCGGGATAGTCTCCTCATAGAGTTTCCTATAGTCGACGACGATTCGCCACTTTTTCTTTTCACTGGCATCTTCCTTTTTTGGCACCACCCAGATAGGAGAACACCAAGGTGAATGACTATGCCTAATAATATTTTGACTTAACATTTTATCTACTTGCTTTTCTACATCTTCTTTGAGTATTGCAAGTTATCTATATAATTTGGAATAAACTGGAATGTCATCTGTTGTACAAATTCGGTGTTTAACAAGATGTATTTATGTTAGCGCCTCGTTTTCCTTCGCGGATATGTCAGAGTACTTTTGACAAAATCAGGTGACCTCTTCGCGTTCTTTGGTATTGAGGTGTGATATCCGCAACTGGGACATCCAGTCGTTATCGTGATTATTATAACGATCAATACCTTAGCTGCTATCAGACTCGTAATTATTTATTTCTTTGACATTCAGTGGTTTATTAAGCAATCTGAAATTGTAGCGTTGTTCACAGATACCTCGTCTATAAGTCAGATTCCTTGGGGCTTGTCGACAGGTACAATAATTTTTGTTTCAATATATGGCTCCAATGTATATTCGTAAGGGATAAATATATCCATAGTTTTATTACTGAGGTATAACTTCTTATTATTAAAATATATCTTAGCCTTATTCCTAATTAAAAAATCTGCACCTATGAAACATACGTATTTTTTATTAAAATCAAGAAAGTAAAATTCTTGAGGTTCATCCGCAAGTCAATTAAATAAAATATTTGCTCTATATTTATGGGTTGAGTTTTCATGTGCGGTTCTTATTTCAAAAGGTTTTTTTGTATATATTATCTGAATATGTTAATTTAGCAATGTCTGCGTTTAAAATAATTGTACTACTGCCGGAATCAATCAGAATTAAACCATCTAATTCTGGTAATTTTATATACGGAAGCTGGCACAAGTTTAAGTTATACAATTCTATTATGTGCTTTTGTTTGTGAGGCCCGTTTCCTGAAAATATTCATGTTCGTAGTGTTCATATTCATAATTTTCATGTTCATGATTTTCGAACAGAGGCTGTTCATTTTCTAAATGATTTGGTTCAGCGTCATGATTAAAGAGCTCTTCCACTATTACGCTCGGTTTATTTCCCTTAAATGCGAATGTGTTTCGTGGTTGGTTTAAGAATGGTCTTGTATTCCTAGTCAGTCCGCTGGAAGTGTCCATTGGTTCTGGGAACCGTCTATTTTGAAACGTACTTTGTCGTGTGTTTCTTGTCAGACCACTAGCGGTTTCCGTTCTTTCGGAATTATTCATATTTTGAAAATTGTGTTGTTGGAATCTGCGGTGTGGCGTTCTTGGAATATTAGATTAATAAGGGAATAGGGGAGGAACATATCTAGAAGTCGAGGGGTTGTTTGAGTTGTTGTTTGGTTGGAATGGCCTTTGAAATTGTGTGGTATTGATTGGTGGAATGGGCAACCTAAATGTTTGTGGTCTATAATTGTTTTGTGAATTGGGTTTAGGCATTTGATTGTTTTGTTTTTAAAACATTTTATCACGATAATCGTAATTTTCTTTCTCGCTAATAAATTTAAGAGCGACTTCGATTGATTCGGGTGACTTAGATCGAACCACTATGCCTAAGGGGTTGCGTAAACCACCTAAAAATGCTTAGTGTCTGCTGTGAATAAGTAACAGCTTTTAGAGCCCTTATTTGATCATTCGATTCATTACACGTTAAATTTGAAATTAAAAGCTGTTCGATCTGCCTATACCGGTTACTAAAAGTAAGAGCATCTTCATTATGCTTTTGTTTATATGTTAAGAGTTCACTTAAAAGGGTAGTTTCATCACGCTGATCAGTAAAATGTTGTACAATTACGATTCTTAATTCAGGCCATGTATTAATAACCTTGGTACTAATTGAATAAAATTAAGCAGAAAATGATTTATATATAAAGTAGGATCGTTTATTGTGTAAAACTGATTCATAATCGTGTTGCATTCTTTAAGAAAACCGCTAACGTGTGCGGGCTCACCATCGAACTTGGTATCACAAAATTTGCCATATTTAAATTTAAATTATTTGGACGAATATAATCTCCTCCGATACTAGAGTTTACGTTATTATCGTTATTAATGTTAGTTTGTGGACTAGACTGTTCTAGCACAAATTAATTTTCGAACTGTTCAATTAACTCTTCTATGTCAGCAATATATATATATATATATATATATATATATATATATATATATATATATATATATATATATATATATAAAGGAGAATTTAAAGGATGAGCAACTTACAAGAAGCTTAGAATGAGCACGAACATCCGTGGTTCTTCTGATAAGTGTTGATACACCAGGAACCAATATTCTCTTAACTTCTCAGCTGTATCCTAGCGACTGCGCCAATTAACAACTGTTGCACATCACTTTACTTTTTAAAAATTTTATTTAACCACTTAAACGAACATCGTAACAGCTATAAAACTTATAATAGAATGAACCAATTAATTCAAACTATCTTATTGTCTTATTTATACTAAAACTAATCCTGGGAAGGTGACGACGGTTGCTGTTCCCATGGCTCTATTCACGGAATGCAACGTGCTACTCTAGCTGATTCCACGGTTGCTGCTGAATCGTCAGATTGCACTATGCAAGGAACGTGCTTATCTGTATGTTGATTACGCTGTAATATGATATGTTGTCCGTATTAGATGTAACGGGCATTCGTGAGAAGTGATGGTGTGCATTGTGATACTTGTTATCCCGAGTCACCCTGTATATATGAAAACAGATAAAAACTGAAATTAACCCGAATATGGGTTCTATGGGGCCTAGTTCGTGCTCATTTGAAGAAATCTTTTCAAAATTCAAAAGTCACTAAAATTGTGTCCAACTCTATGAGTAAAATTGTGATGGCCAGAAATAAATATGAATGTAAGAAGAAGAGCATGCCTACATTTGTATTACAAATGTCAGAAAACAAAATACTTATTTACATGTCACTTTGAAAGTAGATCTGACATTTATCAAGATAATTGTCAGTTGAATATGACATGAACTGTTGCCGTGCACTATTGTATTACGCCTTATAAGAATCTTGTTTCTTTTTTTTTTGAGTACGAAAGCTTATTTTACTGTTTAAGCATTTTCGACCACTTAACCTGAAATGGTTTTCGTCTCATTTAACGTTGTTTCATTATAGTCACAGTAGGTTTTAGAATCTAGAAATTGTTCTATTTTGTATGAATTTTTCGTGGCATACCTAGAACAAGTTTTATTTTCCTTCAATTATAAATGACAATTTTAAAAAAAATTCCTATATTTTCTGTGTCCAATGTGTTGAACGGATGCGAAGCGGGAGAAGGAAATTTTATTTAAAGTTAAAATGATGAAGAGAACTTTATTCGAGGCACGAGCCTCACTGTTCGGTATAATATATGCGTCTTCCTACAGGAGCAGCATCATGATGACATAACACAGTGGATGTTTCTTATAAAAGATGGATGTGGCGCCTTCTTACAGGAGCAGCTTCATAATGACACAAACAGTGGGTGTTTTTTATAAAGAGATGGGTGTTGCGTTCAAAATGACGTATTCGTCTTCCCCAAAACGACGGGGTGGCTATTTAGGCATGCTGCCTTCTTTGATTAATTATCAAAGTAACGGCATGTTTTGAGGTTGACTTTTAAATAAGGAGAGAATGTGTCTCGTGGTTACAGGGGCTTTTAAAGGTTCCTTATCTTGAAATACATTCGGTCAGCGAACTGTCGCGTCTGCAGATTCGTTCCCATTGAGTCATAATACGGTATAGCGACAGACTACGAACTTGGTGTGCCGCGTCGACGACTATGACGTCACTAGTGGGACGTATTCAGAAACCTTATAGTTTGGGAAAAGGGTGGTAAGACGTGTAAGATGTTACAATTGTCTATCATAGACACTTTCAATTAATAGCATAGCGAACGTTATCTCCCTCTGATGACATAGATGTTCTTAATTCTACCACCGTTGGTAATCATTTACAGTTGGCAGAATTGTGGTCTTTGTTATCAAGATACTTCCCACATAACTGGCAGAAATTTCATCGTGTGTGTCCTCTTTTCAACTTTATTCTTGACTGAAATAACATCGACCATCCAGTCCTAAGTGAATTGACGTTTTGGCCATAGGCCAGAAAGTGCAGCTACAGAAAGTGCACTTAGGAAGTGCAGAATCAGCGACTGCAGACTTAGAAAACGCAAACTCAAAACGTGCGGACACAGAAGGTACAGCTTCAAAAAGTGCCCAAATTCAGAAAATGCAGGACTTTAACAAAGTGCACAACTGCAGAAGTTGTAAAACACATATAATTCGCGGCTCAACATCACTTCAGAAAATGCAGAACACACTGAGGCTCAACAGGAATGCCAAACTCAACGCTCCTGGATGAAGTAACGCAGCACGTCTTGAAGCCAACCACTCTTGTGGTGTACGTCTACATAGAAGATCATCGTTGCCTCTACCCTCAGCCGGAAAAAGTGCACAACTGCAGAAGTTGTAAAACACATATAATTCGCGGCTCAACATCACTTCAGAAAATGCAGAACACACTGAGGCTCAACAGGAATGCCAAACTCAACGCTCCTGGATGAAGTAACGCAGCACGTCTTGAAGCCAACCACTCTTGTGGTGTACGTCTACATAGAAGATCATCGTTGCCTCTACCCTCAGCCGGACAGTCACCCCTTCGAGGCTAAATAGGGGCCCTCTTTGTGCTGCAATGGCTTGAAAGATAAGTGTCTTAAAGTCAAAACTAAACCATGCTTCACATCTTTCAAATTACTTTAATCTCAATGTTCATTCGTATAATCAGCCCTCAAATTTTTCACGTACATGCTAGAGGGCAATGTAAAATAGTTTCGCTAACTTTAAATGTTACGATAGATATTTATTATTATATTATGTGAAAGTCAATTCAAATTTTTAATTATCATTTGCATTTGCCTTACATCATTACATTTTACAATTTTTATGATTTTAAATAAACTGCTTGAATTAATATACATGTGTTTGATCCTTGATAGTGTAATTTGTGAGGATAGTCAACTAATTCCCCAAAGTCGACTCATTACCTGAAGTCTCATGGAAACCGATTACTGGTCGGAGTAAGCAAGAATGTTTATTTTGCCTGATGAACGTTCTAAAACGTTTCACGTTGTTGTGTAATGTTTACCAGTATAAGTAGTGTAAATAAATTCTCAAAATAAATAACTCTATCTGCAACTCCTTGAAGCTCAACGCAATTAAATTATCGTTCGAGCAATCTTCTTTGCTTCTTATCAACAATAATAGCTAACAGGCGAGAGTACACTCACACTAATGTAAACAATATAACAAGCTCTTTTCCCCCCAGAAAGTTTGAATGTTGGCACACTGTATATTAATATAGAAATAAAGTACTTGGCCGGCATTGCTTCAGAAAAAATGTGAACGTATTTGTCAAACATTATATTATTTATAGGTAGCTTAGATAGATGAAAATATTTTATGAAATCCATATAATAACTAAAATAGAATGAACCAAAATATAAATAACTTTTCGATTTCATGTCAATAAGGTTTAGTATAATCTGGTTATAGCAAATATTGCATCTATACTTTTGGCGTCACAGCCATATCATGCTAGCCAAATATATCAAAAAAAGGAATTTAATCAGACTCAGACATTTATATTTCCCCAGTGAGATAAACTTATATCGAGCGATCATCAATTTCGAGGACTATATCTCTGGTATCGTTATTTATTTATTACACACTCGCTCTGGAGATAAATCAGTATTCTATTGTCATGTTTGAAATTTCGCTGAATTAAAATATTTTCATGATTTCTTTATACATTTTGTAAACTGGTGTTTGTAAGTAATTTGGTACACACATATATAGGACATAGAAGTTCCACAACATGAACCTTGAAAGCCTTATTAGGCTTTTATTTTTAGTTTATAGTTCTGACAACGGCTTTTTGCATGTTGCAAAAATTTTCAAATGAGCACGAACTAGGTCCCTTAGAACACATCCGGAGGTTTGTAAGTTAAAAGACTTGTATAGACAAAATTTATAGGCATTTAAAGAAAAAGAAGTCTGGCTGCAACAAGTGGTTTTAGTAGTGAATTTTCAAAAAAATGTTATTAATAACAAAAATATATTTTTTTAATGAAAGAGGGCATCAAATTTGGTTATCGTTATAACCTATACAGTAGAAACAATGTAGCATATTTCATCACAATAAGTTTTATGTTTGAAAACGTAAAAAAAATTCCGAAAATAAACTTAAAATGTTCACGAAAAAACTGGTCCGATTTTCCTGACCAACAAACCCTCTTCAGGCTATTTACCCCTCTAGAAAGATATAATTATTCACAAAAAGCTTTCCGACAAAACTCCTAAAAAAATTGCATAAAATTTGTAAACAAATATTTTCAAAATTCAAAAGTCGCGATCTCCTCATTAGCAATTTATTTCTACAAAAGTTCATTGAAAGATTATAGACAATTCAACCATAAACTCTATAACTGAAACTACTGCCAAAGCATCAGAGAAAGAGTCTATTTGAAATTAATTTTCGAGAAATATTTCAGTGAAACGAAGGACTTTAACTTTTTGTCTTTCAACTTCCAGATATAAATTTTGGTACATAATTTACATTTTATGATATAAACCAGCGTACCAAATTTGGTTGCGCGAACTTTCTTATTTCCGGAGTTATAAACATTTTCGGAAAGAAAACGTAAAATCCTCCGGGAAATCGGTCGATTTTCCTGGCTAACGAGCTTGCCCAAGACACTTGCAAAAGGAAGGGCAGGCAAAAACATGACTTCTAACATAAATATTTATACAGTAATTTGGATACAAAACTTCAAAAAAACAGTTGATAAACAGGAAATATCCTCAACAAAAATTACACTGGAAAGCGGAACATAAAAAGGTTTCTGTGGTTCAGGCATTAAGGGTGATTGTATGCATGTAGAAGGGAAAGAAGAAATCCCAGGACGAAGAGGGTTTCTGCCCCCTCACCCAAAAAAACACGGGGTGTTGTCCTTCCCCTTGTCCTTGCATAAAACTACCTTCAAAGCATAGAGCACAAGAAAAATTCCTGGGAGCAACCCCCAAAAAAGTTACTGGAAAGAAAACGTAAAATTCTCCGGGAAACACTCGGCCGATTTTCCTGGCTAACGAGCTTGTCCAAGACACTTGCAAAAGGAACGTACTCATTACATTTGATTAAAATCGACTCATTATGCTTTGAGTTATCGGTGTGACGCACGCACACACACAGATATATATATATATATATATTGTTACAAAGCTTCTTAACAGATGTAGGTGCGGTGTTGCCACATCTCCAGAACTTCCCCAACATCTGGGAATTTTTGCACAATCTGGCAACACCGCCTCCCCACCCCCCTGGGGGTGCCTGGGGTGACCCCCCTCAGGCGAAGTCTCAACCCTCTAGGACCAGAAATAACGAAGTTACCAACTTGTACCCCGTCGGAACGGATAACTGAGGTCTGCACATTCCGAACACCCTGTACATACACCCTGTATACGCAGAGAACCCTTACAGCCTGTATACGCAAAGACATCTTATAGTTCGAGAAACACCTCTTGTGTAACATAGGAGTGGTGACCACATTTGGATCATCCTGTATATACATCCCCCTGTATACACACGGGACCGATCTGTATTCACAGAACCTTCTAGTAAAAGAAGGTCCTGGAACGTTCTGGAATGGAACGTTCTAGAAAGGAGGGGAAGGTACGGCGAGTATATAAAAGCGAAAGCAAGCCAGCCCGAGTTAGTTCAGTTCAGTAAGAGAATGTGGTAGTGACTTGAAGAAGCAGTGTAAAGTGTTAAGAGAGTAGTGACAGTGGTACCAGATTAGTGACTTTTGTTGAGAGTAGTAATTGTAAGGCCAGTAAATGAAGTGTTTTGTGAGAGAGACATTCTAGAAATTTTATTGTATCCATATTTAGAGTGTAAATAAAGTTGTTTTGTTAAAATTTAAAGTCTCACTTATCCAGAACCCGGAGAAAACGTAACAATTTGGTGTCAGAAGTGTGGGATAAGTGAGTGAAGAAGTGAACAATTAAGCTAGTTGTAAATGGTAAACACTAGATCGACTGACTACGACAAGATGGCTGAAATCAAAGAGTTGATGGACTTACTGAAAAGACAACGCGAAGAAGACGAGAGAAGACGACAAGAAGATAAAGAAGACCTCAAGAGGCAACGCGAAGAAGACGAACAGCGGCGACAAGAAGATAAAGAAGACCTCAAGAAGCAACGCGAAGAAGACGAGAGAAGACGACAAGAGGAGGAACAGAGGCGTCTTGAAGATAAAGAAGAACTCAAGAAGCAACGCGAAGAAGACAAAGAAGACCTCCGAAGTATGTTCCACAATATGAGAGTTGATGTAAAAGAAGAAATTGAACAGATCAACGAACAAATAGAAAATGTGGACAAGAAAGTAGAAAATGTGGACAAGAAAGTAGAAAATGTGGACAAGAAAGTAGAAAATGTGGACAAGAAAGTAGAAGATGTGGAAAATACAATAGGAGTGGTAAACAGGAAAGTAGAAAATGTCACAGAGGATTTGAACAAACGATGGGAAGAAGTGGAGGGGTTGAAAGAACAAATGAAGATGATGATGAAAGGCACAGAAGTCAGACATAGAGAACTGACAGAGCAGGTGATGAGCCAGACTGACAGAACTCAACCAAGAGGAGTTACTGGAATGTCCCCAGTTCAAAATCGTCCGGAAGAAGATATGCCAATCGTGCAGCAGCCTCATGGAACCTTGAAGCCGCCGACTTTTGACGGAGAAACATCGTGGCCCATGTACAGGAGGCAGTTTGAGGCGGCAGCTCTCAGTAATGGGTGGAGCGAACAACAGGCGGCAACTGCTCTAATTCTCTCGCTTCGAGGTAAAGCCCTAGAAATCCTCCAGAACATCCCGGAATCGAAACAGCAAAACTACTTAACAGTGATACAGGCCCTAGATTTGAGATATGGTAACAAGTACATGAGCCAGGTCTACCAGACACAACTAAAGTCAAGGGTCCAGAAGCCAAATGAGACGCTGCAAGAATTTAGTGCCGAAGTGGAGAAACTTGTGCGACTGGCATATCCCCAAGCCCCAGAAGAATTTGTCAACCAGATAACCGTCCAGACCTTCATCGATGGGGTACTTGATAATGAAATGCAACAAGCTTTAAGGCTCGGAAGGTTCAAAACACTTACGGACTGTGTAATTTATGGCTTGGAATTTGAAGCAGCGAAGAATGCATCTCAACCTCGCCGCAACAGGCTGCGCGAAGTGTAGGAGATAGAGGACTTTGCAGACACGACAGCGGAACTAAGGCAAGAAATGAAAATGATAAAAGAAGCCATAAGCAAGCTCACTGTACCGGTTGGGACACGTAGGACGAAAGCAGATTGGTCAGACATAGAATGTTACAAGTGTGGTAGGAAAGGGCACATAAGTAGACAGTGCTCACAAACCCAACAGGTGGCTCGCAGAAGACAAGAATACACCAACAGTGAGCGGCGTCAGGGAAACGACCTGACGCCAGTGTAAGGGGGCGGCAGCTGGCGTGCGAGTCCCAAGGCCCCAAAGTAAAGGTCTCCACTATCCGACGCTACCACGAGAGCCTCGTTATACCTGGTAGCATAGACGGGAGACAATGCAGCTTCACCATCGATACTGGTGCCACTAGATCCGTTGTACGCCCAGACATGTTGCCAAACAAGTCGGCACTCACTACCAACAAACAGCCTGTGTTAGAGACAGCGAAAGGAGATAGGATACCCGTGCATGGAGAGGCCACTATTTACATTAGGCTGGGCAGTACTGAGCTACAGGTAAGGGCTGTCGTCGCAGAAATCGTCGACGAATTTATTCTGGGCCTGGATTTAATGGAAGAGTTCGATGTCCTTTCAGTAGACTTCCAGAATAAGATTTTGAAAATCGGTAACGAAGAATTGTACTTATCTCCAACAGCAGGCGAAGCTAATCTCAGGGTGAGACTTATTGTCGACGAGGATACACGGATTCCTGGTAACAGTGAGAAGATTGTCAGAGCCAGACTAGAGAAGAAACTTGATGGTATGTCTGCTCTCATAGCGGAGCCCCTAAAAGATAGACATGATGGTGCCCTCGTCGCACGATGCTTAGTAGACCCGAAGAGGACAATACCCATAAGAGTGGCTAACGTGCAAACTAACAGGGTCACATTGAAGAAAGGTGAGGTTATCGCCACTTGCGAGCCCATTGACCGAGTGACGTTGTCAAGAAAGGTGACACCCACGGCATTAGACAGAAGACTGCCAGTAGAAATGGTAGAGCGGTTTAAGAATTCTTGGGGCCAATTGAACGACATGGAGATGGAAATGGCCCTGAAGTTCGTATTGGAGGAGGCCGATATTTTCGCTCAAGATAAAATCACAGGTCGTACGAGTCTAGTGCAACACAGAATTAATACTGGCGACGCAAGACCAATTAGACAGCCGCCGAGAAGACTGCCTTTTGCCAAGCAATCAGAAATCAAGGCGATGGTTAACGAAATGCTGGAAGATGGTGTGATCGAGGAGTCTAATAGTCCTTGGTCGTCCCCAGTAGTTTTGGTCACCAAGAAAGATGGCACTATGAGATTTTGCGTGGACTATAGAAAGCTGAATGATGTCACCAAGAAGGACAGTTATCCCCTGCCCCGGATCGACGACACTTTGAACACTTTGGCTGGATCAAAGTGGTTCTCTACATTAGACCTGAAAAGTGGCTACTGGCAAGTAGAACTCCATAAAGACGATAAGGAGAAGACTGCTTTTTCAACCGGGAATGGGTTGTACCAATTCAAGGTCATGCCATTCGGCTTATGTAATGCCCCTGCCACCTTCGAGCGACTAATGGAATTAGTGCTAAGAGGACTGACATGGGAAACATGCCTGGTGTATCTCGATGATGTCATGGTGATTGGAAGGAGTTTCGATGAACACCTGTCGAATCTGAAACAAGTTTTCTCCAGGCTGAGAGGTGCCAATCTGCAACTCAATCCCAAGAAATGCGTCCTCTTCCAGAAGAAAGTGAGTTTCCTCGGACATGTCGTTTCTGAGAAAGGGATAGAAACCGATCCAGAGAAAATAAAGGCAGTAAGAGACTGGCCTGTGCCGAAGAACAAACATGAGGTCAGAAGTTTTCTGGGACTTTGCAGCTACTACCGACGCTTTGTGAAGTACTTCAGCAGCATTGCGAAACCTCTACATAGCCTAACTGAAAATAAGGCCGAGTTCATCTGGTCACCAGATTGCCAACAGTCTTTTAGAGAACTCAAACATCGTCTTCTCACTGCTCCTATACTGGCTTATCCTCAGGACGAAGGACTGTTCATACTGGACACTGATGCTTCCCAGTATGGCATTGGGGCAGTACTCTCGCAGCTCCAAGCCGGAGAAGAAGTTGTGATAGGCTACTTCAGCAAAACGTTCGGAAAAGCAGAAAAAAATTACTGTGTAACCCGGAAAGAACTGCTGGCAGTTGTAAGATCCATCGAACATTTCCACAGCTTCCTGTACGGAAGAACATTCCGCGTGAGGTCAGATCACTCTGCTCTGCAATGGCTTCTGAACTTTAGAAATCCTGAAGGACAGATAGCACGATGGATAGAGAAACTGCAGAGCTACGACTTCCGGATTGAACATCGAAGAGGAAGAAGTCACGCCAATGCAGACAGCCTGTCGAGAAGACCATGTTCAGTGCATGAATGTAAATTTTGCGAGCGACAAGAGAACAAAGAGATCGACAAAGTAACTCATCAGATCAAACAACTGGTGGCAGGACAGAAGAATAACACCGATCTAGACGTAAATCTTGAATACATCAGAGACGCACAGAAGGCAGATCCAGACTTGAAAAATATTAGAGAATGGCTACAAAAGGGGAAAAGACCTGAGTGGCACGATGTGTCCCGGTTTGGGGCGGAGGTTAAAGGCTACTGGCTACAATGGGACTCATTGTGTCTAAAGAATGACATGATCACTCGAAAATGGGAAACTGCCGATGGTAGAGACTGTATATACCAGACCGTTGTGCCAAGTGAGTGCATAAGCAGTGTTCTTCAAGAGTTACACAATAGTAGAAGTGGAGGCCACTTTGGGGTCAACAGGACTCTTGCCAGAGTGAGAGACCGCTTCTATTGGATAAACTGCCGAAGGAGCGTGGAAGAATGGTGCAAAAGGTGTGACCAATGTGCTTCAAAGAAAGGACCAAAGACCCGATCCAGAGGAAAAATGATGCAGTACATCTCAGGTACACCGTGGGAGAGAGTTGCCGTAGACATCGCAGGACCTTTTCCCATCACAGAGTCTGGGAACAGATACATAATGGTGGCGATGGACTACTTCTCGAAATGGCCTGAAGTTGCGCCGATTCCCAACCAAGAGGCAACGACCGTAGCAGAAGCCCTGATGGAAAATGTCATATCACGGCATGGCGTACCCTTGGAGATTCACACCGACCAGGGCCGGAATTTCGAATCAGAGGTCTGGAAGAGCCTAATGGACTTGCTAGGCATAAAGAAAACGAGAACAACGCCACTCCACCCTCAATCAGACGGCATGGTAGAACGGCATAACAGGACCATCAATCAGTATCTTGCTATGTTTGTCGACGAGAATCAGAGAACCTGGGACAAGCTGATACCTCTGTTCCTCCTAGCTTACAGAAGCTCTCAGCATGAATCTACCGGCTACACTCCATCCATGATGTTGACCGGCAGAGAGATGCGGTTACCAATCGACATGACGAGACCACCACCGAACGAGGACATAGCGGACCTAGCTACGTTACCTGAGTATGTCGCCGACCTAGAAGGAAAACTGCGCACTATACACAGATGTGTCAGAGATAGGCTCCTCTTAAGCAGTGACCGGATGAAGATGCGCCTGGATCGCAGAGCAACACCCCATACATTCAAGGAAGGTGATGCAGTGTGGCTGTACCAACCAACAAGGAGAAAGGGCCTCAGTCCCAAACTTCAGAAACCATGGGAAGGGCCATACTTGGTGACTAAGAAAATTAACGACCTAGTCTACAGAATCCAGCTGTCTCCAAGAACTAAACCCAAAGTTGTTCACATAGAGAGGTTGAGTCCCTATCGGGGCAACGAACCCCCAAGTTGGCGGCCGGCAAATACTGTTCGGGACGAACAGTCTTAAGGAGGGGGGCAGTGTTACAAAGCTTCTTAACAGATGTAGGTGCGGTGTTGCCACATCTCCAGAACTTCCCCAACATCTGGGAATTTTTGCACAATCTGGCAACACCGCCTCCCCACCCCCCTGGGGGTGCCTGGGGTGACCCCCCTCAGGCGAAGTCTCAACCCTCTAGGACCAGAAATAACGAAGTTACCAACTTGTACCCCGTCGGAACGGATAACTGAGGTCTGCACATTCCGAACACCCTGTACATACACCCTGTATACGCAGAGAACCCTTACAGCCTGTATACGCAAAGACATCTTATAGTTCGAGAAACACCTCTTGTGTAACATAGGAGTGGTGACCACATTTGGATCATCCTGTATATACATCCCCCTGTATACACACGGGACCGATCTGTATTCACAGAACCTTCTAGTAAAAGAAGGTCCTGGAACGTTCTGGAATGGAACGTTCTAGAAAGGAGGGGAAGGTACGGCGAGTATATAAAAGCGAAAGCAAGCCAGCCCGAGTTAGTTCAGTTCAGTAAGAGAATGTGGTAGTGACTTGAAGAAGCAGTGTAAAGTGTTAAGAGAGTAGTGACAGTGGTACCAGATTAGTGACTTTTGTTGAGAGTAGTAATTGTAAGGCCAGTAAATGAAGTGTTTTGTGAGAGAGACATTCTAGAAATTTTATTGTATCCATATTTAGAGTGTAAATAAAGTTGTTTTGTTAAAATTTAAAGTCTCACTTATCCAGAACCCGGAGAAAACGTAACAATATATATATATATATATATATATATATATATATATATATATATATATATATATATATATATATATATATATATATATATATGTATATAATTAGGTTTTTTCGTAGCGATTGTCCGAAAAAGTAATTTATTTATTTAAGTGGTACAATTATTTCAGTCTTAAAATGTATTATAAAATATGTGATTCAAAACAACATGTGAACAACTAAAGTTACAGCGATTGAATGAAATAATGTTCTACAGAACTAACATAAATGCAAACGTCTGCATCAGCACTCTTACACAGGTCACTAAACTGATGATGCATGGTTTCAGGATTCGTCGTATTTTGTATGATGTTGAGAATATACAGGGATGTAACTCCTCCACCCTTAAATCTTTAACACGTCCTCGTGTTCGGACACTTCTTCTGTTTGCGTTTGCCTGTTGGACTTGTATAGGATGCTTCGAATTTTTCTTCTTAAAAGAAACAGAAGTACAATGGTAACAGCGATGGAGATACCAATGGTAATGCCTAAGTGGGAATACTGCATGGACGGTCGGAGATGAAATGGATGCTGTTGTATTTGAGACAATGCTTCTTTTATCTTTTTGTTTTCTTTTAGATGAATTGGCTTAAAATGGATATGATGTTGAGGTGTCGGTTGCAATTCTTCGACTTCTATGGGTTGTAGCGTCAAATTGGTAGCAACGTCTTCATACATTTCTTCATTGATCTTGACTTTGCAGGAATTGAGGGATGTTACTAGACCGTTTCCCTGGAAGATTTTTCGTTCTAACGATGTTTCGCAATTTTCGACAATAGTGGTTGCTGAGCTAGTGGATATTAAGATCTGACCATTCTGCAGCTGAGTTGATATTTCGTAGGGGTTCATTACTTTAGCAGAAGTGCAATTTCGTAAGGTGTCAAGCTGACAATGTTCTTCTCGTGGGCGATTATTGCATATAACCACGTCTTCTATAGAGGGGCACTTCTCTTGGGTCCATAAGTTTGAAGAGGGTGTTTCTAAATAGTATGAGCTGGGTGGTACCAGGAGAATATAATTTTGTGGTATAGGATAAACACGAAAATAAGAACCAGGATTGGGATGTAGGATAGGGACTTTTAAAAGGCATACAATCGTATCCTTAACCGATAATATATGAAATTTGGTAAATTCTACAACTTTAAAAACATGATTTTTGTCAAAGTCGATCAATTCATTTTGTCACGGCTAAAAACTGCATTTAAAAAAAAGAGGAATGTAAATGTTCCGTTTTGTGTTATATATATAAAATAAGATTTTAAAAGAACTTACCGTTGTGCATTTCCAAACCTTTTTCTTAAATAAATTTCTAATTTTGACTTCATCAAACATATGCTACCAACACAAGATCACTTTTCATGCAAACACCTCTTGAATAAGGTAAACCTACATTTTCTGTTGTTTACATTTTTGAAAATCCGACAGTGACATATTTGTCATACCTGATTTCATGCCAGACTTTAGGGGGTATTTTCCATCTTTTTCAATGTTAATTTCTTTTCCACTCATTAAAAATGTTGAAAGTTTTAAATATTTAAATCATGTAAAATTCAGAACATTTTTATCTCACCTATCCAATTATCAGTGTACAAAAAAATAAATAAGATTAAATTCTGTTTATTAACATTTAATTCCATTTTCATTCTTTTCACTGGTGATTTCTTCTGTAATAGTGCAAGTGCTTTGTTAGACAATTTTTATGGTCTCGATTTATATCGGATTAAGCTCTTGTCTATTTAGTTAAATTCCAGACCGGTTTGGTTGGAATATCCTTTGTTGGGATTAATCGAAGAAACACTTGAAAATATAGAGCCTCGTAAGCTACGGGTAAGTCATTATCATTTTAAATTTCTTGTAAGCATACCTTTAATACTGGATATTGTATTTTAGGGCTCTTTCGTTACCTCATTCATTCACTCCGTCCTTTTAACTTTATACAGTTTAAGTAAACTACCCCAATAGTCTGTTATTGAGTTTGGTATGTCTTCTTGGTTGGGAATTATACTGCAAACTACCGTGGAGCACTAACACAGTGTCCAAGTGACCAACTCCATCTAAAGTAATCTGTCTACAAGGGCCATTCTTCACAGTTTACCTTCAGAAAATTACCCACCAATGTTTTGTGCACCCAGGTGACATCATTTCAATCATTCGATTACCTTGTATTTAATAACCTGTGGATTTTAAAACGTTTTAACATATTATATTTATTTCGCATAAATCTGATAATAATATAAGGAATTATTCTAGTGATTTCGAATGTAAACCGTCGCAGTCTGCTAACGGTAACACTATTTTTTTTTATATATATATATATATGTTATTTAATATCTAATTTGAAACTGAATATAACAAAAAAAAGGAGACTAGGAAATTTTAATAACTTACTATGGTACTTACAGTTATTACTACTCAGTTATCAGATTATACGTTTTAAAAAAAAAAGGAAAAAAATCACGTTATCTTTGTAATACTTTAATTAACACCTTTTTTTTTTTGATGAAATTCCCCTTGAATGATAGTTTCCTGCAAAAGCCAACCCAAGTGTTTAATCATTTTAGTAGCTAACTGTTTTAGACCTTTATTTGTTAAACATAAATCAAATGATAAAGATAACCTATTAACCTACGATATAGCTTCGCTGTCACTGTCACCTGACGTGTTCAACACTCGAACAAGGAATAATAATAATAGAAATATTATGACTGACGAAGAGCCATAGAGTGTTTCTCGTCGATGGTTAGTTGTTCGTTTCTCTGCGGTTGATTTGTTGATCCTTCCCGCTAATTTGTCTACGTTAAGTAAAGAAAAAAAAAACGTAGCAATTTCTGTCATGACTTAACTTTAAGTGATCAATAATATTTAACAGATCACTAGTGGTAAAGAGCTCTATATTAGTAATTTCGTTAAAACTTAAGGAAATAGTTCTTTGAATTATCTCTATAGTATGGAGTAATTTAACAGCTACGTGAATTTGGAAATGAATTTTACAATTCTCTTTCGCTATCTAAAGTGGAAAAAGTCTGATAAATATGATCGAGATTTTGATTAATAATTTTTTGGTCCTTTTCGTACCTTTGTGTGATTATATTAGCAAATGAATTTAAATTATCAATTTGGGTAATTATATCTTCTTGATTTTGGAAATGGTTATCTAAATTTTTATTGATTTCGTTTAAGTCTTCTTGGTCGAGATTTCCTGTTATCATTTTAATTAAAGAGCCTGCTCCATTTATTAATCCGCGTTTAGTTCTGTGCATTGATAGTTTTTGTAGTTCATTACTTAATTGTGACAAATGGTCATCTAAAATTAGTAAATATCATTCGTTACTTGCAGACATTTGTCCAGTGTTTAAAAATTTAGAATTTTTTAATAATATGTTATAATTAATTTCTATATCGGTAATATTAAAATAAAAATAAAATTTATGATAATGTTTGAGTATTTTTGCTATGCCTAAATACTCTTTAAAATATCCGTTAGTTTTTATCGCTGTTATTTGAAGTGGATGGACCAGGTTGAGGGTCATCGTTGTTTGTAGTAGTAGTAGTTTTGTCCTGAAAAAGTCTTTCTTACTCTTTTTATGTTAGAAACGTGAGCTTTTGCTTTTGGTTTAGAAAATGTAACAATGTTTTCTTTTTGTTTAGGATGTGATCGTAATTTATAGAGGATTTGTTTTTCTCACTTTCGGTACTCTAATAGCTAGTTGTGTCGTTTCTTGTAAATCTGGTGTCGTTTGTCTCTCCGCATTTGCTTTAGAAATTCTTTTGTCTCCACTTACTTTTTGTTTCTGATATACACTGTCAAAGAAAGGCATTATTTCTTTGAGTCTATTGTTGTTGTATTCCTCGTAAAGGGTAGTTTCAGGTGTGACTGTTGGTAAGTCGTCGTAGGGGCCGTATAGTAATGTAAAAGGTGAATACCCAGTTGTCGAATGAATAGACTGGTTGTAAATAAGGGTTGCTGTTATCATTAGGGTTGCAGGCCTCTCTTGTGGGTTTTGTAATTTAAGAATTCGCAATTTTTCTACAAGAGTTGAGTGCAGTCGCTCTACTGGTGAATTTGAGTTAGGATTTTGGGGGGTTGTTATGTGAAGATTAATATTAATTAAATTACAGTATTCTTTAAGGGTAGTATTCGAAAATTCTTTGCCAGCGTCAGCTACTATTTTTAGGGGATGATTATGATGGGAAAAATAGTGTCTAAGTTTATTTAACACGGTAATTGCGGATCCATCAGTTATATAATATGCTTGCGCATATTTGGAGAATAAATCTTTGATGGTTAGGAATTTGCAATTATCGAAACTAAAGGTGTCAATGTGTATAACTTCAAAAGGGCGTTTAGCTAAAAGGGGACCTGAAAATGGTGGTTTGTACGGATTTCTTTCGTATTTGGTCTGGAGGCAAATTGAGCATTTATTAATAAAAGCGTTTATATAATTTTTCATATTAGGCCAAAAATATTTTTGTTTTAAATGTTGATAAGTCTCGTTAATGCCATTGTGGTTTCGTGTGTGATATTCGTCTATAATTTGTTGTTGAGTTTCTTGTTTTTCCACGTCTTGTAAAAATTCGTTAGATTCTATTATTTTAACAGAACTATTAAATAATGTTGAAGAAACAGCAGTGAAATATTTGAATAGTCTATCATGTTTACAGAAAATTCCGTACGTGAATTTTGGATCAATAAATTGTTTCAAGAAGTCATTTATTTGTCTCAATTCGTAATTGAGTTGAACCTTTACATGTATTGTTTCAAACTTAAATATTTTTAATTTGCGTGTGTCATATTTTGGTCCGTAATCTAAAATTATTCGTCTGGAAAAATAATTGACTGGATTTTCTGATATAGGTATTTTGAAAATTGGATTTTCTGCAGACGAGTGTTTTGTCTGTGAGTCATTGCTTTCAGGTAGGTTATTAGTCGTGCTAGTAGAGGTATTGTTTGCGTCGTTTTCTAGTTCGTTAATTATTTCTCTTTCTCTGTCTTCGTCAGGGTCTACGTTATTAATTATTGATTCCAGGTCAAAGTCGTCTTCGATCGCGTTAATTTCGATTCGCAATAAGGCATCAGCCACTACGTTATCTTTGCCTTTCTTGTATTTTATCTCGTAATTAAATTCCTCTAATCTTAGTCGCCATTTAACTAGCCGTAAGTTTGGTTCCTTAATTGAAAATAGCCAAACAAGCGGTTTGTGGTCAGTTTCTATAACAAATTTTTGTCCAAAGAGATATGGTCTAAAATGTTTTGTATTTTCTACTATGGATAATAACTCTTTTTCAATGGTCGAATAATTTCTCTCGGCTGAATTTAGTGTTCTTGAGTAAAACGCAATTGGTTTATTATTTTGTGACAATACTCCACCTATAGCTATATTGCTTGCGTCAGTGGTTAAATGAAATTGTTTAGAAAAATCGGGGTAGGTCAGGACAGGAGAATTTGTAATTAATTCTTTTATTTTTTGAAATGCGTCAACGTATTCTGGGTCGTGAATATTTATCTTGGTATCCTTTTTTAATATTTATTGATGGGGAATACTACTTTAGCGTAATTTGGAATAAAGCGTCTATAATACCCTGTTAATCCTAAAAATGCTCTTATTTCTTTACTTGTCTTTGGTATTGGATAATTCTGAATGGCAGTTATTTTTGATGGGTTCGTTTCGATCCCACGGACAGTGACCAGATGGCCTAAAAACTCGACCTCTTTACGCAAAAATTCTGACTTATCCAACTGAATTTTTAGATTACACTCTTTTAACTTATCAAATATATTTTTTATGTGACAAAGGTGTTCTTGAAGGGATTTAGAGAAGATAACAATATCGTCCATATATACGAAACAAAACTTGTATAAATATGGTCTTAATACATTATCCATTAGGCGCAAAAAGGTACTAGGAGCCCCCTTCAACCCGAACGGGATTCGGATCCACTCGTAATGGCCATTATTTACGGAGAATGCTGTTTTTTCGATGCTGTCAGGATCCATTTCAATTTGATGGAATCCTTGTGCTAGATCGAGGGTCGTGAAATAGGAGCAGCGTCCTAAATTATCTAAAATTTCTTCGATGCGAGGTAATGGGTACTTGTCATCGATCGTTTTCTCGTTAAGTTTACGATAATCGATCACTAAGCGCCATTTCTTTTTTCCAGAAGCGTCTTGACGCTTCGGGACAATCCATATCGGACTTGAGTAGGGTGATATTGAGGGTCTAATTATTTTGTTGTCTAAGAGTTTTTGAATTTGGTTTTGGACTTCTTCACGTAAATGAAAAGGGTACCGGTATGATTTGGTGTGAACAACTTCATCGTCTTTAGTTCTTATTTTATGTTTGATTGCATTGGTGAAAGAGAGATCTGAGTCTTCATGATAAAAAATATCATTATACTTTCGACATAAATTAATAAGTTTTTCATATTCTTCTGTATTTAAATGATCTGTTCTTAAAACTTTTGTTACATCAAAATGTTTTGAAATTTTAGGTAGTTCGTCAGAGTAATTTTGTAATGGATCGACATCTATTTGTTCCTGAAAATGTATTTCTACAAATTTTGAATTTGGATTTTTCTTTATTATGGGCACTCTACAATATCCATCTTTTGCTTCAGCTATGGACTCGTAAATTAAAACATTTGTTTCTTCAATACGTGGTAAAACTACTGTGCCTTTTTCTATATTTACAGGGACTGATACATAATTTTCACAAATTTGTTTGAAAGGTGTAAAATTCAGTGGATTAATTTCAAGGTAAAATGGTATTTTTTGGTTTCCTATAGTTCAAATTTGTTTATTATAATCGATATTTCCTTTTAATTTTGTAAGATGAGCAGACCCTATAAGCGCGTCAAATCGATGGTGCCATTGCATGACACGCATTGGAAATTGGTAATTAATATTAAATTCTTGTAAAATAGGATACCTTACGTTGTCTTCACCATGGGTTATCTGGTTAACTGATTTCATTGAAAATGGTTCCTTATAAATAAATTTTTTAAATAACTCGTAAGCCGGTCCTGGATTTATGATACTATCTGACGCTCTGGAATCAATCAATATTTTTAAATTTAGACTTGGTATGACAAAAAACGGTAATTTAGGGGTATTAACAATATTATTTATATCTAAATAGATTAGTTTTCCGAGGCTGTTTCGTGAAAATCCCGATTTGGATTGGTGTTGTAATTTGTAAAAGTTTCAGTTGGTTCAGGAAATTCTAGTGGCTCTATATTTTCGTCAGAGGGTCGGTCGTCATAAGGGTATTCGTCAGAATGATCTAGTGGTAGGTCTTCTTGGTTAAAGAGTTCTTGATGTTGAAACGTGGGCCTAGATTGGGGTATAAAGTGGTTTCTTTGGGGCATTTGTCGTGTATTTCTTAAGGGAGTTTGGTTGCTTATTGACATGGGTGTCGTTCCTCTACTCAATTGAGTTGGAGCGTGTTGTATATTTTTATTAAAATTTTGAACGGGTCTTATGTTAGAAATCGGCTGAGAAGGAAACGGTTGCCTTTGTTGTGTGATTTGTTGTGGTTTGTTGTAAATTTGGGGAAATGCTGGAAATATTGGTTTTTGGGTATACGTCTGTCTATGTTGTACAGGTGTGTTATGATTTGTTTTCGTATTATTTTTGTTTCTCAGGCTATTAATGAAATTCGACTGTATAATCTCGTTATCTATTCTATTACACTCCAACATAAGTGAATCAAGAGTATTAACACTAACTAATCTAAGATGTGAGAAGTAAGGTTCTATTACACCCGCTTTAAATGCTGCCACTGCATTTTGTTGATAAAATTCTTTCTTGTACGTTTTTACATCGTTTACTAAATCTTGTATATCTACATGTTCAATTAAAATCTTTAGCTTTTCTTTAATTACATTGAAATATTCCTGAATAGTTTGTGATTTAGTCATAAAGCTAGTATTTAAATCATTAAATAAAAGATTTTCTGAACGGGGGTCTGAAAACTGATTTTTTAAAGCAAATTTTATATTTTCCCATGTATGGTTTTCTAAACTAATTAACACGTCACGAGCGTTACCAGTGATTTTAGCTTTTATAAATTCAAGTAACATTCGATTTGCGTGTGTTTCGGCTTCTGGCCTTCTATAACTAGTAATATAAAGTTCGCATTGTTTAATAAAATAAACAAGATGCTTCTGCCCACCGGAATATTCGGGGATCATGATAGCAGCTTGTGAAAATTCGGCAATGTGATTATTTGCCATTTCTAAATTATGTAAACTTAATTGATTAAAATTGTCTTCCTCTAATTCTAATATAGGTTCTCTTTTCCTAATAGGCGATCTATCTCTTATCATTACACAACATACATGAACAAGTAATGGTTGTTAAGTATTACAGGGTGAATTGAAAAATAGAGCGCGAATAGGAATTATTGAACAAAATTATATCAGGTATAAATGTAAAATAGATACGATATGAATGCACAGATAAAAATATTGGAGGAAACTTACAGGAAGCTCATTGGTACTTCTGCTATTGGTTTCTCGCTGATTTCCCTCTGGCAGTGTGGACTGACTTGCACCGGTGTGGATGTTCGATGTTGCACATAAACTTTTAGAAAAAAGACCGAAACTAATTTTACGAAGATTTAAAGCTTGCCAAAATCAGGTTTCGATGTGCAATACTGTTCTATGCAGCGCCAATTAGGTTTTTTCGTAGCGATTGTCCGAAAAAGTAATTTATTTATTTAAGTGGTACAATTATTTCAGTCTTAAAATGTATTATAAAATATGTGATTCAAAACAACATGTGAACAACTAAAGTTACAGCGATTGAATGAAATAATGTTCTACAGAACTAACATAAATGCAAACGTCTGCATCAGCACTCTTACACAGGTCACTAAACTGATGATGCATGGTTTCAGGATTCGTCGTATTTTGTATGATGTTGAGAATATACAGGGATGTAACTATATATATATATATATATATATATATATATATATATATATATATATATACTTATATATATATATATATATATATATATATATATATATATATATATATATATATATATATATATATATATATATGTATAAAAAGTGTGAAAATTACCTCGAATATGAGTTTCAGGGGGCATAGTTCGCGCTCATTTGGGGATTTTTTTTCAAAATAAAGAAGTCGAGCTCATTCAATAATGCCAAACTATATTTAACTCTCCGAGTAAAATTGTGATAGAAGGGGAACCCCCAGGATGAAGAGGATTTCTGCCCCCTCACCCAAGAAACACGGGATCTTGTCCTTCCCCTTGTCGTTGCATAAAACTACCTTCAAAGCATAGAGCACAAGAAAACTTTCTTGGGAGCAACCCCCAAGAAAGGTACAGGAACTGAGCGAATATGAGTGTTGTGCGGGGCAGACAGGGTTTAAAGGAAGTATTGCTGGAAAATGTGAAAAACGCATCTTTTCAAAGTCCGACTAAATGTTTTTTAGCATTTTCCGTTCCGATTTCCAACCCACGCAGCAAGCCCATTCATTCTTGGTCTCTTAGGTTTCTTAGGGGTTGTTTGCACCAAATTTGCCTTGTGGCTTGTGCATCCAAGGGGGGTTCTCAGCATGTTTCTGAAAAAAAAATCTAAAAACCCTCCTTGCAGTAAACTGTAAATTTACCGAAATTACTCCCACATTGTCGCCTATAATATCTTTTTCAGATCATATCGAATACAGCACTAAAGTAAATAGAATCACTTGTTATTTCACTCCTTTTGGTGAATTTTCATTAAAAAAATTAACTAATAGAGAGGTATCGATGGTGAGACTTTAGGAAATTTTTTTCAAATGAGCACAAAGCCTCTGGAACCCACTTCCATGGTCAGTTAAAATGTTTATATATATATATATATATATATATATATATATATATATATATATATATATATATATATATATATATATATATATATATATATATATATATATATATATATATAATATAACACCTACAAGTTACACTTAATGCACATGTATACTTTATGTACATTTATATTAATTTTTGTGCTAAAGTGTCAATAAATAAATAAATGATTAGTGTTTTACTGTTCAACAATACACAAATCTGGTGTGTCTGTGTATTGTTGGTGGTATACGCTTTGCCTCTGTTATATTAGCAATAAGCACAGATATAAATATAAATATTATACTTGCCCTTTAATTGATACTTCTTTGGCAGCTCAGCATTTTCAACTCTATATCTCAGTTAGTCGCTTCTAATTGATAAAGGGTGCCATTAATTCCTACATTTTATAGATATACCCGCAAATAAAATACGTCAAAAACATTAAAAGTTAACAAATAGTTGCATTTAGATTTGATTAAAAATTCTAAATTTTTTCTTATTGGATAATCTTGTTTTAAAATTAATAACAAAGTTTTGTTTGTTTGAGTGACAGGGTTTTACAATTGTTTTAATTTTATAACAAAAATTGCCAAAACTTATTTCTTCTGTTTTAACTTTGATACACTATCCCCCCTCTATAAGCTTACTTGTAAAACACTGTGGGAATTTGGTTTAAATTTCAGATATATTGATGAAACCTGCTATTATGATCTAAACATTTATTTCCCAATAACATATGGATCGTTATCTAGATTAATGCATATAGGAAGCTTGCTTTTATTGTGACTTATTAGTTATGTGAATTACTGTGTGCCTTAGCGTCTGCCGATAGTAAATACAGGTAATATTTTGCTGTTTATTACCTGTACATTCATTTCTCGTCGTCATGGTATGGTCTGGAACATCTACTGGGTTGTTTGTTTACTTGTTGGTTACATTAAATACTATTTACGCACAAACTCACTTAAAATTCCATAATATACCTGTACACTAAAAATGTCGCTGGTACTTTTCTCGGGGTTTATTAAACAATCTTCTTCTCTTCTAAAACGGAAAACAGAACTCGTCGAAAAATAATCTAACCCTATTTCCTTTTCCTGTTTAAAGTCATAGCCAGCTGCCTGGAAATTATTATTAACATTTCATACTTCTCGCCTTTTGTTCCTGAGCTGCATAACATCGACAACCAGTAAAGCATGGGAAATTATCGTTGCTTTGGCTCTTTGACAGGTGGGTTTGATTTAGATACCCGCCAAAATCAAATCCTTCACTCAAATGTCATTTACAAACAGAAAATTCCTAAATGCAAACATGACTTTTGTATAACCTAACTTATTCCACATGTAAATAATGATTTTTAATACAACTAAAAACACTTTTAAATTGTTCATTCTCGCTTGGAAAGTTCTTTTCTTTTGAAAACCACTGTTGTCTTTATTAGTGTTCATTCCACTACTTATTAATATAGAAAGTGTTTTCAATACATTTTGTTTTTAAGTTATGTGGGTAAAATCTTTTGACAATATTTATTTGGTTTAACATTAACCTGTTTTTAAACTTCAAGTTATTTCCACTCCTTTAGGTATGTAGCTTATTACTCTCTACTAATATTGTTCCATATTATAGAGGTTATATATTAATTTTCAATAATGATTTAAAAGCAATATTTGTTTTTACCTTATTCATATCACATGTATTCAGTACTAAATCACAGTATCAAAGAATATGTCTGGTGACAATGTGTTGTTATTTATAGTTTCTATGTGGCTAGCATTGTGTAATATGGATGATTGATATTGGAATGGCTTTGGATATTCACTGACATGAAATACAATTTACAAAAAATACATACACATTTCGTGCAAACTGTAAGTACTGCTTGAGACTTTTTATCATATCAATATATATATATATATATATATATATATATATATATATATATATATATATATATATATATATATATATATATATATATATATATATATATATATATATATTCAGTCTTACATAGTGAGCTGCAATATTTTATCATTTTCAAAAAGGATGGTTACAGCAACCGTAAATAAGTGTTGGAAAGGGTCTGGGGGCAGCAAATATGTTATGGTAAAATAAGTGTTGGTAAGGGTCTGGGTGCAGCAAATATGTTATGGTAGAAAATTATCGTTAAAATATTTTAAATCCGATAGGTCATAAAATTTCCCATGAAGCTAGAATCTTCAATCTTTAACCAAAGTAACACATATGTAAACGCACAGAGGGCACTAAACTAAAGAAAAATAACATAATGAGCTTCACGGATGATTACAAATTTGTTTTAAAAAGCATTTTTTGTTTGTTTGTTGTTTGTAAAACTAGACGGGTTGACTAAAACAAACCATCCAAGCAATTAATTAGGAATGCCATATTTATAATTTCACAGAGTAAATAATTAATTTTTTTTCTGAAAAACTTGCAGTACTTACATATTATATCTAAGACCAAATTTTAATAGTTTAGCTCCATATAAAATATAATTTTGTCTCTAAGGTCGATTTAAAATTAAGAATTAGTTTTAATAATATATCTTACTAATAGTGTACAATTCTTATGAAAATTCACTACTATAACGCACTTGCTGCGTCCCGAACCTTTTTATTTCTATATTACATATATAAGCACAAGATAAATAGGTATAATAAAGGAGGTACCCTTAAGTAACATTGGCGCTACACAAACCTAAAAGTAGACAAGACATTTAGATCGTGTCTGTGTGCATACAAAAATTAGTAAAATACATTTATAGAGTCTAATAAAAAACAACAGTTTCACGATATTATTTTAAATAAACCAATAGGAATACGTTTTGCGGCTATTTCGCAATTCGCGAGTGTATGAATTTAGCCTTTGTCCAAGACTACACTGAAATCCGGTCGACAACGAAAGCAAGCAACTTTTAAATTAAGCTCGATAGGCTTGGATGATTAACAAACGTAGGTATGTCTAATTTTAAGCGGGACTGTACCTGTTTGAAACGTACAATATGACAAATACAGAAATACGCCTTCAAGTGCTATTTACTAAACTAACTAAAACACTAACCTGCGAAATCATCGATAATAAAAATGATGGATGTAGTACCTTATCTATCACTACTACATACAGACTTGGAGACTACTTTTCTGGCTTCACTGTAGGGTTTCGTTTCTGTAGGTGAAGGGCGTAGCAAGCGCCTGAGCTAACTGGAGAAAAAGGCCCTTATGAATTCTAGATGTTGTCGGATGCTCTTCAACGTTTCTTTACAGAGTCCGACAACATCTAGAATTCATAAGGGCCTCTTGCTCCAGTTAGCTCACGCGCTGGCTACGCTCTTCACCTACAGAAACGAAACCCAACAGTGAAGCCAGAGAAGTAGTTTCCAAGTCTGTATGTAGTATGGACCAGTTTCACTAAGTAAGGGCAATAACAATGAATGAATTATCTATCAGTATCGTTCTAATTTTGTGAGCAGGTTTTAATACTTGCAAATAATATTGCCGCATCCTAAAATTTGACACTTTTGAAAGCAAACATTGTCCCGGTATTATAAAAGAAATGGGCCAGGTCAGACAATCTACAAAATTGTTAGTTAATTGTACACATGTCTCCATCTATGACATTTTGTGTTAACTGGAGCTGTCGTGACAACATACTACCTGGTTTCTCACCGAGATGGCGTCTCCGTAGCACATTTCACAATGTCTACATTCTGATATGTTGCAATAATACTTGTAACTTCCATTGTTTAGATTTTTGTCCACCATTTATTTAAATAGCATAGCAGTACAGGTAACAGCATCTGCCTTTGTCCAACATTGTAGATATTGCATTACACAATTTGAAGTGATGTCGAGGATTATTTTAATTTTAATTTCGAATAACTTTATTTTACTACAATCAGAAGACTTGAAAATTGATACACAACCATGCCTGCCTATATTCTTCAAATTTGTAAATTTTCGTTTGAATCACCTAAAGAATTTGAGAGATATTTTGTTTTAAAAAAGATTTATTAATTTTTTTCTGAGAACAATTAGGCGTTAAGATCTGATGAACGAATTCATCCAAGCCAATAACAAAATAAGGGTAAGTCCCAAATATGGTCCAAATCAGTGATATTTTTTGAGTTATCAGTTGGATACACACACACACAAATATATATATATATATATATATATATATATATATATATATATATATATATATATATATATATATATATATATATATATGTATATATATATATATATATATATATATATATATATATATATATATATATATACATTTTAGCTGACCATAAAAACGGGTTCCAGCGGCCCTACTTCGCGCTTATTTGAAGAAATTTGCCCAAAGTCTCACCATCGATACCTCTCTAATTAGTGAATTTTCTTAATAAATTTTGAATGAATTTTCTTTATGAAAATTCACTAATAATATTAGAATATTATTTAAAACAAATCAATAGGATTAGTTTTCTCTGCGATTTCGTAATTCGCAAATGTATGAACCAAGCTTAAATTTTGTTTTTGTTGAATACGAACGCTTATTTTACTGTTTTAATATTTTCAATTCCTCAACCCGAAATGGTTTTTCTGCCTATAACATTACATCAATTGTGTTTATCATATCAAGGAAGGCATAATATGATAATATTATGGGTAGTAAACAAAATGTTTCTTAAGCGCAAAAGTGTTAAAAGTACCAATAAAATTAAATTTGAATTTACCGTTTCTAGCGAATTTTTATTAATATATATACATATATATATATATATATATATATATATATATATATATATATATATATATATATATATATATATATATATATCCATCTGATAACTCAAAAATAATTAACCGATTTAGATGAAACTCGGCAAGTGCCTTTCTTTTATTAATGGCTTGGATGAGTTTGTTAGTCAGGAAAATCGGACGGGATTTTCCAGGAAAATTATGAGTTTTCGGTCAAAAAAAATTTTTCTCCGAAAATTACAAGGCTGTTCTAATGAAATTTGACGTACATTTTGCCTTAGGAGAGACCTTACTACGTACCAAATTCAACTTTCTAAGTTTATAGAAAATTGAGTTATTAAAATTTAGCATTTCCTTTGGAAAAAAAATTTTTTCTCCAAAAATTACAATATTATTTTAATGAAATTTGGTGAATATCTTGCCTTAGGAAATACCTTACTACACACTAAATTTAAACTTTCTAAGTTTATAGAAAATTGAGTTATTGAAATTTGAAGCATTAAAAAAATTCACTACCATAACGCACTTGCTGCGTCCCGTTAGTTTTTCCCTTAAAATCTAAAAACAAAGATTTCAAGAATTAACATTTGTGGCTTTTACACATTGGTATTAAAACTAATGCACCTTATGGAGAACAAATATTACAAGAAGTGTATTTTGAAATGTCTTGGTTTTCCGATTTAACAGCTATCGTTTTTCATTTGTCCAAAATGTTAAGGAAACATTTCGTTTCAAATACACGCTTTCTGTGATGTTTTGGTAGCAGTTTAAATATATTGAGTTTGTAATTTAAAAGTGTTATACCTACCTACCTTTTATTTGACGAAATAAATTTGAAAACAAAGTCTCTTTACTTAATCAATCGAAAACATTAAATCGTATTATATAAGCTGTAGTAAAAGTTGGAACACAGAAAGTGCATTACAATAGCGAATGTTTATAAAAAAATTATCTAATTTAGTTTCCTAATTTACAATTACCCTAAAAGTTTTAATTCTGGTATGTAACACAGTCGTTATAAAATCAACTGGTGTACCAAATTTCATCGGACCAGCTGCATTGTTTCTAAGATACCATTTCTTTTGTACGTATTATAAAAATAATTCTTAAATTTTTTGTGTTATGTTAGAATTTTATGGGCGTTCGCTACCATAACGCATTTATGGTGTGCAGATTTTTTTAAATTGTTTTAGATTTTTGTTTAGAAAATTGCTTTCTAACCGATTCCTAATGTTGAATCTCTATCGTTAACAATTTTTTTGAACATAATATTTATTACATTGTATTAAATATGAAGAGCCTTGAATTATGATGCTTTAGTTTCGCTTTCTTAAGCATCATAATAAATGTTATTGGAATGTATATTACTTAAA
>OZ023268.1:71176368-71283868 GCA_964006375.1 Tillus elongatus | reverse complement strand
AGATCACTGCTATGCGGCGCATAGGAGAAAGTGAAGCTAAGGCCGGTAACCGCCTCTCAGGTTAGCAATTCGTGCGTCAGCGGTAATAAGTCCCAGATGGTCGTAGACAAATGCGTAAGCGGCAATAAGACCCAGATGGTCGTAGACATCGGCGCACCTAGGACTATTATTCCCCGCGAATGGTACCGAGATGACGTCGAGCTGCAAATTGTTAGATGGGAGGCAAAGCAGAGAGATATAGTCGCTATTATGTCAGGCCCGATTATAATTGGCTTGGACACTCTCCAAGGTCACCGTGTTAAACTTGATCTTGGAAGTGAGTGCCACATCCCCGCTATCGACGATAAATAGATGATAATATCGCTTGGCAATAAGCTGGTAGTGTGGAAAATCACCATAGAGGAAAATAGCATGTCTGCCGTGAAAGTGTCGTTCCAGTGAAGGGAGCTGAGAGATGAAGAGACGACCCAGTTACTGAGCCAGAAGCAAATAGAAAAGAAATTATGGGAGAATTACAAGAGGACGGGTGTATAGCCCACGTAAGTTAGAAGCCAATACAGAAAAAGGTCAGTGAACACATTTGTTGAAACAGAGCTGATGCTGACCGGAAAAATCCGAAGATCCGTTATGACGTGCGAGCTAATTCGGCTGGTTTTAAAGAACAAGATCGGGTGTGGTTCCACAATTCAGTACGACTCAAGGCACGGTCACCGAAACCACAGAAATTATGGGAAGGCCCGCATAAGATGGTCAAAAGGACCAATGACGTTGTCTATAACATTCAGAGGAGCCCAAAGAGCAAGATGAAGGTGGTCTATATGCACAGGCCTAGGCCATACCAAGAAATGTCAGAATTTGACCGGGACGGTCGAAGGTAAGAAGGAATCAGTGTCACATCTGTCTCTATGAGTATTATGTATGTTTATGAACTTTGCTGCTTCTATCGTCACAGGCAGCCTGCAAAGTGTGTTAGTAACAGCGAGCATTCTGGAATTATATTTCTATAAGGAACCATTGGTGACAGGTATAGAACAGTGCAGAAAGGTCTAGAATCTCTATGAATGATATAAATGGGCGAGCTCAAGATAGAGGGAGTCAGTCAGTAGCGAGTTAGTGTGGCGTTCATAGAAGTCGTGTAGTGATATATAGTATTATGGAGTAACAGTAATAGAGCGTTTTTACCACACATTAAAAGTGTCACCGCCAAAATCGTTCGAACTTTTAGAACTCATAATGTCAAAACCATAATTCACAATAAACAAAAACTGTCAAAGCTGATAAAAACTCTCAAGGATACGATTACAAACGAATCCCATGGAGTTACGAAACTCATTGTTTTGACTGTTGTCGAACTTATGTAGGACAAACAAATAGACGCATCCACAATAGAATATATGAACACACCCTCGCAGTTAGAAACTCCGACCTCTCATCGGCGCTGGCAATGCATCTTATTCATACAGGACACAAAATAGACTTCGACAATGCCAAAACGGTTCAAAACCAGATTTATCCGCAAGCAATGGAGATCGTGACCCGAATACTTTCACTGATATCGAAGCAGGTAGAAGAAACGAAACATACAATACAAGACTTGCAATGAACTGTCATATCTTTCTTAGGCCTAGGTTTGAACACACTGAGACCTTAGAGACGATATCCGGCAAGATTTGGGGAGTGAGCAGATTGAGACCCCGTACTCGAGCTACAACAACCCAACCCATCTTTGTCCACCGCTTTAAGGAGTAGGCTGATTAAGGCCTCAAAGTTCATGTCCTTACATATTTCGTTTACCTCTTGAATGTGGCTCCTAAACAGGGTCAAAACGTCGAGTTTAATAATTTCTGGACGCGGTTCAACCCGAGAACCAAGTATATGTCACTAAAGACCGTGGAAATAGGGGCAAATTCGTGCTCATTTAAAAAAATGTTTGCAAAGTCTCACCATCGATACCTCTCCATTAGCCATAAAAAAAGATTAGTCAAAAAGCCAGTAAAACACCAAAACATTTACATCGAAATATAATGATAATCGAATTAACTGATGCAAAAATTTTCGGGTAGGCTTATGATATTTAGACTGTAGAGCAAATCACGTGGGAAAATATTCAAAGTTCTTCTATTGAAATTGGCATTTACGAATCTTATACTGTTATTTACGTTTTGTATATATTACAACATCAAAAAGAGTACTGCCCGAATGCCCTCGTGTCAACAGCAAGCTAATGCAAGTCACGAATTTGAAAGTTATAAAAGAAAAAACCTTTACAGGTCACAGGAACCACCCATGATTAATAAAAAAATATATTATAAATATTTCTAAGCAAAATCATTTCCGACAGCCGAAGTCAGGCATCGATTTCCAAGCCGCTCAATTTCTAATATGAGGCCTATTCCACAATAGACGACACGCCCTACAAACCCTCAAGTTTTTGGGCGACGGGGTACACAACAACTTACCTCAACGTCGATATCGATAAACAATACTGACTGTCGCCCTCTTGCTAACTGTTTAGTTTCTTAGTATTGTTAATATTTAGGTCGTACAAATTAAGTGATAATTAACCTATTAAGCACAGAAACAGGAAACTTTGTATTTACGAGGAGCAGATGAATAATATATGGAATACTAAAATGTTGATGAGGAACAAAGAAATGAGCTATCAAATCACTATGATGAAAATTAACCGAATTATTAGAAAAGATCCTCGAAAACTTAATAAATACAGACTTAGATATTATCAGATAACAACCATCTACTGATTTAAAATTTTTTATTGACACAGTTGTTTATGACAGTATTGGTAATCCCTGTCTTGCTCATAAACTTTATGACACTATTTATACAAAACCACTTACTAAAAAATGTGTTGGTAAAGTACGACAAAATGTTGATAATATGCAATAATCTTCATTACAAGAAAATGGTATCATTTATCTTTTGATTTTTATGTTATGCAATAGCTACACTGTTTCAATGCATCAACTAGATCAGTTTAATTTTTGGACAATAATGTTTGAAAATCCTGGAATCTTAATTGTGTTATATTACAGGCACAAGTAGTAAGCCTAACTGTAAGACACATTGTATAAATGCCGTAAATCAACTATACTAAACTATAATAGAGGTTCTTTTCTAATACCGAGCACTAGATCTAAATCTATTCATAATAAATCCCCTCAAACCGGATGAAAGAAATACGTGACAGTTGAGACAAATGTACATATTTTGTGATACTTGAGATTACTCAATGTTTCTAGCAAAATTGCACTGATAAAACTACTTTTTCAATTAACAATGGGCACTGTGAATATATGGAAATTTAAGCTTCGGAATTCTTTTAGTACCTTCTAAAGGCCATGGATAATGTATTTAGAAACTTCTTAGATAAGTTTTGCTTTGTTTACATGCATGACGCTTGTATTTTTCTAAATCATTGCTAGAGTAACTTATATATTTAAAACAAATAGTTTCTAAATTAAAAGAGAACAACCTTAAGATCTCGCTCAATAAATATGAATTCCTTGGTAAATAAGGAGAATTTTTGGGACATACTCAGTAGATAATGCACTAACCTAATGTGAATCGAATCCAATTCATCAAAATTTCCCTATGCCACAGTGTCAAAGAGCAACAAAATCATTGTTCGGTTTGATGGGTTACTAAAGATGCTTTATCTAAAGTTTTGCAAAAATATTTTTTTCGTTAACTATATGCCTTAAGAAACACTCCAAAATGATTAATACAATATCAGATAACAGCAAAGCATTTTAGAGAGCAAAAGAACTTACTATAAATTTACCCAGATTTGAATAAAACCTAACCTAAAAAACTACATATGCGAGTAATGCTGGTATACGAAGTGTTTTGCTATAGGATGAGTAACCTCTAGCTTATTATAATCACACTTTGCAGTAAGAAATTAGTCAACAATTGAGAAATAAGTCCTATGAATTGTTGAAAATGCCAAACAGTTTAGGCCGTATCTTATTTGGAGAAAGTTTACAATCAAAACTGACTCTAAACGACCAATTTAAACAAATAATCCTTTTTTTTTTTTGGCAAACAGTTTTTCTGTCCAAATCATAAATATATTATTTTTCATATATCCCAAACCTTGGTTCCCTAACACCTTACATTTATTTACATCAATACATAATAATATTTGAAAGTTTTATTATTAGTAATTGTATGAAGCATTGACCCTTGAAATTAGATTTTGTAATTTTAAGGTGAGTTGTTTAAAGCCGTAGGCGCGATAATTGAAATTTGGGAAATATTTTAACGATATAATTACTTACATATTTCTCCTCTTTATTATTACATATTTTAAAACTGAAACTTAGTCTGTATCTTTTGTTGCTTAATGTTATATTACTAAGTTCAAAAAACGGTTGTAAATACTTTTCACCTAATGTAATAGAAAAACAGAATCACCAAGTAATATAGATATCCTTTAAAATATCTTTTAAATTGTAACAGAGACACGTGAAAAGATAAAAAATTAAAATCTTACGTGTATGAAACAACAATATTATTTTTGTGCAACAGTCAAACAGTTACAAAATTATTAGAATATTGTGCCTTTGGATCTAATTTGTCAATATCTAGAGTAATGAACTTGAGATATACATTTTATTGTTTTCTGTGCTCACAGTTTTTGGTTGAAAACTCAGGATGATGTAGTTTATTGGTATTTGTCACTATTCGGGGTAAAAATCTTTGACACAGCATGATACCAATACCCCGCTAAAATTGTCAAAATCATATATAAATAATTATATATGCTTGTGGTTCACTAATATGAAAAAATAAAAGTGCAAACTAAAAGGTAGGCACTACTCCAGATTACACATAAACACACCCACACCCACCCACACACACATATATATATATATATATATATATATATATATATATATATATATATATATATATATTTATAGTACTCATTAAAGGCTGTCGACCTCACAAATCGATGGGTATTGAAAGGCGCAAGTTCTTTGCTAAAACAAGCTCTATATTTCTCAACCTTTTGGTACACCTCAGCTGTCAATCAACAGGTTGACACGGACCACATGTATTACATAAACGTTTTTCTTAAAATTTTAATTACAAACCGTGTTTTATAAATTTGACCAAGGTTTATGTTAGTGCCCTGTATTTCCTGTGTGTTTATTTTGTCTGAAGTATCAAAATCGGTGAGATGTCTCACTCTCTTTGTGTATTCCCTTGCTGGCTGCTTCTCATACTTTGTTCAGCTTTTTGATTCTGACGAAGTGCCCAAAAACAGGCGAAACATACATGTTTTACCAAAGAACTTGCGTTTTCAATGCCCATAGATATAGATTTCTGAAGTCGGTAATGAGACTTTAAATTTTGGAAACTAACAATAACGACCGTTATTCCCTATCAGTCTGCGTGTGTTTATATATATATATATATATATATATATATATATATATATATATATATATATATATATATATATATATATATATAGATATGCCAAAATATGAACATATAAAGGCTGAAACAAAACAGTTTAGCGACAGCTACTAATAAAGAAAACTTCGATGTTAAAATACGTATCTAGCCCATAACTATCTGTATTATTCTGTGACTTTGAGGTTATTCTGCTTTTTGTTTTAGTTTTCAGTCACAGTGTCCAACTTTGAACTTTGTTTTTTTATATAAAGCCTGATACTAGCCTCACATAGGGCTTCTACAAATTCCGACTCATTTGAAAAAATTTTACAAAAATTCGAATTCAATAAAAATTGGCTGAAAATCAATTACAAATCAGTTAATTTTTACAATAGATGTTTAAGCTTGGTTGTATTTGACCGCATTAAACTCACTTTTTTTAGGGTAACAGTCTAAACTATAAAGAGACGATCTTTTTAGATAAGTTCAGTATTTTCTCGTATATGTGTAGTGTCAATTCATACAAAACATATTTTTTTTATATTATTAAACATAAACCTCATCTTTATATAGACGAATTTGAATATAGCCAAGTTGTGGCGTTTGTAGAATGACTCATATTAATCAACATTATTTTTGTATCGGCTTCTTAGTGTGTACTAAGCAAAATTTAAAAAAAGAGTGAAATTAGTACGAGTTTAGTGTAACTAGATGTAACGGTTGGTTTCGACTAGATGCTTTTAATTGTTGACTACAAATGGCGGAGGTGCCTGAAAATTATATTATTATGGGGTATTTTAACAACTTGGTGTTAATTTTAGAAACAGACAATATTAACCTTAATGAAATAAAATTTAGAAACCGCAGGCAAAGTTTCTTTACAGTCTAGTTAAATTAATGTTGGCTGCAGCTCCCTTCCCTACGATTTTGAGCACAAATTTTGGAGGTGCCGCACATTGGTTTTTATTTTCATTAATTATTTTTTTCATATATTTTCTTTACAAACATTCCAACTTATTTCGATGAAATTTTGTAGCCATATTGCCCTGATGGAGGCTTTACTACACAAAAAAATTGATTTTTTTTTAGATTGAAAGCAAATGGAATTATTTAAATTCAAATAATTTTATTGAAAATTCGCCTACTATAACGCACTTGCCACGGTCCGAATTTTTTTGTTACAGCTAAAGCAATAGTACCTTTAAATTATTTTGTTAAAAAAAAAACCACTGAGCGAATCTATGTTAAAGTTAAAATGAATTTCGCATGGTACTTGTTTTTAGTGAATTTTCTTAAAAAAAAAATTCACTAATGAGGAGATCCCGACTTTGGAATTTTGAAAAAATTTCTTCAAATGAGCGCTAATTAGGCCCCCCAGAAAACATATCCGGGGTCAGTTTCAATTTTTATATGTTATATATATATATATATATATATATATATATATATATATATATATATATATATATATATATATATATATATATATATATATATATATATATATTTATATATGTATGTATGTATCACACCGATAACTTAAAAAATAATGGGCCGATTTTAATTAAATTTGGTGAAAAAATTCCTTTTGCAAATGGCTTGGATAAGTTCGTTAGCCAGGAAAATCTGCCCAGGTTTTCCCGGAAAATTTTGTGTTTTTTTTCGAAAAAAATCGAAAAAAAATTATATCTCCGGAATTAACAAAGTACGGGCAATTTGGTACACCGGTTTATATCATTATAGGTAAGCTACCTACCAAAATTTAGCGCTGTAGGTTAAAGGACAAAAAAGTTACAGGCATTTAAAGAAAAATAAATTTGGGTTTTTCTCAAAACGTCAAAGTCGCGATTTTAAACGTCAAAATTGTTAATATTTAGGCAATAAACCTGAGATTAATATGATCTATGGAAGGAAAATGTCTCAAAAATAATGTTTTACAAAGCCTGAGCTCTTAGTTTCAATCGTCATTGTCCTTCATTTTACTAAAATATTCCCAGAAAATTCATTTCAAATAGACCCTTTCTCTGATGCTTTAGCAGTGGTGTTGGCTATAGAGTTTATCGTTTAATGGTATATCATTTTTGTCGAATTTTCGTAAAAAATCATTAAAGCGCAATATATCCGTTATTACGCAAGTTAAGTTGTATACATTGATTGTAGGGTGTCTTAAGCTACCTCTTAAAAAATATTTCCACAATTACAAGGTGGCCCATAAGTTGTTGGTGATTCAAATTTTCTTTTTTTAGTGAATTTTTTTAATCGGACACGCTCTATGTTATTGCATTTTTGTATTTTCAATCGAAATATAATACATCTTTGTAAGAAAAGAAATTCGGGACGCAGCAAATGCGTTATGGTAGCGAATTTTCATTAAATGCCTCAAATTTTGAATCAGTCTGCTTTTAACCTATAAGGTTGACCAGTTTTTTCGGGAACAATTTAAGTTTACTTTCGGAAATTTTTGTACATTTTCAAACAATAAAGTTATTTTGATGAAACATGGCACATTGTTTCTAATATATAGATTATACTGGTTACCAAATTTTGTGCCTGCTTTCTTAAAAATACATATTTGCTATTAAAAACATTTTAATGAAAATTCACTACCATAACGCACTTGCTGCGCCCAGAGTTGTTTAGAATATATAATCTTCACACCATATTTAAAGTCCTGTAAATGAAAGCGTTCTTCACTGGATTATGTAATTTAAAATGTAAGACATTTATATTATAACGTTACAATCAAATTGTAGATATATATTTCAAGGGAAGGCAGTCTTTGTGGCCAAGACTTTTAGGATTAATTATGACGGTCTCGTGAGATTTCCCAGAGCACGTTGTCCAGCTTTGTTCTCTTTATCAGATTCTGTAGCCTAGATAAGGGGTAGCTACATGCAGATGTCTGTAGCCTTTGATTTCTCGTTTTTAAGTGACTTAGTTATTAACCTTGTTCCACCTGTTCATGAGCATAGCACATAAGGTGAGGCCTTGTCTTCCCCTGGTCAGAATTTACACGCTATTTTTTGCCAAACCCATTTGGTTTCTTTGTCTGTTGAGTCCCCAGTGTCCTGCTTATAAACATACTATTATTCGAATTGCATTTCAATGAGCAACAGTAAGTCTTGTGGCATACTTGTCAAAGATTCATCTATCAACTCTCTATGTGCCTACGTCGTCTGTTGTTTTTTGGCCCTTTCAGTGTCCTTTCCGTTCCACGTATGTTAGGCCTCGCTACAGAGCAAAACGCTTGGAGACCTGCGGCTAACATTACCAAACCTAACTTGCGAATGAAGTTATTGAACCGAGTTTATCAATTAATGCTTCAGCTTTATATTTATTCATTACTAGTTTACTTCTGGCTTTACGTTTACGTTGTGATAATGATTTTTAAGCGGATATAAGTATATTACACACATCCGCCCATTTTTGTATCAATTTTTTTACTACTAGACTAACACTACAGCAACTTACACATTTAGGGTGACAAAAAGTGATACATTCAGAGTCACTGTTGAAAACAAATGTTGACCTGACACAATTTTGACCTGACCTGACAGATTGCTTTGTAAAATAAATTCCGACAGTTCGAGACGTCCGAGAGATAACAAAAAATACAGAGATTTTCATCAAACGAAAATATGTTAATTTAGTTTTTGTAGAACCTTACCAACACTACTAGAGACCGACACCTTTCAGATATAGTAATAAAGAAGTTCAAAAACCTCGTCCAGCGATAAAAGTACAATATACTGCAGAATCTGCCTGCGATTTAGTCCCCTTCTCGGTTCTGTTCTTTACCTAAGATCCGGTATATAAGGTAATGTCAGTTTTAAAGTAGTTAGAATTTTTTATCCTCTGATGGCGCTAACTTTGTTAGTGAAACGATCGTTAGGTCTATTTTAAAATGTGTTGTGGTGATTTGGGTCCTCCAAGTGTGCCAATCGATAATTGTGAACAAGAGACTGTCAGATTTACCAGAACCGTCGTTTTAAAAAGTGGCAACACATAGTTTATGGCTGTGGCTCCAAAAGAAACCAACATGTCAATCAAATGCTCGGGAGAAGAAAATAGACAAATTATACAAGGCATGTGGTGACACTCAAACCAGGATGTCAGTTGTCGATTGGTAGTAAACGATACAGTACAGTGCAAAGCACAGTTGAGACGCAACAATTGTTTCCCTTACCAAAGTTGGAAGTTCCAGAAAGCAAGATAAACATAGAGAAAATGCCAGCAATGTAACTAAAAAATGTCACTTTGCGCGGAGTAAGCAACATCAGGGCTCAGCTGCAATCTATCAAAAGTCGAATTTCCAACAAAATCAGACTCCTGTTGTGCCATACAAGTATTTGGAGGATCGTGCTCTACATTGTATTAATCCCTTTAGCAGCAATATTTATTACAGCTTTGTCAAAAGAAGATGCATCCTGCAGAATGAAAGAAACAAAGCAGAAGCGAAAAATCCTGCAAGATTTCCGAAACTCAAGGGTTCAGTCCTCTAATGGGGGGAAAAGTTAACACACAGCTTTCTACGCTAAGTTAAGTAGACGATATCAAGTTACATTCCCATACAGCAGTTCCCATCAGCATACTTCACAAATTATACCAGCCGTTGCAGATACGTCAGCAGTGCGAGTTTGCCAAGAAGTCAGATTAGAGTGGTCTTGTGAGAACCTTTAATTATTTCACGAAAAATGAAATAAAAAATCTAAGTTTTTATTAGAACTTGCCAATATTGCAACAAGGAAAAAAATAACTCGTTCCAACTGAATAGATTAAACAAATACCGATTGCCTAGCTAAATCGAACCTAGATATTCGAATAATCGAAAAACTAGTCATGACAATGACAGATAAAATGTTAGTTTAGTAATAGGAAAAATCAAGAAGAAGCATCTTATAACAAAAATTGTAAAAAACAATCGTAAATCCAAATAATCAAATTTAATATAAATATTAATGTTAACGTAATGTTATCGATAGAGAAAAAAATTCTTATACTACCCATAAATTTTAGAATAAGCAATTGTGAAATATATTAGACAGATAGCTAAAGACTGTAAATAATGATTAACTTATTGACCATTATTTATTCGTGAACTTTTGTCAGCTGAACCAGCAGAATAAAGCCATAAGCGATACACTTAATACGAGAGTAAAGTTAAATAACACAAGGGTCAATTGTGAACACAAAATAAAACCAAATAACATAACTAACCAAATAAAAACGGTTATTTAAATAACGATGAAAACACCTACTAATAAATCTTTTAACAGAAGACTAAGAAATAATTCTAAAACAAAGACAAGACATCAACATGGACAAACTGAGGTAGATAAAATAAACGACATGTTACGACAAAAAAAATTGATTGTTAAACACAACCATAAACAAAAACTATTTTCCAGTTAAAACACAAGAACTTTTAGGAATTAAAATTATTAGAAATAATAGCTACTCAAGAGTACCATGCTAAACATAATTAGCAAATGCAGATTGTTTAACAAATAATACGAAGTCGGATCATAAACTCGAAAACTAGGACACTGCAACGAACTAACAAAAATACAAACCAATCTTTAAAAAAAAACGTATATAAAAAAATCCCCTCAGCATTTCCAAAAAACATAAAAACCCTTTTTAGGACCTTTGTCAATAAATTCAATGTTAGAACGCGATAAAGCAATTTTAATAAAAACATTTGAAGAAAATCATAGCCAACACATTATTAGAAAATATCCAAGTCAGTAATAACAAGGGTATAATTAGAAAAATGCCACATTTAAAGTAGAATCGTCAATTAAAAACAAAAAGCCGTCTTCTGAGCTTCACTTAACAAAGCGTCAACTGCAGTACAATTTTACTAACAACCCTTGTATATTTATAAAGCATTTAAACTAATTAAATAAGATAGCCACTGTAAATTATTATCCATACATACGCAGAACAGACGAGTTCAATTACGGAACGAAGTGATGCAATACCAGGTGCTTTATACACTCAGACCAATGAAAACATCTTTTTGACTTATTATATTGTTATATAACCGAAATGTTTAACTATAACCTGGAGTAATTAATTACTACACGTACTTGACGTAAAAAAATTATATAACAATTGTAACTAAATAAAGCAGAACTATACCGAAAACGGTAAGACTAATGACGAATGACTAACGATTACATATTAGAATATCAAAATTTATAATAACCCTTAGACTAAGATAAGTAGCATAGATAACATAATTTACCGAATAAGTTCCAAACATAATTAGTAGTAATAGAGATAATAACAATAACAACAGAAAAAGACGTGGAATTATAAACAGAGTAGAATCGATTTCCAGTATCAATAACAAAATCACTTACAATTAATAATGGTACACATATCTATCAGGCAATTGAGGCATTGACTCAGGATCAAAACAAGATCCATGAACTAATGAATTCACAGACATCCCTGATGCTGGAAGCCATTTCAGAATTTAATCAAACCATATAAAACCTAGATCACAATCAAGAAACAATAGTGACAAGAATAAAAGAATTAGAATATACAATTAATAGCCTACAAAGCGAACAGTTAACTCACTACCATAGGTTCAAATACCTAGAGTTATTAAAACAAATGGGATACTTATTAAACAAGGTATAAGAACTAATTCTCACAACAGAAAATGATATTACCTTTTTAAAATTAGGAACATTTCAAACATCTATTTTAAAAAACAAAATTCATAATAAAAGAACTAGCTAAAGTACAAAATTATATAACAAATTCGAGAATAATAACAAGCGATTTAAATATGTATGAAAAAATATTTAAAATAAAAACAGGCCAAATTGACTTTAAAAATATTTTTCAATTAGAAATACCATTAGTGGACGAGTCAGATTATACATATTACCAGCTGTACATATTACCAATCCCTAAACATTCTTACACATTTCCAATGATAATCCTAAGAACAAAATACCTCATCTTTAGTAGCAAACAGTATGCTTAACAATGAATGTCAAGATTTAAAGAACCAACTATATTTTTGCGAAAATGATAATACAACCATTTTTTTTTTTCCCTCAGGGCTCGTCCGCGGCCTTGCCGCCCCGATAGCACCGCAACCCTTGGTTGATTGTGCATACCCCTAGTCTTACTCCACCCATTCCAAAATCACTGTGCCTTGAACTAGTCTGCACAGCGATTGGTAGGGTGAAGTTTTATATTGCTCTGTCTCCGGTCTAGAGTGACCGTAGATCAGTTGTCTTTTCCGGTCCAGAGCTATACACTCGCACAAGATGTGCTGGGCTGATTCCTCCCCCTCGCCGCAGAGTCTGCATGCGAGGTCCCCTTCGAACCGCCCCATTTTATGTAGGTGTTTCTTGACGGCCATGTGTCCCGTCAAGAGACCTGTTGTGTTTCTGAGCTGTCCTCTGCTAAGGTTTAGCAGCTCCACAGCTCTCTTTGAACTGGGTCCGTCAATTATTGACTTCCCATGTCTGAGCCCTGGACAGTCCGCCCAGTACACCTTGTGTTGGTTTCTGACCCAGGACTTAATGGCTCCCCTGGCAGTGCTCTTTGACACGCCCAGAGCCGGTTCTGGTCCCATAAATGGTTCTGCTGACCCCCTCTTTGCGAGACTGTCAGCTTCTTCATTGCCTTTGACCCCCGAGTGACCCGGCACCCAGATGAGGGTCACCTCATTCTGCCCAGCCAGGTCGCTCGTCTCGTCTCGGCACTCACTCACCAGCCAGGAATTTACCCGTGGGCTACTTAGTGCCTTAAGGGCTGCCTGGCTGTCTGTGGCTATGAGGATCCGCTTGTTGGTGTAGCCCCTCCTCTTGTTCTCCCGCACACAGTGCAGGATGGCGTACATCTCGGCCTGAAACACCGTTGCATGGGCTCCGAGGGAAATACTGTGACTTACCCTCGGTCCTTCCGAGTAAACACCTGCCCCCGTCCCACGCTCCCCGCCAGATCCGTCCGTGAACCAGACGAGCGCGTCCCGTGGTATGCCCGGTGTCTCCTCCCGCCATGCCCCGCGATCAGGGATTTCCACTGTGAAGTTGTTTTCCCTGCACATTCGCGGGCTCGCGAAGTCTGACCTCATTTCAAGCATGGGTTCCTTCACGATCTCCTGAATTTTGCAGTGGCCCCTGAAGCCTGGGTTGATCTTCAGTCTACCATTGCAGGCTAGTCTGTATAGTCCTAGCCTGGCCTCTCCCATAATAACGAAGTGTAGGGGGGGTAGATCCAGCAACACCTCCATGGCGGCTGTTGGGGTTGAAGACATGGCCCCTGTGATGCCTAGGCAAGCCATCCTTTGGATCTTGCCTAGTTTTTGTTTGGCACTGGATTGTGTCACCTTAGGCCACCAGACCAGTGCCGCATATGTTAACGATGGTCTGACCACCCCTTGTGTACAGCCAGTGGGCCATACTAGGTCTTAGTCCCCACGTTTTTCCATATAGCCGCCTAGTGACGGCTAAGGTCATGACTGCCTTACGCAGTATTTTTCCAATGTGACCATTCCAGGTTAGCTTAGAGTCCAATACGACCCCAAGATATTTTACCTCCCTGGCCATTGGAACGCTCCTACCGTATAGAGTGAGAGTTCTGTGGCTTTCACACTTCCTCCTCCTCGTAAACGGCACGACGGTTGCTTTCTCGGGGCTCACCCCGAGCCCTTGATCAACCGTCCACCCTTCCACCACTTTCAGTGCAGTCTGCATACGCTCCCACACTGCCTGTGTGACCTTTCCTCGGACTATGATGACAATGTCGTCCGCATAGCCCTGTACCTCATACCCCCCTCCCGAGAGCCTCCCCAGCAGGCCGTCCACGACTAGACACCAGAGCAAGGGAGACAGAACGCTCCCCTGCGGACACCCCGCCGCGACCCCCGCCAGCAGAGTCCCTCCCGCGAGTGAGGTGAACACCGCCCTGTCCCTGAGCATGGAACCGATCCACCTGCAGCAGGTCTCCTCTATTCCACGCTCCCGGGCAGCTGCCAGAACCGATCCGAACGAGGTGTTGCTAAAGGCCCCCTCTATGTCTAGGAAGGCCCCCAGCGCCACCTCCTTGTTCTCCAGCGTATTCTCCAGTTTCAGCACCAGTTGGTGCAGTGCTGTTTCTGTTGAGAATCCTGCTCTGTATGCATATTGTCCGCAGTGTAGAGGATATGCTTCCAGTACACCGCCCCTAATGTGCCGGTCGAGCAGTTTTTCCACTGTTTTCAGCAAGAAGGACATGAGACTTATTGGCCTCAGGGACTTTGCCTGGTCTGTTGGACGCCCAGGTTTAGGAATAAATACAACCCTGGCCAGTCTCCATGCCCTCGGAATGTACCCCAGAGCCAGGCTGGCCCTCATAATGAGGGTAAGCACCGGCGCCAGTATATCTATCCCCTGTTGGAGCATGATGGGCATTATTCCATCAAATCCCGGCGATTTGTATGGCTTAAAGCTGTTAATGGCCCATCTGATTTTGCTCCAGGTAACCACCTCTTTAGCGACTGTCCAGTCTACTCTAGATGCCCGCCTATAAGGCGCCTCTATTTCTGAGTGTTCCCAGTCCGGAGGTGATTGGTTTATTATGTTACAGCCGGGGAAGTGCGTCTGGAGTAAAATTTCCATAGTTTCCTCCCCCGAGCTTGTAAAGCCTCCCGTGGGTGTTCTAAGGGAGCCTATGTTAGTCTGAGGGCCCTTAGACAGGATCTTGTGTAGTCGAGCACTCTCGGACGTGTTTTCCACTTCTTCGCAGTGCCTCCTCCACGACTCCTTCTTGGCGTCCCTCAGTCTTTTGTTATAGGTCGATAGGGCCTGTCTATATTCATCCCATGCTCCCGACCTTTTGGCCGCGTTAAACAGCTTACGAACCTGCGTCCTCCTTTGCCTGAGGTCCTCGTTCCACCATGGGACGTTCCTGGTGGACACCCTCATTTTCAGGGGGCAGTTGGCGTTATAGGCCGAGGTAATTGCGTCTCGCAATTGGACTGCTGCAATCTCGAGGTCTATTGAATCCCTTATGGCCCTCTCAACCCCCCGCAGTTCCACAGCTAGGTCTGCCCTGTAGGCTTCCCAGTCCGCCTTGCGGGGGTCCCGGTACCATACCGTTTCTCTTTCGACTTTGGCGATTTCAAACCGGATGTATCTGTGGTCTGAGCTACTCACTTCCCCAGACACAGCCCAGCTTTTAACAAAGTCACCCAGAAACTGGGTGGAAACTGTTAGGTCTAAAACTTCCTCACGCCGTGTTGTGACGAATGTCGGTTTATTACCTCTATTCAATATGTCTAAATTAAATTTCATAAAGAATTGTAAAAGTGCCTCACCCCTAGAGTTTGTGTCCGAGCTACCCCACAACTCATGGTGCGCATTCGCATCCATGCCGATGATGGTCTGCCATCCACCTGCTCTGCTACCCACCATCAGCTGCTCCAATTCGTTGGGTGGAGGAGGGTCCGTGCTGTCCCCTGGCAGATAGGCTGACGCGACAGTAATGTCCCTCAGCCCATCCGCTCCTCCACATCGGATTTTGATCGTTGCCAGGTCCCTGGAACAGAAATTCATTAGAGGGAGAAACTCTATCCCTTCCCTGACAAAAATGCAGGCCCTCGGATTCTCGCTGGACCTGCTGTAGATGAGCTTTCCATTAGCTCCGCCGAGTCCCTTGATCTCTCCTTTGTAGGAGTACGGTTCCTGGATGAGGGCCACATCCGTGTTCCTCAGAGCCATTAGTAGTCCGGCCGTGGCTGCCCTACTGTGTTGGAGGTTGACCTGAAGGAACCTAAGTCCCATTAACCCTTAATTGCTTCCCCAGTGGGCGGAAGCTAACCCTTCCCATGCCCCAGAATGCCTTGAAGGAGGTTCCTTCAAGGGCTCTGTAAGATGTCGGGTCGATCGAGAAGGCGAGCGTCTGTCCTTTCTCCTCTGCCTTCCTGCTTAGAACCGACCAGTGTTGCGTCCCCAGTTCAGGGTTCTGGATCTTAAGTCTGCTGATCACCGTCTCCTGCGGGACGGTGTCAGGGATCCGTACGAGGACCTTGCGTCTCTTTGGGAGTTCCTTGGGCTCGACGGCTGTCAAGTCCGCCCCCTCCCAAATCTGACCGAGGCCCCCGATCGTTTCCGCAGCCAGTCCCGCGACTGCGGGCCGGCACAGGTTATCCAGAGGATGCCCCCCGTCAGGCGCGTCCGGTGGAACTGAGGCGGGCTCTCCCCTTCCTGAAGAGAGTCCACTGCAGCTACCACCGCAGCCTGGATCAGGTCCGCCTTCCCCTGGTCTAGCGTGACCTCAGGATGGCGTCTGTCAATCACCGCCATCCCGAGGCCCTCCGCAGCCTCCCTGTAAGAGCCAGTCTGCGCCGGTGTTCCGGCCTTAGTTCCTTTGGGAGGTCTGTCTGTAGTAGGCGTGCTAGAGCCAGAGCGCGGCGTCTTCCGACTCGCACTCTCCTCTTGCGCCTTTGCAGGCACCCTGGCCCTTTTGGAACGTCTGTCTGTAGTGGGCGTGCTAGAGTTCGAGCGCGTCCTCTTCTGACCCGCACTCCCCTCTTGCGCCTTTACAGGTTTCTCGACCGTCCAGGTCCCGGCCGCCATTTTTGCGCCCTCCGGAGCTTCTTTCTTTGCGCCCCGGAAAGACGCTTGGACTGCCGGGGCAGTCCCTCTACTCTAACAGTAGAGTCCTCACTGGTGGAGGGGCCCCCGGAGTCCGCGGAGCTCGCCGCCCTCCGGTGGGACCCAGCCTCCAGCTTGGGTGTCGGGGACAGGTCTCTGGCCGAAGCTACCCCCTGATCCCCCGTATCTACGCCGGTCGTGGGACCTCCAGAGTCCGCTGCCGCACCCTGGCTCGTCTCCGTTTCCGGGATAGACTCAAGGCTCAAGTCTGTAGCCGGAGCCACTCCTTCAGCCTCATTGGTTTTGGTTTTATATGTATTTATAATCTTCATGTTGTTCCCACGAGAATGGGGGAAATACTGTCCACACCATCAGAACCCCCTGTGTGGTGCAAGGCGGGTTACTCTGGAGGGTTGCCTGGTACTCCAGAGGTTCCGTTCACGACACCATCGCCCTGGTGCCATCCATCCATAGGCACGGGTCACGTGACACCGTAGATTGGGGGAGTTTAGTTCGACCTCCTTGTCTAGATCCGTCATGTTTAGTTATTAGCAGGGTCACCTCGTGCAGGATGCGGATTTTTACCGCGCATGACGGTCTTGGGGAAAGCTTCATCGGGAGTTTATGTTGTTATTTCCACTTCCTCAGCTTGCCCCCTGGAGTCCTTTGGCCCGCGACTCCTTAATACAACCATGCTCAGTAACCAAAATCCATGTCAAATCAAACTAGTCAACTTTCAGAAGCTTATAGATAATTGTAAACAAGAAATAGTCAAAACTAACAAAACCACAATATGGAAACAGTCAATATATAATACTAGCGCCAGAAGAAACAAAGATCAAAGTAATTTGCGAGGAACAAGAAACCAATATAGTTAAGGGAACAAAATTAATAACCCTTCAACTAAATTGTAATTTTCTGACAGAAAACAAAATTTATAAAACTACACAAACAATATCAGAAACTCAACAAGTATTTATATTACCAAAATTATAAGTTCCGACACAAGAATAAATAAAATTTCACAAAGAACTACCAGAATTAAAGTTAGATAACGTACAGCTACACGATATTAACAACATAAAAAATCAACTCTAATCGATAAAGAAGAATATACCAGGCCAAATCAACATACCATTCCATCACTTAAGTATCTGTACCATCCTGTTATATATAGCGGTAGCAATAGACATCATAGCTGCCATCATAAGAACAATCAATAAATGGAAGATGACCAATAAAGAAACTCCAAAAAATATCGAGACCGGATTTCCATTAAAAATCCGACACGAACCATAGCTTCGTCTTCAAAGGGGGAGGAGGTAAATGGACCCAGAACAACGGTATATTTTGACAACAAAGTAGCAATCTGAGTATGTAGACACCAGAGTCAGCGGATCCGAATAGCATCATGGGAAATTAAAGAATTCAAGTTAGATAACGTACAGCTACACGATATTAACAATATAAAAAATCTACTCCAATCGATAAAAAAGAATATACCAGGCCAAATCAACATACCATTCCATCACTTAAGTATCTGAACCAACCTGTTATATATAGCGGTAGCAATAGCCACCATAGCTGCCATCATAAGAAGAACAATTAATAAATGAAAGAAGACCAATAAAGAAACTCAAAAAAATATCGAGACCGGATTTACATTAAAAATCCGGCACGAACCATCGCTTCGTCTTCAAAGGGGGAAGGAGGTAAATGGACCCATAACAACGGTATATTTTGACAACAAAGTAGCAACCCGAGTATGCAGACACCAGAGTCAGCGCCACAAAGCGTGAGTAACTGAGTCAGCAGTGTAGAAGTCACCTCTAAAGACAATAGTACGACTCCCGATGGACTTATTATAAATATGTAGCTAGCCTTCAGCGGGGCGTCCATTCTTGTTCTGCACTCAATACTTTGCAGATCGCGTGCTGCAGTATTATATTTTATTATTAGTATCACACTTATGTTGATATATATTTTTCTTATTGTATTTTTCTTATATTAATTGTTTAAGAGTTAAATAAATATTGTTTAAAAAAGCCAAACGTCTTAACCGTAAAGTAAGTCGCGTGTATGTCATTCTGCCTGGAAACCTTGTTCCTTTATAAAAGCATATTTAGTACTGTTACTTTTAGTTTGTGCCTGTTGCCTGTTGTATCCCTATAGTCTATCTCAAATACATTCTTACCTGGTAACCTCAGTTGCTCCAAAATCGTATATCGCAGTAGTCATATTTTCTAAAATATCGCCTGTCGCTTGAAAGACAATTAACTTCCGTACGCATGCGGTAACTACGCTTATGACCTGTTACTAATCAATTATTTTTGGGTGGGTACTCATTCAGTGTAGTCACCAATTTAATTTTATATTTTGCAAATATCCTTGTGTAGATAATAATATAGCGTTGGTAAACCAGGACTTACGTTTCATTCCGTCTGTAGCTCCTCTCGAACCACTGATATATGAATTGAAGTGGTCGGAATACATCGATTTACAGATTAAGGCCTGCCAACTCGGCGGTCGCAACTAAGCTTCTATCAATCTCTTACTATATGTACTTATATAGTTTTCGCTTTTCACAGACAAAATCTATTGGTTGCGGTAATTAGCCGAGGTCTAATAAACGCGCAATGAGCTTTTTTGTTTGCGGTATATCCAAGACAACTTTGTCATTCGACCCTAGAAAAAAATGTATTTAGTAAACTGCTGATCTGTAGTAAAACTTTATTTGTAGTTGCTTAGACCACCGATTCTCAAACTTCGGGGCGCGCCCCCCTAGGGGGCGTGCGCATATTGAGAAAATATATATTGTTAAAAAATGTATTTAATTCACTGAAGGAAAAACAATAGAACACACGCACAATAGGATTGTATCAGTATTGCATAGTGTATTTAATAATTAATTAATTAATATTAAATTAAAAACAAGATTAATAGCGACTCCTTTGAGCCTGTCTTGCAGAGCAAAGTTTTTCGATAGAAGGTTGAATATGATAAATTGACACTAAGCTTTTTCTATATTTAGCTCAGATATATATTTTGTCTCAAAGCAGCCGCTGCAGGTAGGATGTTGAAAAGGGTAAAAGTATACGAAATGCTATTGTTTTCGGTACAGAAGACTCATCATCCAACCCGGCCTAAAATTCAAAGAGTGATTTATTACTAAATTACCTTGATTTCTCCATTTGCCGTGAAGTCTATTAACATTTCTTCCTCGGGAGTTCGGAGAGCTTTGGGAGTATTTTGAAATGGGTCTCCAACCCACATTTAACTTGCTATCAAGTTGAAGTCAGCCAGAAAATACTTTTCAAAATTCTTTGCCACCATGGTTAAAAGATTTTTAGTGGTTACAAAAACAATTTCCACATTTTGTTTTTCAGGCTTGTAAGTTTAAACACATTCATCCACAATTGCAAACATTTTTAGTTTTTTTGCTTGACATTTCTGCTCCATAGTTCCCGTTTTCTAAAAAAACGCATTAGCTTTATCACCCGTATCCAAAATATGTGTATTTGTTCCGTGGAGTTGAAGATTGAAGGATTTTTTATTTTTTGAATATGTCAATGAAGTAGCTCAATTTCGTCACAAATTAATCGTATCGAAACTTCTTGGCTTCCGGTCAGTTATCTTCTTCTCTAAAAGAGGCTATTTCATCGCTTAATTCATAAACACGTTGCAAAAATATCCCACGTGATAACTCTTGTCTCCCAATAAAACAGTTACGCTGAATCTACTGCACCCGTGTCTTTACATAGTGCAGGAAAAATCCTTGATGTTAGGTGTCTAATTTTTATATAATTTACTACCGGTACCACCGTCGCTAGCACAATATTCAGACCAGGACTCATTTCTTTGAGTGGCAGAGCTTCCCTGTGGATCAGACGCTGTGTCCAAATACACTCTGGAGATTTTTGTTTCACAAGTGCTTGTATAGTACTTTGGAATCTTCCAGACATTGTACGAGCACCATCGGTGAATATTACAACGAAATTTTTCCACTCTATGCTTGCCTCGCTTAGAAAATAATTTACGATAGCAAATAATGCAAGTGCTGTTGCGTTGAGTTCTACTGGTTTGCAGAATAGTAGTTGTTTCACTACTGACATACCATCACAAAATGGAACATAGGCAATTAAATGAGGATCTTTATTGCTAGCTGTTGCCTCATCAAGCTGAATTGAAAAAAAAATGTCACGCACTCCCCGAATAGCTGATGCTGTATATCTTTAGCTATATCACCAATGACATGCAACAGTTTCAGTTGATATAGGTGTGGAGTGCAATTGTTTGGCAAAATTATCTTCAAACATAGTTTCTACGATCACCCTTGCAGCTGACAGAATAAGCTCTCCGCTAATCGTGTGAGGCTGTTTGATATGAAACTTTGTAAGAAGCAAGCAAAGGTTTTTCATTTACAGACAAGGTTGTTTAAACAATAATTTTTGCTTTTATAGGATTTTAATTATAATTCGAAGAATTCTCCGAGTTGGCTAACGTACTCACTACAAAGCGTTTCCAAATGTCGTTTAAGTTTATTATGTTTTCAGCTCTCCGCTGCCAAAATTTTTGAATAAATGACAGACAGGGGCCTTCAATCGTCATTTAGTCCAGTGCTGGTAAACCAAACCTTTAAATATTCTTTAAGATATTTTCCTGATTGTTGCTTTAGAATCACTCTCGTCTGTGCATTTGTTGATGCTCGCTTGCGCGCACTTAAAAATGTATTCAAGAGTCTGTATACACTGTATTAATCTACTGCTACTCGAATATCGTGAATTGCAGTTAACACGCAAATTACAACATACACATTAACGGTAGAAGGATCTATTCGACTGAGACTGGCTGGAACTGAACTTGATGAAGCATTTATACACGGCGCACAGACGTTTCTAGGATGTTAGAAACAAAACGCATATCCGCTATGGTGGGTAGAGGACGGGGAGAGAAGCGATTAAAATTATTAATTAATTTGTAATAAAATGTACTAGATATTATATTATATTAAGTCTTTTACAGTTACTTATTATTTAATTGGAGAGTATGAATTTTATTAAATATTATGTTATTATTATTATTATTATTATTATTATTATTATTATTATTATTATTATTATTATTATTATTATTATTATTATTATTAATATTATTATTATCTGTTTGTTGTAATAAATTGTCTTGCATGAGTGCTCGGTTTCACAAAAGTAATAATTCTACAATTTATTTGGTATATTTTATCTCCACGTATGGAACTCAAGTCATGCTGCTAGAACCACATCCTTAAATTTAGGAAAAAAAAGGGACAATATTTGTTTAACATTAGTCAGTTTCGAGCACTTTCTTCCAGAAATATTAATATAGTTTTAAAATTGTGAAATAAACTTATAGATAATAGTAATAAATTCACTTTAAATAATTAAATGTCTTAGATATGCTACATTTTGGCGTTTTATAAATACATATAAAATAAATATATATTGAAGTTTGTCTACCTATAATATTAACAAATGAATTATATTTAATCCAAATATAACCATAAAAATAAACAAAAAAGCGCTAGTAATCTAGCACTAAAATAGTTGACGTTGAGTAAACAAAGAATAAAGGCTGATTATTAAAGTTAATTTAATGGTTTTATGCTAGATGCTTGAAAGAGAGACATTTACTTACCGGAATTCCATGATATTTTCTGCTAAAATTGACAAATACAAAGTTCTGGTAACCTGAAATTAAAAAAAAAACAGGATTACAAAGAGCTATCTTAACAAGATTGTGCTAGTCAATGGCAGCATTTTGTACAACAGCCACAGAGGCAGAAGTTCTAGGAAATGTAAATATTTATTTGACTATTTTTCATATTTTCTTGCCTGGTGAATTTTCTAACATTTAACTTTTATTTTAAGTAGGCACCTCATAATAGCTTAAAGGTCAAAGAGGTCTTCGGTATTCATATTTGTCAATTATATTGAGATCTGAGAAGTAAGTAGATTTAGACCTCGCAATTAATCTACAACAACCCAACGTAAGCTTATCCAAAAGTAGGCATATTGAGGGGTTAGAATTCCTTGATTTCATATTTTCTCATCCACCACTCTGGCAGATTAAGGCCCTATAATTCCTCAGTTACATGATTACGTAACCTCTTTAAAAAATCCTCACCGGCGGCGGATGATTTTTCAAAATCACTGTCGTCGTTGAGATCGAGCTCAAGGTGGAGGGTAGGTTAGTTTAGATGAGCAAAAAGGGTGGCCTAATTGCCAGTAAGCATCTTACCTTTACAACCTCTTTAAAGGAGCTCAAATGGGAAGCGATACGTTTCCACAAATTCTGAAACCGGTTTAACATGAGAACCAAGTACTACCAAAAAATGTAAAATGCCTCTAGATCCTTTAGTTTTCCTTCAAAATATGTTTCAACTGAAAATACCACACAGGCGAAGCAGCAGTTTAAATGATTTGAGGAATTTAATTCAATGTTGATATATATATATATATATATATATATATATATATATATATATATATATATATATATATATATATATATATATATATATATATATATATATATATATAAGAGCTTTTTTATGCAACGCTGCACTTTTATGGATAACTTATATAGCTAAATTGATATAAAAATTATATTAAAACCTAGTCTAATTACGTTAATAACTACCTTAATTTAAGTTATGTGTCAAAAATGATTTTAGATTATCCGTGTAAAATTTTGCTACGGTAAAACAAATATGTAAAATCAACAAGTCGAGTCTTGCATAAAAGTAACGTTGCATCAAACTAAATTCTAACGTTAAAGTAACATTTCGACTAAATACAATAACGACTTTAATGTATAATGTACTCTTTTTAGCGATGACCACACGATCGGGCTGACACCGAAAAGACTTTGAACATAACAACTGACAGCGTTAACGAAAAGATCGAGACCGTGCTATCAGGTGACTACGACAGCCAATCAGAGAGCAGACAAAGCCGTTGAAAATTTAAGCGCGCTTTCTGAGCTCGTAACACACACGTTTTACCACCGAAGCGTCAGATCTAGTGATGGGAAAAACTGTTATATTGCTTTAACAGGTCGCAACAGTTACTGTAATTTAGAAATAATATTTAAATATAACAGGTTCAAAATAACAGTATGAACTATGAATTATTAGGAATTCCACGTAGACGTAGTAACAGTAGCTAAGGCCGCGGACGAGCCCTGAGGGAAAAAAAAAAGTAACAGTAGCTGAACCCGGTGGTGTAGTTGGGCAAAGGAGATTCGCTGCTACACTGGTTCAATCCCCGGGCGATGTAACTATCAGTTGATCCGGCCTGATGTGTGAAAGTGATTAATTTGAATAAAAAGACAAAAATAATTATGAAACAATGTGGATAGAGGAAAAACTTTAGATATCTCTAATTCTCTGAAACATAATTTAAATTTCTTACTATACTATGCCACTATTATGTTTAAAATGAAAAAATATTTTTGTTTTATATTTAAAACAATTAATTAATTTTTTATAAAAAAAATGATGAAGGGGTTTTTTTGGGTATTGATCACTAATATTAATTTGGTAAAAAAAATTGAACAATGAAGAATTTCTTTAGAATTTTCTTTACTAATTAAGTATTAGTTAAGCATTGAGCTTGAACACCTCTATAGCCATCATTTCCTTGAAAATGAGAGTTATATGAAATACATGAATTATTAATAGCAATATATATATATATATATATATATATATATATATATATATATATATATATATATATATATATATATATATATATATATATATATATATATATATTTAATTCAAACTATTTTTTTTCTCTACCTATAGGGTGAAGTGTGTCTGGTTTCAACTATACCGGGTACAGGGAATATTTTTATAATTTCATTAAAATTGGTAACGTTCCTGAGATTTTTGAAGTTTCAGCGATTAGTAGTAGTTGTGTCCATGTCCGTATCCCCATCAACATGTTAAAATTTAACATGTTCATTGTACAGACGATCCTACGTTCCCAAAGCTGTGAGCACACTAGTATAAAATGTCTAGTATTATGTTATGAAGTCCGCTCTATACTCTATACCCATATATATTTCGCATTCCCAGTCTCATGTCCATCCATCTTGTTAAAATTTTACAGTTGCGGATGAAAACCGATGTTGATTCATCGAAGCTACTTGCAGTGCAACAGAAACAGATACGAGTCCGGATTCTAGTGCAAAGCGCAAATATATTTCTGCTGTAGCGTTCCTGGTCCTCCTGTAACCTTTTATTTTTATATATCCATAACAGGCTGTTACTGTTGCGGCTCGGCAACAGTTAAAACATAACAGATTGTTAAATAACAACCTTAAATAATCACTAGTCAGATCCAGAGCTCATCGGCTTCTTGAGCAAACAACGCGTGTCAGTGTACAAATAGATAACTGGTTGGATACAAGGTGCCTCGGACACTGGTAAATCAAAGCTACCTCATTATCTAACAGTATTCATTAAATAATTATAAGTGATAATCATTCTGCCCTATGCCTTGTGCAAACAGGTTACTATGCATTTAAGTGGTTAGAGTGCTAAGTCTCTAGTGCAAGATACAGAGTCGATGTCGAGCCGCTTAGAAGCCCTTGCTAATCGAGGATAAACATTAAAGTAAATTATTGTCACGAAGAACACTAGAGATTTTTTAATTAATAGGGCTTTTGCAGCAACTTATTTTCCGAGAATCCCTTTTTAGATCTCTTTAGAAATTCCTGTAGGAAATTGCTTCTTGGGGTATTTCCCTTGGATATTGGTTAAAAAAAATCCAAAGATGTAACTTGCTTTCCTTGAGTAATCTTCGTAAAGAGTCTGGATATGAGCAAATTATTTTTGTAATATTAAAATTAATTTCATCCAATAATTAAATAATGATTTCAATAGAAATTGTTACCATTTAAAAATGTATATTTTCTTTTGTTTATGTATGTGATAATTAATTATATATAAGTAGTAATTTTAAAATCTAAAGAAGGTAATAACGACTTATAGTACGCTGCCACAGAACAGTAACTGGATAATTTGGTAAAAGAGCAGAGCTCTCAGTTGATTTTGAGCTTTAATAACCATTTAATTTTTCTTTAGAAAGAACCATCATTCAGGTATGAGATTCATGTTCCTGATTATTATTTGCAAAACTTTTTGTTAAATAGTGCCCAATTTTTAAGTTAATAAAATACGTTGCTATATTTCTTGTTGTGTCTCATTTTTTAAACATTAAAAATCCAAATAAGGGTTGAATGAAAATCATATTTTTATGGTAATTAGCAGTTTTATTGTAGTGAATACTATCTTTAACCAGCTTCTCTTAGGACAAGCAATTGTTTTAAACTAACACGGAATAATTAAAGAGCAGCCTGTCTAATTCTCTTAGAAAACCTAATTACCTACGCAGACAGTGGAATCTTTGGTTTTTCGTTACCTAGATGTCGCAGATACCGTAATATTTATTTTTCAAGTGCCTACTGGATAGAATGCTCTTAAAACTTTGCCAAGCATTCTGTAAAGTATAAATTTATGGCGAGGTAATTATAAATCAAATTACCTTTTGAATTCATAACGACGCAGCTAATAATTTAGTAACGTAGATCCTTTTTAGGGTTATCATTTAACAATGCGGTCTTTATTTAAATATAAAAGTGGTTGGAAAGTGAGCTGTGAATCTTACAATAATCTTCAAACCTAGCTACTCAATTAATTTAAATCTGAATTATATCTACCATGTGTCACCAACACATTTAACAAACACCTTAAGGTTCACTTATACTCATATAGCCCATTATAAGTTTATCACCTGATAAAATATAACAGTAAAAAAGAACTTGCATTTATGATTAGTATTTGAAGAGATTCTTGAAGGGCTTGTATAAAAGAATTGTATACATATATTTTCTGACGCACTGTTTGAAAAGATTTTATATAAAATAAAAATAAAACATTTTGGATATAAGTTCTATCGTACTCCTATAATCATCACCTTTTTATAAACAAATAATAACAAAAGTTACTACAATACGAGGTGCGTAAAAATTGTGTTATACGTAAAATTTATAACGATAAAAGGGTCTCGTTGTCAAAATTTACTAACTGAAGAGAATCGCAAGAATGAAGAGCAGATTGAAAACGCGTTTAGGCTGAAAAAAGAGATTCGCAAATTTTATTTTAAATTATCTTTGCAAGATTTTCAAGGATTTTCGAAATCAACTACACGACTGAATATAAAATCACGAACACGATTGAATAGAAGATTGAGTAGCCTTTCCAAGGGTGTGTCACTCTGACCCATTTGCTGATCAAATTTTTCAAGAGGGTAGCTAACCTAGTGTAGGGGATTGAAGTAGCAGCTTGGCATTCGGCCTAATTATTCCCCCCTTAAAAAAACGACCTATCCGAGCTTTGTGCATCCACAGAGATGCATTTAAATACTCGAAACCCCGCTTACATGGTTTTTGATGACATACTCTGTATTTAACAAAACAGATGAACAGGAGATTTGCACTATATTTTTATTACTGATAACTGCACCTACCAAAACTGCTGTTATCTGATAAAAATATGGTGATAAAATAACATTCATTTCTTTTATTAAAGACTTAAAAAATAGCTTCACTTCAAGTATAAACCACACGTGTGTCACAGTGCATATTACTAATTTATCTGTTGGGCTTGGTAAAGGCGTTGCCAACAAAAATTTGAGTTATAGCTAAGGTTGATTTTTTCGAAATGTAAATTCTTTTTAATTTTATCTCTACTATAGTTTTTTTCTGAAAAAATCACCATTTTCTATCCCAATCTAAAATTATCTGGCTTGTGACTATGCCTAATTGTATTATATAGGAGCAGTGAGCTAGAACAACGAAACCAATGACGTCTTGGCAGGTTGTTTGCGAAGAAAATTAACTGAAAATACGTTAAGAAATCGACACTTAAATTAATCTAACGACGTCAATCGCAGCAAAAAGATATTGTTACATGTATGAGGTAATCGATTTAGCTATCTACGTAATGCGAAAAATTGCATTAAATCTCAAAAGGTCAAACATCGTTAGGTAAGTTATATAACATTTTCGTGGAGTCATATTATTAGCTAATATTACTCATGATATTTATTACTAATACACTAGCGTTGCTAAGGTAGCAACTTGAATTGGTGCCTTTGTTGTGCTTAACAAAGTAACAGCTTCTTTTATCTCCCAAAGCTTTTTGTTCGTCGTCTCCGTTGCCGATACAGTGTCTTTGTATAGCTATTGTAACATAAAATTGCTAACCTGCTGCCTGGAAACTTTCAAAGCAATGAGCTTCTACTTTTATTGGATCTAAAGTTTATCAGCAGAGAGAACCAATTGCAGGTAGTTATTTATTTTATTAAAAGAAACAAATTGAAAATTGACTGGCGGAATTGTGGTTAGCTTTAAAGAGAATAAAATGCTATTGTTTTATTTTACAGACTCGAATTATTTTTAGTTTTAATTGCTCATTAGACAGAGTAATTGGGGTAGATAAATAGGCTCCGCTATAAAATATTTATGTATTTAGTTGATTACATATATTTACAATCTTACCTATAGTAGGCTATTTGGCTTAATTACGATTATTATAAAAATCTTGTTTAAGTTCTACATCCATTAAAACAATACTTCTAAGCGGGACGTTTTGTTTGTCTGTAAGTAGTGTTAAATATAGCTCACTTCTACGCCAGTGATACCGTATGTAACTGCATTTTCAAAGTAACAGCATATTTACAAAATATAAGGTAATTTTCAAATTAGGTAGTCTACTCAATTTCACAATAATTTTGGATGCATCTGATGAAAGTATGCTATTATCATATTGTACACACTTTAGATCTTCCTTTAATAATGTTATATAGAGTATTTAGTCCAGGCTCTGTTTTCAGTATTTATACTTGTTACAATGGCACTAAAATTATTATACCATTATCTTGATTCAGGTGCACAATAACAATTTTTATAAATTTTACACTGTGTCAAAAAAAGTTTGTACCAGTTAAACACTGATCACCTAACAAATATGCTGCGTTTCCTTCTTTATATTAAAAGTGATACGTCGATCAAGATTATAATATATACACACCAGACTTCTTTTTTTAGCGCATTTTTATCAAAAATAGATCGCGAATATGAGAGGTATGTATTGATGGTGAGACTTTGCAAAAAAATTTCAAATAACCGCGAATTTGGGCTCCTAGAACCTAAAAACAAGGTCCGTTTGAATTTATATATATTTGTGTGTGTATGTATGCGTGTGTGTGTATCCACACGATAAGTCGAAAAGTTCTAAACCGATTTCGATTAAACTCGACAAGCAACTTTCTTTTATTAATAGCTTTAAAAAAAATTTGTATCTCAAAAAATAACGAAGTTGTGATGAAGAAATTTGGTTGGTATATTGGCCTCGTAAATACCTTACCACTCGCCAAAACTCAACTTTCTCGGTTTATATAAAATTGAGTTATTAAAATTTGAAGCATTTAATGAAAATTCGCGACCATAACACACTTGCAGCGTCACGATTTTTTTATATATTATATGTGTGTATATGTATGTGTATATGTGCACATAAAGATCGATCTGTAAAGTGCCGTGGACGTAGTGTTTTGTAACTGTTGTTAGGTTCTGACACTAAATGTGGTGGACATGTTTATAAAAGTCGTTGTATTATCATTTGATAATCTGCCAAACACGCTTTACAAGTATCACATTTAAGAATATGTTTTGTGAGTCAACTGCAACTCAGTGTACTTACACTTACGGAATAGTTAACTATATTTTTAACTTACACTCAAAGATTCAATGAAGGCTTTTCTGCCATTACCCATTACCAAAATATATCAACAGTAGTTTTTACACTAGAAAAAACTAACCGTACTAGCGTAATAGGCAACAAAATTGATTAATCTGTAAATTCACTAGAATTTATGCTTGGAATTTTGTTTGGCAGTAAGAATTATAGGCATAATCCTCTCTGCTTTCTTTCTCGTTTCGTGGAATCCAGGATTACAGTATTCCACGAGACAGAGTAGCCTGCATTTTAAAGCTGTAATCTAATATACATAATATTAGTATTCCCTCCGACTATAAGTTGTGCAATATAGCATGTGTGATACATTTCTATGTTTAATCTGATGGCTGAAACTAACAAAATGCCTTGAATAAAACGCGTTTGATTTCTTATTCACGATTCAGATAAAATACAAATATCAAAAATATGACGAAGGTTTCTGATTAAAAGTTTTTCAATTAAGGTATATGTATGTTCGGTTCAATTTCTAAGGTGCGCATTATGAACTTCTAAAATGTGGAGCTTTCAAAAGAATTGAAAATATTCAAATAACAGACGAAACCAAAGTTTATTTACAATAATATCAAGTAATCTTAGTTAAAATAGGGTGTACATATTTCAGCAGAAACACGGTGCTCTCTTTGGCCTAAGTTTCACGAGCCTAAATATAAGCGTTCCTTTTACTTATATCATGCAAAATATAGACATGCTGTCATTAAATGAAACCTGTGGACCGATAATTTGTTGTGCAGTGGTTCCGATTTTACTTTCTACATTATCTAGTCGATCGTGTCTTTAAAATCTTTTTTTCAAATAATTGAGCACCTTCTGAAAAAGAATAAATACCCAGACCGCGCCATTACGTCTGAGCATGAAAAAACATATAGGTTTGGCTTTACGAAAGAGGCGTTGAGCCGTCGATCTCGTGTACCATGCGATATTGGGAACTTAAATAACTTCTACGCTGCTTATAAGAAACAAGGGTGGGACAAAAATTTTAGGTTGGTACTATTAAGCTGTCCATGGCGTCGAAGTTTGTTCATAAGCGCGAAACTGGGCCTAAGTTATAGAAATAAAACCCACGCCCATACACATTGACCTAGAAAAAAATGTTTTTAAAGGAATTGTAAAAGCCAGTTCGTAAGTGACAAAACTGTAGGCTTCCAGTTTGCCTAAAACATTATTTATTTTTATGACCCACAGTTGATCTAGCTGCGGTTATAAGAATAATAAAATGGAAACTAACTTCCTCTATTTCAAATTACGATTTCTGTGAACTTCAGTTGATTAATGTTATAGTAATATTGTCAACAAATGTCAACAAAAATTAGGTATTAGATGCAACCCCTGCTGACCCGTTTATAACACAATAACAAACTGGTTCGTATTAGATTAATCCTCTATGTCTAACCGTCAAACTATAAGGTTTGCAGCAATTAGATGTGTGAGGGAACACACGGTGTCCAGGCTCACCCACGGGGATGCCTATAGGATGCATATTCAGCTGATGATACAAGAACTGGACTGTGATATGGACATTGCAGAGCAGTTTAAAGAAGCCTCACGTCGTTTAAACCAAGTTCTAAAGTTTCCCTACGAGAGCAGCTGTTCTGTTAAGGGTAAGGAGACACAAAGAGATGTGCCTTGTTGGATCAGGGAACTGAGTCAGATTGGACTGGATGCCAACATTCTGTTTAAAAAGGCAAGAACCACTGGAGACTCGGCTGAATACCGACAATACCTAACCTCATATAAAAAGAGCGTAGACGATTCACAAAGAGAGTCTTGAGAGAGTTTTGCATAGGGGTAGATGAACTGGCCCCAACTGAAATATCCTACCAAAGGATCATTCGAATGGAAATGATCTACTTAAAAAGCCAAAGGGTGAATATACAAACAGCCCAGAGGAAAACACTACAGTTCTTCTACAGACTCACTTTCCAGGTTCACAAAATACAGAAGATAATTTGCACTAGCTCTGCTGATCTAGGGTAGAGAAACCCAGTGAGAGTTGGGAGAAGACAGGACAATAAAATCTTTAATATTAGCAAAATAAAATGGGCGATAGAGAGTGTCAGTTGCTCCAGCGGGGTTTTGACATATTAAAGCCCCACCTGTAACGACTATTCAGAGCTAGTTTAATACTAGGCTATATTCCACATACATAGTGAGAGGCAAGTGGTGTTTATACGAAAAACAAGACGTCAAACTATGGACGAAAAAAAGTCCTTTCTCCTTAAGACAATGGCGAAGGTATTAGATCAATACATTAGAAGCGAAACCCTTACAAGAAAATCGCTCCAAGTACAACAATTCACCTACCAGGTGGAAATCTACATGAGACGTCCTACGCTGTCTGGTAAAGGGGATGGAACAAAAATTGTGTCCAAAGTAGTGGCCCTAAGCGCATTCATTGACATAGAGGGTGTCTTTGACAACATTTCGTATCAATCCATCAAATGGGCCCTAAGGAAACGGAAGCGGAATTCCGCATTGTAAGATGGATTGAGTCAATACTAAAAAGCGGTGTTATCACAGTCACCACAAATGAAACCATCGCAACAGTGACGACGGCAAAAGTTGGCCTCAAGGAGGAGTGCTATCACCTCTGCTGTGGTCGCTCGTTGTTGATACACTTATGACTACATTGGAAAGGGCAGGCTTTTTAGTCCAAGAAAACGCTGATGATAAGGGCAAGCACGATGCCGTAATATCTAATCTAATGCAAACAATCAGTCTAATGCAAATACAGTAAAGAACTGCTGTGAAATAGAGGGACTTATTGTCAATCCTCATAAGATAGTTATTGTCCTATTCACGAACAGAAGAAAACTAAATTTAAAATCTCCCATATTGAATGGAACACAGACACAATTTTCCAATGAAGTTAAATATTTAGGCATCTTCTTAGACCAAAACCTGAATTGGAACACGCACTTGGAAATAACTCTTTCGAGAGCCGCATGTCTTAAACTCGTATGAAAAACATGGGGGCTGAAATGCAGGATGGTATCCTGGCTATACTAAACTCTGGTTTAGAGAGAGAGAGGGGGAGATAGAGAGAGAGAGAGAAGCAGCACTAAGTGTCTCAATACTATTCCAAGCAGATAAATTCAAACCAAGAAACTTGGTTAGGCACTTGAAAATCCTGGAAATTATTTCAATGGAGTCACTCGACAAACAAACAGACCAAATGCCAGCCAAACTGGACCTCTTAATTTCATTCAACGTGGTCACAGGTGACCGCCAAGCATAGGACCGAGACAATTCAAGGCTGATAAACATCCTATTTAATATACAGACTAGTCCAAACAAATGGAGGGAGCAGAACTGGGAATAAGAGGACCCAACTTTACACTCGCTAAGTCCCTAGGAAAAACGTCCACGATCTTCCTTGCTAAACGTCTCTTTGTACAGAAGTGCATACAAAGAAGACTCAGAAATAGATAGATATACATCTTGTCACACAGTCATGCAATACTAAAGGCTATGAAATGATTAAAACTAAACTGACCAGAAACTGCAAAAATCCTCAAAGCAACTGGCTACTAACAACAAAGTAACTTTAATGTGAGAATCAAGGCATTGAAGGAAATCATGAAGCAGATAGCCTTGAAAAAAGGAGGTTCCAGCAACATTATTTTATAGTCCAGAGCCTCACTGTAGACTAACAAGAAGCCACGTAAGAAATGAGCATGATACTTTGAAGAGGAACCAAATTCTGTCATCCTGGAGGAAAACACCAGGCTTAAGGCATGCAAAACGGTCCATCACCATATCAACAGAGAAGTCTGAACTGTTTGTTGGATTGAACAGGACCGACTTGAGAATAATCACATGACTTTTCACAGGACACTACCCAGTAAGGTATCACCTCATAAAGATGAGCAAGGCAGGCAGTGAAAACTGCAGATGCTGCACTAAAGCAGCAAAAACAACAGAAGGAGTTGGAAGGGTGACCGTAACACCCCAGAACATGGGTACAGTAGCCCCAAGAAGATAGTAGGCTACCCAAAAATTCTGAACTTTTTGGGCAACTATTAGGAAAAAGAGTGATGCACAAAAGATCTATCAGGGTCGCAACGCTGAGAGGCCGAACTCTTTTAAAAACTCGCCAATTCTACCTCGCCATAGCTACCCTGCTTGTAGATATTTCTCCTCCTAGTTGGTAGCCATTTTTCAAGTCTATAATACAGCAATATGCTCTTCTGTATAACATTTATTGTAGATGTTGTTTATATATGTCCAAACTACAAACTGTTTTCTACAACACGTATGATTCTTCAATATGTTGTAAATTTGATAATAAATTTTACATTAAATGATCCACCCACTCCTCTACATAAAAAAGTTTATCTAGGATGTTCATTGTTTGATGTGAGGGGTTCCATTAGGGTTTTTCCAAGAACTGATGAGAACTTAGAAAAACCCTAAAACACGCCCATTTTGCTTGCGAGGGATACTTTTTTGATTCCTAATAAAATTGAAGTATTTAACCCCCATCGAGGGTTACTTTCACCAACTTAATTTGAATAGCAAAAATAGGACGAGTAGTACCTTCCTGGATATACCCCTTTTATCCGCTATTGAACACTGCAGTTCAAAAACCTATGGAATCATTTTTTAATATTTTTCAAAACTTCAAAATAAATAGAGAATACTGGGCTTTATTTCGTGTTTAGGTATAATCTTTAGTGGTCAATGGATATTTAAAACAAAACCTTTTTTAGCCGTGCTGCGTTATCGGTAATAAAGTGTACAAGCTCGCAGATATAAGTAAAAATAATAAGTTTCTTGATACTTTTTCGTCATCTGTGTTTCTACTTTGAATTTCAAGGTGAATTGTTTCAATAAAAGTTTTTACTATATTTGTTTTAGAAGTGTTGCTCACCTGAAATTAATTTATTACCGAAATGCTTCACAGTATTCCAGAGTGCGATGAAGTTGTGTTAGTTAATTATGGAAGTAGTCGGTGTAGTAGAGCAACAACTCGTATTTTTAATAAAATCCATCCACCAAAAATGCAAGTGATGTTTATGTTTCGAGAGAGAAATTTAAAGAAACTCATTCGGTTGTCACTAAGAAGTGCGAGTAAGCGCAAAATGTTATTTAGGGACAAGTAGAGTATTTATCAATTATCCGCAGCAACAAGTAGGTATAGCTAGATGCGGTATCCACAAAATTTTGCACACTTACAAGTAAAACCACTATTAAACAAATTCGCTACATAAGTTGAATAAAGGTGATAATGACAGGGCGCTCCAATTTTGTGAAGACATGAATGTAAAAATTAAAAATTATTCAGAACTGTTCTATAACAGTTGTTTTTCTTATGAATGCGCAATCGTATTAAATGGAACAATCAACATACATAACTGTTGCTATTGATGATGGCACAAATCTTTACTTGTACAGGAAATATCATACATAAAATGCTAGAAAATTTAACGTTTAAACAGGGATTAGAGAAAATCGAATTACTGGTCCAATTTTCATTCCTGAAAATTTGACGAGACGTGTATTTCAATTTGCTTTGCTGAAGAATGAAATAGATGTTTAAATAACAGAAATTTTGGAGAATGACGAGAATCATAACATCAATCATTTTCATTTCCAACAAGAGCGTGCTCTTCCTTATTATGCAGCTATGGTTAGAACACTTTTACTTAATCATTATCAAGGTAGGCTCTTATTTGATTTTAACCTAACAGCTCATTTAAAAAGAATGCAATGTTGACAATTTATAAAAGATATTTCGAGATTAAAACTAGTTTATAAATTGGGTTTGTCTAATCTTTTGCTTCAGGTCAATGAATAGAAAGAAGGGGTCCCATTGAATTGCCAGCTGGATTTTCAGACCTAAATTCCCTAATTTTTTATGGAGGCATCTAAAAAGCAAAATATTTTAAACCAAACTACCAGATCTGCAGGAAGTAAGGGAGAGAATTACTACTGAATCTCACAGAAAAACGCCGTAGATGTTGAAAAATGTCAGAATAAGATCTGATCATAGACTTTATATGTATGAAAATAGTTGTCACTTCCAGCAATTAATTAATTGAAAATACAATCGCTGATTTATTTTTACCAAAAAAACACACAAATATGTTTTTATAGCAAGTAACAACGGAAATTCAATATTAGTGGAGCCATTCATCGCAAAAGAGAGCAGTAGTTGCGGTTTCAAGCGATCTCGTTGTAATTGCAGTCTTAAAGTCAAAACTGGTACTATTATTTTAGAGGGTTTTTTTAGATTTGGAAAGTAAATATCTAAAAAACTAATCGGGAAAACCCTGGTGCAACCTTTTACAATATACATTCTGTATATTGCACAATTACAATATTGAAAGCAAACATATTAAACAGTTGTTCAAAAGATTCTTTTAGCAACAAAACTTAAAAAGCAATCGTGGTGGCAATTTCAAATAGTAAAATTAGTGCGCCACTTTGTTAACACCCTCTATTATATTCAAACCGATAAAATGATAAATGACGTCACGTCGTTTGAACCATCTGCGAAAATTTAAACTTCCAACATTTTTAATTTCATAATTTTTGAATAAGGAAACATACGTACAGTTTCTTGCCACTTGCACTTGCCGTATTTTAGGGCAGTTTAACAAAATAGAATTGATAAAATTTGTCACAATCGAATTTCCCTCGAGTGTAAGAAATGAACCTTTCGTGAGTAACAACAGGACCGATTATGTGACACGAACTTGAAGCATATTTCTCAAAAAGTAATATATTATATAACTAGATGAGGGTTAGTAACTATAAGATACGTCATTTGTTACGTAATTATGCTGTCATTCAAATAAAAACTACCACAGTAGTACAGGCAATAGAGAATTTTTTTCTGCATTAAACTACAGGAGTTATTATTTTTTTTGATAGATAGATTCAGAATTACGTACTAAATGTAAAAACACAAAATCCCTACAAATTAGAAGGGCGGAAGTGCCGCCATTTTGAAAAAAAACGGTTTCAACCTATATCTCCATAACCGTGCACTTTAGGCCAAAAATGGTAATGACCTTTATTGTAGATAATTGCATTTTTCATCTTTTTTGTTAAATATTTTTTTAGTATCACTCACCGTTTACAACTTATACGACTATTAGCATTCATTTATTGACTTTTAGTGAGTTTTTATTTTAAAAAATTCACTAATAGAGACGTATCGATGGTGAGACTTTGCAAAAATTTTTGCAAATGAGCGCGAACTAGGACCCCTAGAACCCATATCCGGGGTCAGTTTCAATTTTTATATGTTATATATATATATATATATATATATATATATATATATATATATATATATATATATATATATATATATATATATATATATATATATATAGGTGTACCGTTCACTTTGAGTCCAAAAACTTATATTTAACGTTCAGTTTGGGTCCACAGCGGTCAGTTTGGGTCCGGGCTCAAAGTGCCTTATATGTTTACCGTTCCCTTTGAGTCCACATACCCCTGATTTCTTCCCCCTCCACACTTTAAGATTAAAGCAGTGTTGCAGAGTGAAATAAATCAAATAATGTAGTATTCTTAAGCGAGGAAATCTATATACCACGTATTTAACACTGACGTTTCCAGGTACACTTGACATTTTATTTTTACTTTGACAAATTGTTTTTGTTAGGGCAAAGAATTTTTTACATTTATTATATAGCCGTTTTCTTATCTAAGTATAGCATTTTTCCCTGTTGAACAAACCTAATTAAAAGCATTCGCTAAAACACACATATGATTAATATGGATTTGGCAAAACGGTGTCCAATATAAAGTGTGTATATTTTGCAAGGAGACCACCAACGATATACTTTGATTTCAAAATTTTCACGGAAACACTAAAATAATATAACCAAATATATTTTGCATAAAAATTTGCTGAAAAAGTACATAAAATTCGATGTACCTAATCTTAAAAATTGGAAAAAAAGGAAAATGTAGAAAGTTTTTTTTTTAACTTTTCACGAAAGTTTGAACGAGTGGTAGTAAAGAAAAACTTTAAATGTTATCGAAAAACAGGTCCGATTTTCCTGAAAAACGAACCTTTTTCAGTTATTTACACACTTGCCAAGATATAAATATCTACAAAAAGCTTGTTTGCAAAAATTTTAAAAAACATTCACCTGAAAATTCGCATATAACCTCTTTCACAAAAATTCGCTTTTTTTTCAAAAATTTTCTTTAGTAGGTCTGTTACACCAAAATTATATTTTTTCCAAAATTTGCTAAAGTGTGTGCGTGTGTGTGTGTGTGTGTGTGTTTTGTTTCTTTAACGTCGGGCTATTTCCGCGACTATGGCCAATCACCATCACCAGGGAGCAGATTCACCTGACTATTCTGGAAATTTTGCCGAACCATTGCCTTTCTGTAAAAAGGGTAGGGATCTTTACCGTGCCCAACATCTCATGGACACGGGACCGACGGCTTTACTCCCCCTCCGAAGGGTGGAACGTGCAGACATTCAACTTGCGCAAATACAATTAGCTAAAGAATTTTGTTCACAAATTTATTTATTTTTCTCAATAATTCATAAAACACTTACTATTTATAACCAATATTTCACACACAAAGAATGTACATAATTAGTTTTACGGAAACAAAAAATATATCCGAAAACTGACCTAATATGTAATTGACATTGAAAAAAAGGAAAAAAGAAAATATAAAAGTTTTTTTTTAAAAAACTTTTCTTGGAACACTAAGCCAGTGAAAATAAGGAAAATATAAGCGGAAAATACCCATATATTCATGTCACAAGCTATCAGAAATAGGACCGTAATTAAATCTCTCACTTTGAAGTTTCATTTCACATATTTTTCCACTATACACCATTTATTCAAAGTATGTTACAAACTTTTTAATAAAAATAAAAAATATATCTAAATTTTCACCACGTATTTACAGAAAAATATTAAAAAAAAAAAATTAAAAACAAAATATTAAATTACTGAACTCATTTGGTTGATAAGATTGTGTTTTGATATATCGGTCTTTTCTATACATATTCATTAATTTTTCCTGATCAAATTTTACTCTAAAGGTGTTTCAGATGTACAAAAAGCAATCATAACTGTCGAATAAAAAATGTTAAATGCCAGATCTGCAAGGAAAGACACGATATTTTCATGTGTGACTCAGGATATAGATAACTAACTAGCTTAGGAAAAACAACCAGTTGTCAAAGCAGTTTGCATTACTGGACAGCCTGTGGGTGTCCTGTACGGCAGGTTTTCTTACAGACCGCCTGTACATTCGTTGCATCTGAGAGCGACCGTGGCTTATCAGACTAGTCATGGATGGTGGAAGTGTTACTCTAAAAGAAAATATATCTAATAGGCAAACTTTAAAAAAAATCCGACATCAAAATAGGCACTAGAAAGCGAAAAATAACTGGATTACAGGTTTATTTCAAAAGATGAAGATTAATTTAAATGAAACATTAGATGCGCTACCTACTTATCTCTTTGAAGTCGGTGCCGAGCCAATTAGGAAGTAGCTAGATAGGGTAGGTCCACTCCCGCCACATCGCAAGGTTCTCCACGCACGCGACCGAGTGCGTGAGCGTGGGTTAGTTTTTGATCATTAACAACAGATTTAGGAATTTCGATAGAATTATAATCCGTTATTAATTAAGCTGTTTATAGCTTTAAGTATTATTGTATTTCGGTCTTGCTACCGGCTTCAAACAGATAAGTAGGTAGCACATATAATTATATTTCATTTAAACTATTTTTTACCTTTTGAATTAAAACTCTAATCTAGCTATTATTCGCTTTCTAGTACCAATTTTGAAGTCAGTTTATCTTTTTTAGTTTGTTTATTTTTCTGTTCTCGTATTTACAGATTTACCTACGCAGTTAGTACTGTGTTAGAAAACTGCTATAATATAATCGGTGGCCATACATAAAACATATTTTTTGGGGATTTTCTTCGATTTTCCTAAGATCTCATCATCAGATCCTGACTTGGTGCAATTGGAAGCACCTTAAAAGTATACCCATTCAAACAAACAAAAATTTCTTCAAATTGGTCAACAATTGACAAAAATATTGGTGAACATACATAATTTTTTTGAGGATTTTCCTCGATTTCCCGTCATGAGATTCCCTTCAAACAAACAAAAAATTATTTTAAATTGGTCCACAATTGACGAAAATATTGGTGAACATACATAAAAAATATTTTTTGAGAATTTCCCTCGATTTCCCCGAGATCCCATCATCAGATCCTGACTTCGTGAAAATGGGATCACCTCAGCAGTATACCCTTTCAAACGTTTTTTTAAATGGTCCACAATTGACGAAGATATTGGTAAACATACATAAAAAATGATTTTTGAGGATTTTCCTCGATTTCCTTTAGATCCCATCACAGATCCTGATTTGGCCCACCTCAGGGGTACTTATACCCTTTCAAACAAAAACAGATTTGTTTTAATTGGTCCCCAATTAACAAAAATATCGGTGAACACATACATAAAAAATATTTTGCAGTCCGTTAAAAAGCTAAATCTTGATGTAATCGGGACACATAATATCAATTGTTGTTACTTTTGGATCTTCTAAATGTTCCCTGTCCAAAATGTGTAATAAATTTTTAATTAAATTAGGAAGTCAATACAGCAATGAGATGATAGAAATTCAAGCTGTGGAAATAGCAGAAAGATGTCTCGATAATGTGCGTGTGCCCTCGGATCAAGAACTACCTGTAAAGGGCCTCAATTACAACACACAGCACCCTCCATTCAAATATACAATATTCTAAGCCTGTCTCTTTAGCCCAATTGGATGAGGATCGCAGACTCATGGAGGGTTCTATCTCTGTGGATCTCCAAAAAATATTAGACTGGAGAAGTAGATATCTTGTACAATTCAACCCCACCAAAACTAAGTCTTGCTTTCTTTCTCACAAGAGATACACCAGCTTTAGACCCATCACAATGAACAACCAAGTTATTCAAAGTAATGGGTCCTTTTCTCTTGTTGGCATTTCTGTGGATCGAAATCTTAATTGGCACCAACATGTCACATCAATTGCAGAAGCGGCTGCTAAGAAATAAGGTTTCCTCTTCCGGGCTCGCAAATACTTTTCACCAGCTAATCTTTATACCTTATATACTTCACAAATAAGGCCAAACCTCGAATACGCCTCCCACATCTGGGGTGCCGCTGCCGCTTCTACACTCGCTATCCTGGACTCCATTCAAAATAGAGCTATACGTCTAATCGGTGACCCTACCCTCACCCAAAGGCTGCCATCCCTTGCCCACCGACGCGCCGTTGGTGACCTCTCTCTCTCTCTTTTATAGATATCTGCACGGGCACTGCTCAGAGGAGCTTTCCTCCATAGTTCCCCCACCTGCTGCCCCCAACAGATCTACCAGGGGAACAGAGCGAATGCACCCTTTTACTGTCCAGGTCACCAGGCATAGAACATCTTGTTATGCCCGCTCTTTTGTCCCGAGGACTTCCAAGTTGTGGAATTCCTTGCCGGCACATGTTTTTCCTTCTCCTCCAAACCTCCAAACCTTCAAGTCCAGAATTAACAAGCTGCCTCTTTCCTCCTTGTCAACACCCACGGTACGATAGTATTTAGGCTGTAAGCCCTCGTGGTGTGTTGTTGAAATTAAAAAAAAAATGTATGAGTCTGTGGAATACAGCCTATATCAGGAATCAATCTTAGATCACATAATTACTGGCGAATTGTATCCAGAGATAATTTACGTATTTTGATTCCTTAACGCGTTCATACACTGGTTTGTTGGACTTTACATGTCACGCAAATCTGGCAACAGTGTTACAACACCAGAAGTAGAGTAATTTCTGGGAACTGGGACTTATAAGTACGAAACAAACAGAAGCAGGTAATTTTTGTGAACAAAGAAAACCAGTTTATAAAAATCAATATTGGATTTAACTCTGAGAGATATGATGCAGTTTAAACATTAGACAATAACTTAAGAATATGTCTCTCTAACTATACTAATGACACTATAGAGTTCAGACATTAACAAAGAAATTATTACAAGCAACTGAAAAACTCCTTAAATATGATGAAGTCATTCCTGAATATAAAGAAAACAATTATGGAAAAAATGTAAACAATATTAAAAACGACCTTCCAGATTTTTTTTATCTTCCAGCCGTTTATGGAAAGAACAAAAAAAAACAACAAAAACAACAACCTGTGTTATTTGATGGTAGTGCCGGTGTTTGGCTTACGAGGGTCACGGGTCATTGCACCATGCATTAAACCCTGGTGAAAATATGGTTTTTGACCTAATTCTGATGTTATTGAACTATTTGCCAGTGCAATTACCTATAGCAGATAACGAAGAAAGGCTTTCTTACAGATCGCTTTAGCTGAAAAGGAGAAAGCTAATCAGAGTTCCTTATTACTACTAAGCGAAGGTTGGAACCTGTGATGAGCACTTATAAGCACACTTGGAGAAACCCAATCACCACAACACATCTTCTAAAGACCTAACGATCGTTTCGCTAAGAACTTTAGCTTCATCAGAGGATAAAAAAATACTAAAATAAGTTTCTGCTACAACCTATATTTATATAAATTCTTAGGTAGACGAACGACACCGGAGGTAAAATTTTAGTCGAAAGATGCGCTTCGACTAAAATCTTACCTTCGGTTTCGTTCGTCTACCTAACAATGTATATAAATATAGGTTGTAGCAGAAAATTAGTTTAGAATTTTTTCATCCACTGATGAAGCTAACGTTGTTAGCGAAACGATCGTTATGTCTTTAAAATATGTGTTGTGGTGATTGGGTTTATCCAAGTGTGCTTACATAGTTTGTTATGTAAAATGAACCATGTTACATTTGGAGTACATCCGTTTTAACAAGCAGCAGTTCTAAGAAAACATTCTAACGTTGTAAAAAACAATTAAAAACATTGTAAAAATTAATACTATAAAACTGTAAAGAAGCTGTTGATATATTAGCGACGACGAATATGAATTTAAGAAAATGGACAACAAATAACAGTAAATTGCAACCGTAATTTAGCAAATATCTTCAACATTGTGACATGTACGACATGGTCGCCATCTTGGTGCGGAGCCGGGTAATATGTTGTCACGGCAGCTGCAATTAACACAAAATGTTATAAATAGAGGCTGTGTACAACCAACCAACAATTTTTGTAAATTGTCAACCCTGGCCCATTTCCTTCGCTAATACTAGGACAATGTATGTAAGCCTATATGTATACTCACCAAAATTAGAAACGCTGACCGGTTTGGCTCTAACTAGATCCCGTCATTGCGCTATACAAATTACAGCGAGAACACACCTATAAAGTAATACGGCTAAGCAGCCAGCCTCCTAGAACATTGTGAGATGTACGACAGGGTCGCCATCTCGGTGTGGAACTAGGTAGTATGTTGCCACGACAGCTCCAATTAACACAGAATTTTATAAATAGAGACTGTGTACAATCAACCAACAATTTTTGTGAATTGTGAGATCTGACCCATTTTCTTCCCTAATACCATGACAATGTATGTGAGGCTAGATGTATTCTCACCATAATTAGAAACGCAGACCGGTTCCGCTCTAATTAGAGCTCATCAGTATGCTATACGGATTACAGCGAGAATATATCTATAAAGTAATACGGCTAAGGCAGCCAGCTTCCTAGAACATTGTAATATGTACGACAGGGTCGCCATCTCGGTGCGGAGCTAGGAGGTATGTTGTCGCGACAGCTCCAATTAACACAAAATGTTATAAATAGACTGTGTACAACCAACTAAAAATTTTTGTAAATTGTCCGCCCTGGCCCATTTTCTTTCCTAATACTGGGCACAATGTACTACTTGGTTCAGCACCTAGATGGCGTCGATACAGAATCTAGACCTGTCATTTCTGGTTCCTTCTAGAAATATAATTCCAGAGCGTCTGCTAATATTAACACACTCTACAAGTTGCCTGTGACCATAGAGGTAATACATTGAAATGTAATATGCTCTACGAGTGCATAAACTTGACCCTCATAGAGAAGGATGTAACAGTACCCTTTGATCCAGGACCCAAAGGCTCTTTAAATTATCAACTTTATAAACAACTCTCAAGTCATTATTTTTGAGTATTTCCTCTAACCCTTTTGTAACAGAAAGGAAGTACAGAAAACTGTATAACCTATATTAAAAATATCAACAAGCTGATACCACAAACTCTATGTCAAAATTTGCGTTCAAGAAATTATAATATTATATTCTCTTTTTGTGAAAATCAATTGTGAAGTGTAGTGATGTGAATATCAACTAACAAGTATACCCATTTCTTATATCCTTTTTGTTAACTGCAGTGGCGTAACTATAGGGTGGCAGGGCTGGCAAAATGCCATGGGCCCACGACCCGACGGTGCCCCCCCGACCCCCGGTTTTAACAAAATTTAGTAAAAATTATAAATTTTACATAAGTACATATTTAAAATCAATTAAAGTTAGACACAACTAAAGACCATATACCAATTCGAATAAATTATTAAGATTTAAACGTGTTCATAAGAATAGGATGTCGATCAAGTTTAGAACGCATCCATTGGTTGTTTCATTTTTTGTCGCGGTACTTTGGTGGCGCGGAGGAGCTAGTAATGCTCTGGGAATTCCCGCATTTTGTTAACGAAGCAAGTACCTTTTTCGTGGCGCTGGCGGGCTAGCGAAGCACGATGTTAGGATAATCCAGGATTTCTATTTTTTTAAGTACGGAGGGCTCTACTACGCATTCTTTGTTTGATTGTTATGACAATTGGTCATTTGTATCTTTGATTTTTCGTAGTTTTTGTTTTATCCAATCTCCAAATATACTAGTAGAGGCAAAGTTAAGTTAATTTTGAAAGTTGGATATCAACAATTCAACATGTCTAGTTCTAGAAAAGATATAAGTGGGAGCGAAGAACAAAAGAGAAAGAAGGGGCCTCAAGAAAAAATAAAAAGTTACCTAAAATTAGTCAGTACTTCAAGAATTATGACTTTATTGATGAAAAGGCGAGTGAACAGTCCTCCGAAAGTGAGGAATTGGACGTAACAAAAAGTAACAGTATAGCAGATGCAGCATCCGACACCAGTGTATATCCAGATCCTGAACAACCACAACAAGCTACAAGCAAAAACAAAGTGAATCATATTTTAGTGTGAACAATATTGCATCTTCACCATCTATTATTACTGATAAGGGTAATTTTACAGAACAAAATGATCAAGTGAAACGGTTCGTTATCGAAAACGGCCATTGTAAACCTACGGGTCCTCTCTTAAAAGACAGTGACAATAGATCTTTCCTAGAAAAAACATTACTATATTGTTTCCTAGTCTGGCATGAAACTTGAATGTACATGTATATCCTATTCCTTAACACTTCAGAAGGCGTGTTGTGAATCATGTTGGTTATTCGCCAATCGGGCATCTAAAAAAACAACAAAATGTTTGGATGGAAGGCTATGACGACTAAAAACATATTGTAGACGCCATAGAAAGATAAAGAGACATCGAAAATTTACCTGTATTTTTGTCTTATGTATCAACAATGAGGCTAGATGGAACACTAGATGAAGAGCAAGAGTCCATGATCAAGAAAGAAAAATCTTTTTGGCTCCAAGTACTCTCTAGACTCCGTGATGTTAATCTGACACTTTCAACTTGTAAGTTAGCCTTCCGTGTGCACAGAGAAAAGGCAGATAACAATAATACAAGTTCTCGAGGAAACTTTTTGAGTATTGTTGAGTTATTAGCAAAGTAAGATCCAATTTTACAAGAATAAACCAAAGGGCCAGATAAAATACTTAAGTCAAAAAATAAAAAATGAGCTCATTTCTGTTCTGGTTCTAAAAATAGAAAATGCACTCATAAATGAAATAAATGCCGCACCATTTTACTCTATCATATTCCTCTAAATAAGTATCGGGGACAAGGGTATGATGGTGCTAACACACTGAAAGGCACTTATGGTGGAGTTCAAAAACTCATAAAAGATATTGAGCCAAATGCGGAATATGTTTACTGTGCTGCTCATAACTGAAATCTGGTACTTAACAATGCAGTAAGACAAGAATTGATTTACAACATTTGTTTGAAACAGTTCAACAAATGTATAATTTTTTTGGGCATAGTATCAAAAGATTGAATATCTTACCAAATTTTATATCTGATAAAGAAAGGGAGTCTTCAACTTCGATAACATTAAAAGCATTGAACCGTACTAGATGGGTAGGATATTATGATGCTATTTTTGCTTTAAAAGTTCGGATTGTTCAAGTCCAAAAAGCCCCAACGAAAACAATTCTGTTAAATTGCAAATCAGATGAAAGAAATTAAGCTATTTCAATCAAGAAGATCGAGAATCACAATTTTATTATGTTGTTGGTTTTCCATTGCAGAATACTACAAACAATCTGTGCAGCCTCTAAAGCACTTTAGTCTAGAGCCACCGATTTTTTAAATGCCTTAAAACGTTTGAAAATTTGTCTCGAAGAATTGGAAAGGTATCGACATGAATTTGAAAATTTAAAAAAGGAAGCAAATAGTGTAGCAGAGAAATGGTCCATCAACCCTGAATTTTTTAAAACTCGTCAGAGGAAGACGAACTTTGCGAAGATGAGCGTCTCCAAGACCCGGAAAGTTTGCTCAAAGTGAACATATTTTATCGAGTATTAGACATCAATCAACTGAAATTCCGTTTCCTTCCAATGGATGAAATTGTTTTCAATTTCAGTGTTTTGCAACCTGCCACTTTGCAAAATTTAGATGACACTGTACTATTAAAAAAAGCTCCAGAATTTGTTAAAATATATATAAAAAAGACATATTTGATCATTTTCCAGGGAAATTCTCTTTTCGGTCTAACTTCAGAGACGAAATAGAAAATTCTTCATGTATTAGAGAACTTGCTGATTTATTATTAATAAAGAATCATTTTATGTCGTGCAGCTTTCCTGAAGTATGTACTGCATTAATGTTGTTTGTTGCAACTCCTGTGACTACAGCTAGTGCTGAAAGATCATTTTCGAAACTAAAATTAATAAAAACATATTTAAGAAACTCTATGGGACAAGACAGGCTACGTAACTTGGCTATTCTGTCTATTGAAAATTCTATGGCCCAATCTTTAAACTTTCATGATGTTATTGATACTTTTGCTGAACAGAAAGCTTGGAGAAAAGAATTGTATTAATAAATATATTGTTAATACAAAATTGTTATTTCATTAAAATTATATGATACCTATGCTTTTGAAAATAAGATTTATTAGATATTTAACTATTTAACTAAAATGCACACAATATTAGTAATACTGTTGAGTAACTAGTTAAGTGATTTATTAAAATTAAATTACAACGTGACGATTATTAGTGAGTATAGTTACGCCACTGGCTAACTCTGTAGTTACTTACAGTAGTGTTTATGTATTTACTTAACTGTCAGTTATTTTATATACAATTTTTTAATTTATGTTTCAAATTCAATTTTATATATATTTACTAAGGTTGAGGAAATAGAAATAATTTAGTCTTTTATGAGAATAAGTAACAATTTTAAAAACTTCAAAATGACCTCTCTAAATTGTAAAAAAAATTCTCCGAAAATTTACTAAAAACTGATAACGGAAAGTTTGATATAAGTGTAATTTGCACAAAAAGTTAACCTGTAGCACAGAACTTTGAAACATATTGGCCGATTTCACCAACTAGTTAAGTGATTTATTAAAATTAAATTACAACGTGACGATTATTAGTGAGTATAGTTACGCCACTGGCTAACTCTGTAGTTACTTACAGTAGTGTTTATTTATTTACTTAACTGTCAGTTATTTTATATACAATTTTTTAATTTATGTTTCAAATTCAATTTTATATATATTTACTAAGGTTGAGGAAATAGAAATAATTCAGTCTTTTATGAGAATAAGTAACAATTTTAAAAACTTCAAAATGACCTCTCTAAATTGTAAAAAAATTCTGCGAAAATTTACTAAAAACTGATAACGGAAAGTTTGATATAAGTGTAATTTGCACAAAAAGTTAACCTGTAGCACAGAACTTTGAAACATATTGGCCGATTTCACCAGACGCCAACAGTTCAATAGCTGTGTAAGGTGTACGTTCACCAGTCCCTTTGAGTTTCTGATAACACTCTCTGCTGCTCTCGAGACCCCCAGCATTTTTAAGAAAGCTGATTTGGCAGCAAACTTTTTCGACAAAAAAATAATTTAAAAAATGTGTTAGGTTACACAAAAGACAAGGATAAAGTCACTGAAATGTCAGGTATCTATGTAATCTTAAATAGGTTGGGCAAATAAAAAGAACCATTGAAAGCAGATTTAAGGAACATTTGGGACAACTGAGATACGGTAGTATAGACAAGTCATGCGTGGTTCAACATATTTGGGATAGTAATCACTACATAGATGAAGAAAACCTGAAGCATATCAAAAATGTTAGACAACCGATGCAATTAGACGCCTATGAGAGTATTTATAGCTCTAAAGCCACAAACAGCAAAATTTTCCCGAACCAAGCACCGCCACTGATAAATAGTTCGGTGTTCGCAATGCCTCTTTGATATAAAACGTATTCCAAGACTCGGTTAGGAACAGTTATAACGGTATTTTAAAGCGACTTCCGATAATTGAAATATAAACGCAGAAAGCTGCCTCAATTCTCTCATCTCTAAGGAATCGGTCTTTTACCTAACACGTAATATAAATACAATTATCTGTAGTAGTTAAGTAGTTTAGCATTTTCTATCCTCTGATGACGCTAATTTTGTTAGTGAAACGATAATTAGGTCTTTAAAAGATGCGTTGTGGTAAATTCGATTTCTCAAAGTGTGCTGATCGGTGATCATCACAGGTCCGGATAAATCCCAGCCGGAAAAAATCCGACTATTTCCGATCGCATCATAGACTTACATAACACTAGATGGCACGCGGCTTGGTATTATAAGGGCGAGTCGAGAGGACATTTGAATAGTATATTTAATTATACTTATTAACAGCAATGTAAGGGACTATTTTTGGGGTAAATAGGCAATGCGATATTAAATGCTATAAGACATAGGTAACAATGATGTTTACATGTGTTTTGTTTAATTAATGTACATAGGGCCTGATACTATGATGGTAAAAGCGTAAAATTAAATTCTTCTAAAAGATTGTACATTTCTAGGCTTGTTATATCATTGCGAAACATTTTTTTATCAAACTATGGGCGGTGAAAGCTGGCGCCAGACACAAGACGTCAGGGGCAACAATTTACACAGAGCAGAGTGTTTTTGAAAATGAACTCGCCCGATACTGCTGCAATAGGAGATGTCTAGAAAAAACTTCTTGTCGTTTGTGAAGTCAGCCGCCAATTGCTGGGGGATGGGGGATTTTTCACGTTACATTATCTGTAAAAACCAACTCGTCCAATACTGTTGTTGAAGTAGAACATAACACCTTTCGAAGTAATTTTTCTTGCTATGCACTTGTTGGGTGTAAAATCTGCCGCAAAAAGTTCGAGGCGGAAATTGTCACACTACAGTGTTTTTAAAAACTAGGCAATCTGATACTGTAGAAGCAGGAGACAAGATTTTCTAAATAAATTTTTCTTGCTATTCACTCGTTGGAGGTGAAATCTGCCGCCGAAGGTTGGGGGCGAAAATTTTCACACTACAAGTGTTTTTGAAAATCACGTCATCTGATACTCTAGAAACAGCAAATAACATTTTCCTACAACATTTTTCTTGCTATGCAATCGTTGGCCGTGAAATCTGCCGCCGAAAGTTAAGGGCGGAAATTTTCACACCACAGTGTTTTTAAAAACCATGTCATCTGATCCCGTAGTAACATAATATAACATTTTGGTGAAACATTTTTCTTGCTATGCACTCGTTGGCGGTGAAATCTGCTGCTGAAAATTGGGGGCGAATTTTTGTTCACCACAGCCTGGAAATTTTTGTCCCCAACCATCGGAGGCAGATTTCTTGCCAATAGTGTGGTAATTTCCGCCCCCAACTTTCGGCGGCATATTTCACCGCCAACGAATGCATAGCAAGAAAAATTTCCCTTGAAAATGTTATCTCCTGTTCCTACAGTATCAGATAACCTGGTTTTTTAAAACACCGTGGTGTGAAAATTTCGCCCCGAACATTCGGCGGCAGATTTCACTGTCAACGAGTGCTTAGCAAGAAACATTTCTTTAGAAAATGTTATTTCCTGTTTCTACAGCATTAGCTGACGTAGTTTTTAAAATTCAATTTTGAGCGGGACTCCTCATTTACTGCCTTCGGGAAAATATAGATAGCCAGAAAGTTCTAGGAGGCAGGAGTTAATTTACAGTCACAGATCTCAGGGCTAGGAAATATTCATAACCTGTTTGAAAAAACTGTCAAATTGTTAATAGAGTTTTGTGTAAATTACATAGACTAATTAATAGAAATAGTAAAAAAATGTCATATAATACGAATAATTTTAATGTCTCGATGATCATCTCACTTTAAGCCTTTATTAATACAGAGATATTGGGACACTCTTTTTATTTACATATGAGATACAAATTTATACCACAAACAATAAAAAGATACTCTAACACGTGCAGACAACAGATCATTTACCGTCGTGCCCATGCAGTCAATTTTCAACCTTGGTACTGAAACCATAAGTAATTTGTAGTTTGGGTTAGTCAATGGTCGGTCATTAAACAACCTTTAACAATGACATTTAGTCAATGCTTAGAAATACAAGCAAATTTTATAGCATAGTTTTTATTTTACATAAATCTACAAAAAAAATCGACATATTTTCTTGAAATATCCACGGATACATTAAATACCCAACTACCAATGTATATGTGTTTTTTTGTATCTTTAAGGTCGGTTTATTTCCGCGACTACTGCCAATCATCGACGGCAGGGGGCAGTTTCACCTTACTATCCTGGAAATTTAGCCGAACCCCTGCCTTTCTGTAAGGAGGGTAACATCGCATCGACGCGGAACATACGGCTTTACGCCTCATCCGAAAGGCGAACGTGCAGACATTCAACTTGCTCAAATACAATGCCACAACCTCGTTTGATGTTAATTTTACAGTAGGTATGTGTTGAAACAGTGAAAGGGAAACCCTGGGAATCGAACCCAGTACCCTTCGGAATAACTACCAATAAAGGTTCATTGTGGTTAGTAAAATTACAATAGTGATAGGCAATACCGTTATTTTTCGATATCAGTCGTGACTCGGACTTTTTAATATCAGTGACTAAATAGCGTGATCATAGTCACACATAGCATGAATATGAATGTTAATAACAAATACCTAAAACGTATAATAGCATATACCTACATTGCTGTGATTATATTGTTTGTACACTAAATATTGTAGATCTAAGAGCAGAATAAAGTAATATCTAAACCTACCAAAAGCGCAAAATATAAAACTAAAATACATTTCAAGCAGCAATTTTTCCATATTAGTCAAAGCAATTTTCGTGAAATAGAATAAGTAAATAAAAAACTTTAAAATTGTTTATTGGCTTATTATTTTCTGAGAATTCTATCTCAACAGATATGGCACGGACTGTATACGAGTTATTTTTTGAGGTAAGTTAAACTGAAATATTAATTCCACGTATTTTGATTTTGTGAAAATCAGTTGCACAGAGTCGTACACATACTATAGAGCACAATATTCTCAGAATGTTCTCACAATGTGGCAACATTCTTTTTTCAGAATATTTGTTTGGAAATGTTCTAATAACATTAATGGAATTTCAAACTGCATCTTGAATATTCTGAGTACATTCATTCAATCACATTTTAAGAAATTTCTTCTACTATATACTGAGAATATTTGAATAGATCATTATTCAGAATATTCACTCAGACTGTGCTTGAGATGCCCTTATATTATATAACTTTAAAATTTAATGAAAGAGATATATGGTGATTACGATATAGTGGTGATAATTATAATAGTAACTATTTTGCATGTTAGACTCTGTTACCTGTTCTATGTTAAACACTTCTGAAAATTGCATATTTATGCACCTCCCTTCTTTAGGCATAGAGCGCATGTCCATGCTGAACGGAAGATGGCCGATAGCCGATAGTCCGATTATCGGACCGGCCGATAGACGTAAATGTAAATTAATGTCAACATGAATGTTGTGAGGTCAATGTTGTATAGGGTTATATTGTAATAGAATTAATTAAAAATAATAAGGTGACGTGAACACGGAGAATAGTGTGTAATTGCAAACATAGATACTGAGTGCAGAAGCAACTAAAACATAGGTTCAAGCACAGGTTATCAAAAGCTAAAACGCACGCAGTAAAGAAACATGTTTTAAAGCATCTCTCGTAGTTGACACCGACAAAGGTTTCGCCAATTTTACTTCAGATTGGATTATCTTACGAGTTAGTTACACATACATTCTATAATATATAATTAAAGCATTGTGTTGTTCAATAGTAAGTCATGCAATATAAAGCACCACCACCGTTTGATGTGGATGGACTGAAACTTGGGTCTAAATGAAAATAAAAGTTTAATGTATTTCTAAAACCTTCGGGAAAACACAATTCAAATGATGATATGAAAAAGCCCTACTTTTACATATTATAAGTGAAGCGGGATTAGATATCTTTAATACTTTTCTAGCAGATAAGACAAATAAGCTGGAAGATGTTCTCGGTTGTTTTGATGAAGCCAAAGACAAATATTACTATGGCACGTTAAAATTGTATAACTTCTATCAAAAAGAAAACGAGACCATTTACTGTTTTGTAACGCAACTTAAGAAGCAACCTGTTAGTTATGGATATATCTCTATAATTTTATTAATCCACATGCAGATTGAGCGATCAAATATAAATTAATTCTGGGTCTTTACGACAAGCAAGTACAACAAAGGATTATTAGGGAAACTGATATTACACTATCAAAAGTGAAATAATACTGCAAATTTATAGAATTGTCTAAGCAACATCTCAGGCTTTTTATTCCCATTGAATAAGTTAATGCTGTGAGAAGTATCACTATAAAGTGCAGAAAATGTGGACCTGAACATATTGCAGGAGGATGCGTTGTGACATGTATGTGAATGTCAGTTGTCATATGTACGAGCATGCGCCCTCCAGCGCAGCGTCGACGCATTGTCACAGCTCGACCATCGCCACTTACTACCTAGCTGACGGTAAGTCAACATCGTCATTATTATTAAGTTGTTATTCTGTGTTAATAAATAGTTAGTTATTAAACCAGTGTTATTAATCCTTGCACAAACTCACTTACAGACTTATCATTGGCGACGAGGATAACTAATGTGCAAGTGAAACGGTACCGTAAAATCAAAAATAATAAACGGAAACCGCATGGTGAGAGCCTAGTCGCGTGTGTAAAAATTGTAACTTTCCCTCCTTTTAGTCTACACGAAGAAAAATTTGTGTTGGACGCGCTTAAAACAAATAAGTTTTGTGTCGAACAGCAATAAAATTTTAGTGTTCCGCGGATATTTGAATCGAAACCACGTGCATCTGTTAATACGCAAATACAACATTTAATAATGGCGGCGATCGGAAGTATGTCGGAATACAATAACGGAGAAGACTTCAGCGTGTACGAAGAAAAACTATCCCAATATTGTAAGGCAAACAAGGTCGACAGCGATCTCAAAGTAGCCATGTTAATTAGCCTTATAGGTACACAGACATATAAAGTGCTACGAGATTTATGTTTCCCTACCTTGCCACAGGATAAAACATACGATGAACTATGTGCAATCCTAAAAAAGCAATTCAGCCCGCCAATCAACGTTTTCAGGGAAAGAATAGCGTTCTTTAAAGCTCAGCAAGTCAGTCACGAATCCTGTTGTGAGTGGTGCGCGAGAATTAAGCGTTTGGCATCAAGTTGTAAGTTTGAACACTTAGTTGATACCCTGCGTGACAAATTCATTTGTGGCATGTTACCTGGACCAGTATTGGATCGTCTTGTAGAAGAGTCCCACACAAGGAAGATGGAAGAACTTCTAGAAATCGCCGTAGCCAGAGAAGCAACCATCTTAAATTCGTCCGAAAATTCAAATTCGGTCAACGCCAACAATGGAATCCATTATTACGGAAATCGGAAACAAGAGTCAGCGCCATCAAGTTCGAACTACAATTCAACGCATGACTGTAGCGGCGCCTCCAAACGTCAACTTCAAACGAACCAAAGATTTGACAACAACAATGGCGGACGAGAGCGACAACAGCAGGATCACAGGAAAATGAAGTGTTCAACTTGTGGGAAAAAACACTTTGGCGAGTGTAAGTACGCCAATTACCGTTGTGTGAAGTGCGGTAAGATAGGACATCTGGTAAGTGTATGTGAAAACTCTAATAAGGTGACCGTTAATAATGTTGATTATGAACAGGTCTCAGAAAATGAACTTTCAATTTATAATTTAGATATGTTCAGTTCAATTTCAGGCCCTATGCTAATTGCAGTTAAGTTAAATAATAAGACATTTTCTTTGGAGCTAGATTCGGGTTCTGCAGTATCAACTTTAAAATATGACTGTTTTAAGAAAAATTTCAATCATATTCCGCTCCACAATACAACCCTAACTTATAAAGGTTACACTGGTGAGATGATTTTACCTGAAGGTTTTGTCAATCTCAGGGTAGAATATTTAAATAAGAGTGTAGTAATGAAATTTTTCGTAGTTAAAAATGCAACCACTGGTTTGCTAGGCCGTGATTTTATTTGTAAATTTAATTTGACACTAGTCCCTTCTATAAACTCGACCTGTATAAGCGAGTTAAAAGAGACATTGATCAAGCAGTTTCCAGAAGTTTTTGATGGAAAATTAGGGTGTTTTAAGTATGCAAAGATAAGCTTACATCTAAAGCCTGATGCGGTTCCGCATCATCATAAGCCCAAACCTGTCCCATTACTTTGTTTCTTCTCCATATCAATGACCTCCTCTCTAGCACATCCAACCCAGTTCACAGTTACGCGGACGACAGCACCCTCCACTCAAACATACAATATTATAAACCTGTCTCTTTAGCCCAATTAGATGAGGATCGCAGACTCATGGAGGGTTCTGTCTCCGTAGACCTCCAAAAAATATTAGACTGGGGAAGTAGAAATCTTGTACAATTCAACCCCACCAAAACTAAGTCTTGCTTTCTTTCTCACAAGAGATACAGCAGCCCTAGACCCATCACAATGAACAACCAAGTTATTCAAAGTAATGAGTCCTTTTCTCTTGTTGGCATTTCTGTGGATCGAAATCTTAATTGGCACCAACATGTTACATCAACTGCAGAAGCGGCTGCTAAGAAATTGGGTTTCCTCTTCCGGGCTCGCAAATACTTTTCACCAACTAATCTCTATACCTTATACACTTCACAAATAAGGCCAAACCTCGAATACTGCTCCCACATCTGGGGTGCAGCAGCCGCTTCTACACTCGCTATCCTGGACTCCATTCAAAAGAGAGCTATACGTCTCATCGGTGACCCTACCCTCACCCAAAGGCTTCCATCCCTTGCCCACCGACGTGCTGTTGGTGACCTCTCTCTCTTTTATAGATATCTGCACGGGCACTGCTCAGAGGAGCTTTCCTCCATAATTCCCCCACCTGCTGCCCCCAGCAGATCTACCAGGGGAACAGAGCGAATGCACCCTTTTAATGTCCAGGTCACCAGACATAGAACATCTTGTTATGCCCGCTCTTTTGTCCCGAGGACTTCCAAGTTGTGGAATTCCTTGCCGGCACATGTTTTTCCTTCTCCTCCGAACCTCCAAACCTTCAAGTCCAGAATTAACAAGCTGCCTCTTTCCTCCTTGTCAACACCCACGGTACGATAGTATTTAGGCTGTAAGCCCTCGTGGTGTGTTGTTGACATTAAAAAAAAAATACAGCACAAAATTGAACACGAGTTAAACCGCATGGAGAGCAACGGTATCATAACTCCCGTTATTTCTAGCCCCTGGTCATCATACACAGTACCTGTAATACGTAAAAATGGAACAATACGTATTTGTGGCAGCTATATTAAATTAAACAAACAGCTAGAGTCATACTACTATCCATTGCCAAGCATTGATAGTCTCTTTGCAAAACTGCATGGTTGCATTAAATTTTCAAAAATTGATCTAAGCGACGCTTACATGCAGTTTCAGCTAGATGAGAAATCAAAATGTTTAGCAACTATATCTACGCATAAAGGACTGTATATGATGAATCGGATGCCCTTTGGAATTAAGTGTGCAAGTTTTTATTTTCAAAAGTATATTGACCAGTTGTTCCAAGGAACAAACAACATATTTACATTTCAAGATGATATCTTAATTGGGCATCGGGAGCATGACAACCATTTAAAAGTACTTCAAAGCGTATTCAAAATATTGTCTGAAGCAGGACTAAAGGTGAATATTGAAAAATGTAAATTTTTTGAAGACAAGGTATCTTATTTGGGGTTTGTTTTGTCTAAAGAAGGCATTTCCAAATGTGAAACCAAAATTCGAGCCATCAAAGATGCTCCTAAACCAACAAATCTCACACAATTAAAGTCGTTTTTGGGTTTAGTTAATTTTTATTCGAGATATATACCTTTAGCTCATTTAGCTGCTCCGTTATATAAGCTTTTACAGAAGAACTCTCAATTCCACTGGTCTTCGGAATGTGAGAAAGCGTTTAGGCATATAAAAAGTCTGTTGTCATCTGATCAAGTACTGGCATACTTTGATCCGAAGTTACCAATCTTTGTAACAACGGATGCATCTGAAAACGGCATTGCAGCAGTCCTAACTCATAGGATGCATGACGGATCAGAAAAAATGGTCGCATGTGTCTCACGCACATACAGCAAAGCTGAACAAAACTATGCCACAGTACACAAAGAAAGTCTTGCGTGTTACTATGGTGTAAGGAAATTTGAGCAATACCTGTATGGTGTGAAGTTCACACTTCGCACTGATCAAAAAGCACTTGTTTCTATTTTGAGCAATAAGAAAGACACTAATCAGACATGTGCAAATCGTTTAAAAAGGTATGCCTTATACCTGTCTAATTTTGACTACGAAGTGGTTCACATAAGCGGAAATCAAAATATTATTGCGGACTGTTTGTCAAGGTTGCCAGTTTCTGAATCTCTGCCAGAAGACACAGACTGGGAAGACCGTATCTATTTTATGGACTTCATGGATCATACACCAATAAGTAACCAAACGGTAAAAACCCACACCGAAAATGATGGCATTCTACAAACCGTGATTCGTTGTGTGAAAAGTAATTGGCCTCGGGATATTATATCTGATTTGAAACCATTCTTTCACCGAAAACATCAATTGAATGTGATCAACAAATGTTTATTTTGGGGAGATAGAATAGTTATTCCTACCTCATTGCAGTCGTTAGTGCTAAGAGAACTGCACAATACTCACCAAGGGGTAGTGAGAATGAAATCTCTAGCCAGGCAGTATATGTGGTTTCCTGGGATTGATAAAAGAATCGAGAACTTAGTTGCATCATGCACAAAGTGTTTACAGACACGTGCAGATCCACCGAAGCAATCAGTTCCCTGGCCCTTAGCCCAAAAGCCATTTGAGACTGTACACATAGACTTTTTCTCTGTATATAATAGAAGCTACTTAATCTTAATCGATTCATACTCAAAATGGATAGAAGTATACCCAATGAATGACATGACTTCTGACAACACCATAGCAGCGCTGCGAAATTGTTTCACAAGGTTTGGTCTTCCTAATACTGTCGTATCTGATAATGGACCCTCACTAGTGTCCAACCAGATGCAGAATTTTTATAAAAACAATGGAATTAGTCATATAACAATTCCTCCGTTTAATCCCCAGAGTAATGGGTTAGCGGAAAATGCGGTTCGCATTATAAAACATAAGTTGACAACAGAGATAGCCAATCTGAAAAGAGCAACGAACGAAGTAGACACAATATTAAGTAGGATATTGTTTATGTACCGATCTACTCCTCATGCAACAACTAAGGTATCACCAGCTGAACTTATGCTGGGTAGAAAACTAAGGACAAGATTAGATCTACTTAGAGATCTACCCGTGCCACAGCCACAAAGTGATCATACAAAACTTCGAAGAGCGCACTTGCCTGGAAAATTTGTAATGGTCAGGGATTATCGAGTACAGAATAAAAAAGGGTGGGCCTTAGCAACTGTGGTTAAGCGTATTGGTGGAGCAGTTTATATTTGTAGGACAAATGAAAGCCATGTCTGGAAAAGGCATGTCAACCAGATAATAAGTACTGAAATAGATCCTGTCTCTTTTAACCGAGCATACCCTAATCTTAGTATTAATGTAGATAAATCTAGTACAACAATTGTAAATAGCTGTAATAAAAACATTGTAGAGAATAGTGTAAGTCCTCAGGCTAGTGCTCCAGACTCACCAAATGAAGTCGCGAGCGACACTACGGATGGTTGTAATGTAGACATAAGTAGTTCTAAGGAATACACTCACAAGGAACTATTGGAAATCATAGGTTTACCCCATGATTATTGTAAGTCAAAGCCAATTCGCCCTAAGCGAAATATTAAACCACCCCTAAGGTATGGTCATGACTAGAATTTTATGTAACTGAAATAATTTCAAATTTAAAGGGAGAGATGTGACATGTATGTGAATGTCAGTTGTCATATGTACGAGCATGCGCCCTCCAGCGCAGTGTCGACGCATTGTCACAGCTCGACCATCGCCACTTGCTACCTAGCTGACGGTAAGTCAACATCGTCATTATTATTAAGTTGTTATTCTGTGTTAATAAATAGTTAGTTATTAAACCAGTGTTATTAATCCTTGCACAAACTCACTTACAGACTTATCACGTTGTGTACAATAAAGCTTTCGAAATCAAAAGCAAGTCCGTGAGAGCAGAGCAGAGAGCAACCTCCAAAGGGAATTGTCAAAAGGTCTGATCGATGACTTTCAGTTTTGTTTTTCGTAACTGCAAATGAATGTGATTTTGTAACATATTCTGCTCAATTTAGTTGTATTCTATAATGGTATAAGTACTATTATGTAATGCAATTCTATTAGTGCCACACTGAAAGCCTGTAGGATCGATAGTCTAGCCAAATTTCAAGTTATTTCAGTGAGGCAACCTCGAATATTCATCTCGGAAACTTTGCATTTGGTTATTAAATTTTCTGGGAACTCAAAGAACTGTATCTTTATTTATTTTATTCTTATGTTATTGAAGTTTTAATTGTTTTATTAATATTTTATTCACAAACATTTCTTTACATTTGTTATCAGTACATACTTAATGTGAATAAATATGCAATACTCGAATTATTGACTTATTAAGTATCTGAACGTGAGTTTACATTTGTGTGTAGCCACTGGGATGATGGTAACCTACACAAGGGTGATTGTTAAATTCTAACATATATTGCGAGTTGGGCTTATACGAAAATATATACAAGGCCAGCTACATTGAGGAAAATAAGTAAACTTTGAAGATCCATAAAATATTTCATAGCTTTGCATTTCCTTAATTTCTGCCATTCAAAAAATGTACACGGAGTATTTCGCATTGGAACCGACACAGGGCAGGGGCATCTAGGTAAACCTAAAATATGGTAATTTAACGCAAATTACCCCTATTCTAAGTTACACCCCTGAGAAATTATAGGCCTTCAAAATGGGGTTTCTAATTTCGAAAAAAAATCAATATCTGCGAAATACTTTTAGTAAAATCACATTTGGTATACATTTTGAGTATACGAAGAGCATTAATCGATGGCAAGTAGAGTTCAATTGATGAATTTGAAAGGGTTGAATAGGCTGAACCTCACTTTAAATGCATATAACTTGTCAAAGTTGCGTAAAGTCATCATATTTTAGGTTCCTCTAATGCATGCCCCTGCTCTGTGTCGGTTCTTATGCGAAACACCCTGTATATCTTTTAAAAAAGCAATGAGGATGTGTATGATGAATTTGAGAAGATTTATTGAATTGTTCCTGGGACATTTTCAGAACATACTGGGAGCTCCTAAGAATATTATAAATAAGAGCCTTATTAGTATGACAGAATCTGCCCAATTGTCATGTTCTATGAATATATGTGTGAGAATGTTCTGGGGATGTTTGAATATTCTTTCGAAACATTCCTGATATATTCTCAGAATGTGTCTGTGCTGTCTGGAATCCCTTCTATACGTTTTGTGAAGATAAGCACATAATCCTTGATTATAACTATTAGGCAGTTTATGTAGTCGTTTGTCATGTCTGTAATATAATATAAGACTATCTACGTACTGAACACCCAGTATTATACCAAATAAAAAGTAGTTTACATATGACCTACATATATTGCTTTTGACGTTCTTCTTAACAGGTATGCGGTCAAAGTTTATCTCTCTTTGCTTAACAATTTTCTTGTTTTTCGACGGATAATGAAATATTGTTATATAATGTTAAATGTCATTCACAAATATGGAAAAATCACCCTTGTAAAAGTATTGACCCAAGTTACTGCAGTATGTGCTACTGGATAATAAAAACAGAGTTTCAAATTCACAATATTCGTGCATATTAAAGGCACGTGCTACGTTAAATAATTTTGAGGAATTATCATTTGGAATCATTCCATGGGCTATGATATAAATCTTTTACAAAACAAAAATCTACGTTGTAATCTATAAATGTTAGACACATTCACTGCCTACTTCAGGTATACGTTTTCAATACGAATTAGCATAGATCGTCCAATTACATCGTACAGAAAAACGACAAACTTGGAAAATGAATGAGTTCATTGAAGAAAAATAGATAAATAGCAGTGTACGTGTAATCAAAGAAGATTTATTTATATCTCACACATATAGTGTGATGATAAAGTTTGGAACGCAATGCATAAATGCGTTATTTCATTTTTTCGAGAAAAACGCTCTGACAGGTTAATTTTATCTTTTGAGTTGCCAGCTTATAATGTAAAAATTATATTTATGACGTCACCTATTTCTGAATGATGACCTCATCATACGTTTTTTTAAATGACAACCATACCTTTTTTCTGTTTTTCCATAAACTTGCTTACTACCTAAATGATGATGAAAAAATTGGTACCTGACATTTTTTTTTAAATTGCATTATTTACTTTACAAAATGCCAACGTAAATTTAATAAAAAAAGTAAGAAACATTTGTACAATTTTTATTTAGGACGAGTTTTCTTTAGGACGAGAATAATGGAATTTCCTTCACTTTTCTATAGTAATAAACACTTGATTTTATGATTTTTGATACGCTGCCATGTAAGGCTAGATGTATCCTCACCATAACTAGAAACGCAGACCGGTTTCGCTATAATTAGAGCTGGTCAGTGCGCTATACTAATTACAGCGAGAACACAAGTAAATCAAGTAATACGGCTATGGCAGCCAGCCTACTACAACGAGAACATTGTGAAATGTACCACAGGGTCGACATCTCGGTGCGGAACCAGATAATATATTTTCACGACACTGTTGGTCGTACAGAGTCACTATTCATACCATTTTGTGTTAATTGGACCTGTCGTGACAAGATACTACCTGGTGCCGCACGAACATGGCGACCCTATCATACATCTCATACTATTCTAGTAGGCTGTATTAGTTTATAGGTGTGTTCTCGCTGTAATTAGTATAGCGCACTGACGAACTCTAATTAGAGCGAAACCGGTCTGCGTTTCTAATTATGGTGAGAATACATCTAGCCTTATATACATTTTCCCAGAATTAGGAAATAAATGCGCCAGGGCTGACAATTTACAAAAATTGTTGGTTGGTTGTACAGTATCTATTTATAATATTTTGTATTCATTGGAGCTGTCGTGACAACGTACTACCTGGTTCCGCACCAAGATGACGACCCTGTCGTACATCTTACAATGTACGTTGTCATGTACCTATTTGACAGGTCAAACAAAAAGTAAAGTCAAAATCAATTTCTAACAACACTCGTTGTGATAATTTATTAATTATTTTCTGTTGTCAGTATTTAGTTATTGGAGTTTTACGGCAGTATATGGATTTGGAATTCTGTGAAGAAAGACAATAATGTTAAATCGTGAATTAATTACAATTATTACCTGCCGTTTAAATTAATTAATAGTGTTATTGGTGAAAGTGTAAAAGTGATAGAAGTGTACAATTCTAATTCGAATTAACAAAAATGGCACGTTTAGCTGAAAGGGAAAGAATAGACATATTAATGATAATTGCATGTGGCGACAGTCGTGGAAGACATCAGGTAGCATACGAGTTATTTAACCAACAACATCCTAATATACCACCAACTGCAAGATCTACAGTAAGTAAATTGGTCGCCAAATCCCACAGTCAACGTCATGGCAAAGTGAATGTGGATGGGAATAATCGGAAGGCATTTCATAGGACTTTACTTTCTTCAAGGAAATCTTACAGGTAGAACGTTACCTAAATTTCTTGTGATTTGATTTAGCGTCCACTCTGGCAATAATTTTTCCAACTAGTCACGCGACAGATGTGCCCCATCAAGATATTTGTTTTTATCAAGACGGGGCCCCTCCTCATTTTGGTATAGACGTGCGTCAATATTTAGATGCCACATTTCCTGAAAGATTGATAGGGCGTCGAGGAGCAATTGAGTGGCCGCCGCGTTCCCCAGACTTGAATCCGTTATTTTTATTTTCTATGGCGTTATTTAAAATGGAAAGTTTATTTCAACAGACCAAATAACTTAGAGGAGCTACAGCAAAGAATTCGCGCTAAAGTGGAGCAAATTAGTACCGACATTTTTTAACGCACTGTACAATGTGTTTACACTCGTATAGGTCAATGCCAAATTGTAGGTGGGGCACAATTTGAACATTTGCGCAAAATTTTGTTTGTTTTCCTTCGTTAATTTTTATTTTTTAAAGTAAACAATGCAATTTTCCAAATAAATTATTATGTCGAGTACCAATTTTTTTATCATCATTTAATTAGTAAGCAGTTCCGTGAAAAAAGGGCAAAAAAATATGGTTGTCATTAAAAAAAAACTAGTGGTGACGTCACCATTCAGAAATAGGCGACGTCATAAATCTAATTTTTACGTCATAAGTTGGCGATTGAAAACATAAAATTGACACATCTAAGCGTTTTTTGGAAAAAAATTAAATAACCCATTTATGAATTATGTTTCAGACTTTATCATAACACTGTATATCTTTATTGCTGAGTTTATACACTCGCAATCATCACTAAGACCAATTTTACTAACCACGGAAAATTGTTGACGTAGAATTAATCAAATAGATAGATGTTACTATTAACCATCGCTTATTATTAAATGCCTATCTAACAATAAAAGGTATTTTACGTAATATATGTACAATTATTCAACATATCCGTCATATACTAATAATATATTGAAATGGCTAAATGGCAACATTGCATACTCCCCTTATTTCGCTATGGATCCAAAGTGACCAGGAAACATATACAAAGGTAGAGGGAATTAGAGGACCCAATGTGCACAGTACACATAGATATATATATATATATATATATATATATATATATATATATATATATATATATATATATATATATATATATATATATATATATATATATATATATATATATATATATATATATATATATATATATATATATATATGTATCCGTCTGGTAACTCAAAAAATAATTAACCGATTTCGATGAAACTTGGCAAGTGGCTTTCTTTTATTAATGGCTTGGATGAATTCGTTAGTCAGAAAAATCGGACGGGGTTTTCCGGGAAAATTTTGAGTTTTCTTTCGAAAAATTTTTTTTCTCCGAAAGTAACAAAGCTGTTTTTCTCAAATTTACTATATATGTTGCCTTGGGAGAGATATTACTACCTACGGAAATTCAACTTTCTAAGTTTATAAAAAATTGAGTAATTCAAATTTTAAATTTTCTTTCGAAAATTTTTTTTCTCCGAAAATTACAAAGTTATTTTAATGAAATTTGCGATATATCTTGCGTTAGGAGAGACCTTACTACACACCAAAAGTAAACTCTTTAAGTTTATAGAAAATTGAGTTATTCAAATTTGAAGCATTTAATATTTAACATGAAGTTTTTCCCACAGAAATCGTAGAAACGACGAGACGATTTTCACGTTTCTAGTATCAGGATCACATGAGAGGGTAGGCAGTGGCAGTGTTAATGTTGTACATGCTAGTTTGTTATTCTGCAGATGATGTTTTTTTTACCTATATCTTTGTTAATAATTGTTTAAAAAATAAAATGCTTATAACTCAACGTTTCAATCGACAAATTTTCTAGAACGTTTACTTAAAACTTTTTTTTCTAAAATTATTATTAGTGCAGTTTCTTTAAAAAAAATCATTAATGAGGAGACACCGACTTTTGAATTTTGAAAAAAAAATGAAATAGGCGCTAATTATGCCCCCTAGAACACATATCCGGGGTCAGTTCCAATTTTGATATGTTTGTATGTATATATATATATATATATATATATATATATATATATATATATATATATATATATATATATATATATATATATATATATATATCACACCGATAACTCAAAAACTGATGGGCCGATTTTAATTAAATTTGGTGAATACCTTCCTCTTGCAAGTGGCTTGGACAAGTTTGTTATGCAAGAAAATCGGCTCAGGTTTTCCCGGAAAATTTTGTGATTTTATTCGAAAACAAAAATCCTATCTCCGGAAATAACAAAGTAAGGGCAACTAAATTTGGTACACGGTTTTATGTCATTATAGGTAAATTACCTACCAAAATTTAGTTCTGTAGGTTTAAAGACAAAAAAGTTATAGGCATTAAAAGAAAAGTAAATTATAGTTTTTCTCAAAACGTCAAAGTCGCGAATTAAAACGTCAAAATTGGCAACATTTACGCAAAGAACCTGAAACTAATATAAACTATGGAAAGAAAATGTCTCAGGAAGAATATTTTACAAAGCCTGAAGTCTTCAACCGTCATTGTCCTTCATTTTACTAAAATATTTCCAGAAAAATTTGCCGATTGAAAAGTGCAACATTTAACGCGTTATAACTTTGAAAATATTGATTTTAGAAAAAAAAGGTTTTAAGTAAAAGGTCTAGAAAATTTTTTTATTGAAAAGTTAAGTTATAAGCATTTTATTTTTAAACAATTATTAACAAAGATAAAGTCAATAAATGAATGCTAACAGTCGTATAAGTTGTAAACGGTGAGTGATACAAAAAAAATTTCACAAAAAAGATGATAAATGCAATTATCTACAATAAAGGTCATTACCATTTTTGGCCTAAAGTGCACGGTTTTTAAAAAAAAATGCACTAACAATAATTTTAGAAAAAAAAAGTTTTAAGTAAAAGTTCTAAAAAATTTGTCGATTGAAAAGTTAAGTTATAAGCATTTTATTTTTTAAACAATTATTAACAAAGATATAGGTAAAAAAGTCAATAAATGAATGCTAATAGTCGTATAAGTTGTAAACGGTGAGTGCTACAAAAAAATTATTTAACAAAAAAGATGAAAAATGCAATTATCTACAATAAAGGTCATTACCATTTTTGGTCTAAAGTGCACGGTTACGGAGATATAGGCCGAAACGGTTTTTCTCAAAATGGCGGCACTTCCGCCCTCCTAATTTGTAAGGACTTTGTGTTTTTACATTCAGTACGTAATTCTGAACCTATCTATCAAAAAGAAAAAATAACTCCTGTAGTTTAGTGCATTATGGACAAGAGTAACGGGTTCCTCTATTGCCTGTACTACAGCTTTTACTCTAAACAATATGATGTTTTGGGAGATCAGTGAATGCCATTCGAGGCATGTGGGCGTATTTTGATAGTATTTTACATACTATTTATTTTGTGGCAAGTGGTTAAATAGTATCACCAAAAATGTTAACGGGGCACCACTAGGCAGAGATTGACCCTCAGATGGAATTAATACACATAAGAAGCTTAAAGTTATAGATATTATTCATAGCGATAAATTAGCAGAAGAGACTAAGTGAAGATTGGAACCTGTGATGAGCACTGATAAGTACACTTGGAGAACCCAAATCACCACAACACATTTAAAAAAACCTGACGATCGTTTCACTAACCAAGTTAGCGTCATCAGAGGATGAAACATTCTAAAATTTTAGAATGTTTCATCCTCTGATGACGCTAACTTGGTTAGTGAAACGATCGTCAGGTTTTTTTAAATGTGTTGTGGTGATTTGGGTTCTCCAAGTGTATTTATTAGCAGAAGGGAGTAAACTAAAAAAGTTAATTACCTAAAACAATTAGTTTTATTAAGAGTTTTGAAAGTAAATATTATGAGAAATGGTATATTTGTAGTAAGGTAAATAAAAATGAGAATATACTATAGACATAAAAAGAAAATAGAAAAGAGATTTATCTAAATATACAGGGTAAAGCCTCAATTTTTCAGAAGTCAGACCATGTGCCTTAAACCGAAGGGTACTGGGTTCGACCCCAGGGTTCTCATTTCACATTTTCAGTACATACTGTAACATTAACATTAGCCGAGGTTGTGGCATTGGATTTGAGCAAGCCGAATGTCTGCACATTCCGCCCGGAGGAGTTGGGGGGTTAAGCCGTCGGTCCCGTGTCGTAAAATGGATACGTAAAAAATCCCTATCCTCCTTACAGAAAAGCAGGGGTTCGGCAAAATTTTCAGCATAGTCAGGTGAAACTGTTCCCTGGCCTCGGTGATTGGCCATAGTTGCGGCAATAGACCGACGTTAAAGAGAATATATATATACAGGGTGTGCAAATTAAAACTTTGCACGACAAAAAATCAGTGAATAAAAGGATTTTATTTAATTAAATAGTCAAATTGTTTTTCCTTGGTTCCATACAATAACAAACCATTTTCTCCATTTCAGAACGAACATTTCGAAGGATTTCGAATATGACGACATTATTCAACAATTCGCCGATGAAGCTGCATAAGTGTATTCGATCGTGTTGCATAAATTTTCGACTTTAAGTGTCCTCATAGAAAAAAATCTAGCGTTGCTAAATCTGGTGATCTAGGTGAAATTATTGGATTTTCATCACTCCAGTAGCGATAATTATGGCCGTTGTCTTGGCCATCCAGTTGGAACGTACATTTATCGGAAAAACAGATTGAGTACAACAAGGTTGGATTTCTTCTGGCACGATCCCCCATACCTTGATGCTTTCTGTTTTCGACCAAAATTTATGCAGTAAATCCACGAGGTACCGATGCGAAGTGTTTTTCTCAGCATGACGATCATTAAATCTGTGCTGCCTGTCGTTCACAGTTGTTAGTCTTGTAGAATAAATAAATTGTTTCTACTTTTTCAGCAACTGTATAAGCCATTTTCACGAATCGGAATGCAATCGAATTTGTGATGATTTTACAGGATATTTACTTATCACGTTTAAAGTGAAACAGGTAAGAATATTAAATTGATAAAGTTTATTAAAAGATAAACGATAAACCATTATTTTCATTGAGAAATTGTTAACAAAATTCGTCAGCTGACTCCCGAAATGTTTCGCAATGTTCGTTCGGAAGTTACGCAAAGATTTTCTAAATTATATAAAAGTGGAGGGAAAACAATTTGAACATTTAATTCAATAACATTCTTTCATTTATTGGTATTTCGCCTTATTCTTTAATTGATGATTTTATTGCTATATCCAAAATAAAATTTAAAAAGTTGTACGTGGTCGTAAGGAGAATTGAGAAATATTTAAAATAAGGTGTCACTCAACATACAGTTCCATTTAAAAGGAAGGGTACTTTAGGGCCGTGCCTAAGGGGCAGGTTTCAAGACACCAAAACTTACGCCATCATGTGTCCCCTTAAAAACAAAGCCTACGTGTCTCAGTTTTTCCTTTTTTGTATTTACAATATTTTCCAGGTGGGAAATTTAAACTGGCACATCCTGTATAATACTTATCATGTAGGCTCATACGCTGTTTATCTGGTAAATGAGTTATAGGTACAGTCTACATAATAAATTCGGTGTAATTTTTGCCTGTTCTTCGAGTATTACAAATAGTGCGATTTACGTTTCTAGTATATGGAAACAAAATAAAAATCATTGTATCTACTTTTCATAGCGGTAGGGCTTTAACAAACTTGGAAAATCTACAAAAAGATAATGTGACAGCATGTATTCCACAGTTTTTGACACGTCGACAGGTGGACATTGACATTCGGTGGAAGGATCTGATAAACCGAATTCTTGCAACAGCGGGTAATAAGTTCAAAATTCTCAACCCTCTGCTAAAATAAATAAAACAGTCAATATTATAGTATGCTTGATTATAAGTATGTTAAAACAACTAACAAACAATTAAACAATAAATCTCATCAAAAGGAAAGTATCAGGTATTATCACCAAGCAGTTTAATTCACCCTCAACTTAATTAAGTGAAATTCTAATCCCATTAAACGAAATAAGGGTCATCTAGAGAATTATATTTGATAATAATGTCGACATTCGCTATTATAAGCGAAACTCGGCATAACAGTGGCAAGTTCATTAAAATTAATGCATGAAATTTATCTCGACAAATCATATACAATGGGATGAAGTTGCTATACTTGTAAGCAATAAATTCCCTGTTCTCTTTTGCTTGGATTACGTAATAGTAGATATGCTAGATTTTTTACTCTCAATTGGTCCTTATAATTTATTTGGGGGCTCTACCTTTATCTCTAAATTACTAACTCTGGTGTCTTTGAAGTTATTTTCAATCTTTTGTTTCAATATGACTGACTAATTAGAGACATGCACTTTCAGAGCTTCCCTGAAAGCGATCGAATCAATAGCAATTGTCCTTCCTTTACAAAAACACCAACCAGCTTTGCGTGCTTGCGTCAGAGCATATTCATTAACGATTTCTCTCATCACACCTGTTAGCTCATATATTGAATTTGTTACCGTTACTTAGCTCCTGCTGCTTCCAGTTAAGGGTTAACATGTTGCTTTCCCTTAACTCTGACAAACTTTGCCAAAATCAGCTTTACTACGTGCACGTTCAGTTATTCAATTATACAGTTTATCCAGAATTCACCGTACAGTATATTTATGGACTAGCAGTCAGATATTATACAATCATTGATTTATACGCTTACATTTACCTTGAAGTTAAAGGAGTTATTTGCTTATGTAAGTCCTCGCCAAGGAGAGTTCTATATTTAATTCGATACTGATTATTCCAAAACACAATGCCAATGACTTTGTAACTATTCCGGTTATCGGATTACGTCTGTATTCAGTAATATAGTAATATATTTTATACGTAAATTATGTAATTGTAACCGTAAAAGTCCAAGAAAAAATCCCAAATAGGCTTAAAACCCTCATCTACAAACTCTTTCACAACCCTTTATTATTTAAGATTTTTTTCTTTAACGTCGGCCTATTTCCGCGACTATGGTCAATCGCTGACACCAGGAAGCAGTTTCACGTCACTATCCTGGAAATGTTGCCGAACCCCTGCCTTCCTGTAAGGAGAGTAGGGATCTTTAACGTGCCAGATATTGAATAAACACGAGACCGACAGCTATACGCCCCCTCCAAAGGGCGGAACGTGCAAACATTCAACTTGCTCAAATACAATGCCATAACCTCGGTTGATGTTAATGTTACAGTTTTTACTGAAAAAGCTGGTAGAATAATCCTGGGATCGAACCTAGTACTCTTCGGTTCAATAGCACATGTTATTATCACTGATCCACCGAGGCTCTTGTTTAAGATTTGTTTCATGCCTTTTCCTTAATTCCATGGCAGCATTCGAGGAATTCCAGAAATTTTGCTCACTTATGCTTTCAGGTTTTTTACCAGTATGGTTCCTTCACTTGCCAAATGAAGAACAGACTATACGAACTTTTGAAGCTTCCATTTTGTTCGGAATGTCACGCTTGTACTGACGTAGTATACGCACAACAGTAATATTTTTATCGAACAGATAAGTTGCTAGTGGAACACTAATGAAGAAATTATTTAATGTGAGATTAAGATTCTGAACGCCACGCACAAACGTTCGTACTACTTCAAGCCTCAGGTTTCTATGTAGAGGATCTTCAGGCTGGCGACCAACATAAACTAAACCATCTAGAGCATAACCATCTACCTCTAAATTCAACCAGTTGTTCATCTATAATAGTCACATTAGTAACCGGTATGACGCAGGTTTTGCATTGTTGAGTTAATAAATCCTAAACGTATGATATCATTGCTAATTTATTGAAGTCCAAACGCGCTTTCCCAGTTCTCTTATCGTTATATTTGACGAATCGTCGTATTCATTAAAGCGCAATATGTAATTGTGGCTTGGTATATAGTATTAGAAAATCCAGCACAAAATAGTTTTCTCGCAACAACATCCCAGATTCTCTCAACTACCGCATGAAGGAGTAGACTACAAAATGCAAGAAGCTCACTAACCGTTACATATTTTCACGGTTTTTCTTTGGCTCCGTAAACACATTTCCACAACATTACCACAGTTCACAATTTCTTGTATAATAACTAAGGTTACAAATAACTGAAACGCTTCTTCTGTTGTTGCAACCAGATGGTTTCTTGCCAGTCCTAACGCACACCAGATAATTATTATGTGGGTGTTTTTTTTGCTGGAGGTTCCAGGCTCCAATCAAGACCACGGCAATGTAACCAATTGTTGATGCAAAGGCCTGGTTACCAACATCGTCAGAATAATCCTCTGAATTATCGTCACCATCATCACTAGTGGAAAAAAGGATAGGTACTTACCAGAAACCAATTCGAAATTTGTGTCTTCTGTGTCATCAATTTTTTATCTTGATACATCACTTTCTCTAGAAAGCAAATATCACAATCGGCTACATACTGCAACAGTATTTCTTCAAAGTCGTCGTCACCAACTTTCACGCTTTTCACATTCTTTTTTGATGCCATTATCATATGTGTTACAAGTTCACTCAATGCAACTGTTGTTTCAACTAAATGACAATTATCTGCACCTCACTTTATTAGGTTCTGCAGTAGTGCAGGTTTGAATTTGCGCATACACGGACAATGCCGTACAGCAGCGCATAACAAAATATAATAACTTTCAGTCGGCTATAAACAAGTCAATACTTGTTCTATAGAAACTATTAGTAGACCGGCTTCGAAGGCCCGGTTTATGCGCGGAATGCTAATGGAAAATATTTTTTTTCTTGAATTCTAAGTGCACTTAAATAGTTTTTAATCAGTTAAATAAAGGCGTGCTTAGAGCATAGCTAAACGCTCAAGCCGCTTGGAATTATTTCAATTAAATTATATGTATTTCTCCGGGTCTGAGAGGCCCAGTTTATGCATTCTGAGGTAACAGTTTTTCAGTAACTAGTTTGTGTACAATTGGCTTTTTATATTTTCTTTATTCTACGCTAACTTGTTTTTCCATTTTGCTAGTACCAGATAATGACCACATTCTTTTTAAGAGTATATATGGTATACGTGCAGCTGCATTTAAACAAATTCCTGTTATAAGTTTTGGTAATAATGAAGTCCGCTTGGCAAATTTTGTATCTCTTGGTACCAAATGCCATATAAAGCGTATTATCTTCTAAAAAATCTGTAAGCCTCTCTGTTTTATTTATATTGCTAATTAAAATTTGCCAGCTACTGTACTTCAATTTGTTTGCCTACCAACGCAATAAAATCTCCCATTATTGTTATCAGATCTTGTCTGTGCATTTTATTACTTTGCCTTTTTATATTACTATATTACATTATATATGCTTCAGCTCCTCTTCTTAGCTTTGAAATGTTCAGATGTATGTATATATATATATATATATATATATATATATATATATATATATATATATATATATATATATATATATAATTATTTGTTATTTATTTACTTATATGTTATTTATTGTGTAATACGATTTCCACAGCTCGCTTTCCCGAGTCTTGTCCTCTACTAGTATATCATTATGGCATTGTTACCCTAAAAACTTAATAATTCTGTTGCCAACTTAGTTTGTACATGTCAGGTGTAACTACAGCAAACTATTTTCTTATGTTCTTTGTTTGTTTATGTTTTTCTATGTCCCCCTACCTCCCAAATACGTCATTTATTAAATAATTTCAAACCCTTTTCTCGATATTACTTTGTAATATTTTAAAGTTACCCTGAAGACTTAGCTATAATTTTGAATATATCCTTTAACTTAAAATTAGAGAAAAATATCTTTTACAATTGTTCATTAAACATTTCCTAAGCAACTTTTTGTAAAATATTTTTAGATAATTTTTTAGAAAAGTTTCACTGTAATGAAACGCCAGTTTTGTTACTATAATTTAGTTTTCTCTTATTTATAAATTTTGACTATTTTTATCAGGTAAATTATTTTGGTACCTATATATAGAACAGTTGTTTGTTAATTATTATAGCACCTTAAAAATTGCAAAGCAAATAAACACCACAATTCACGCTGATAAAAGCGCATCAAAATATAAATTTCAGGGGTTTTCATTTTCAATTGTTTTACCAATAAAAGTCATACGAAGGCCTCACAAACTTAAAGAATTTAAATAAGAATAGGTGTCTTTTAACATATAACAGCTTGATGTGAGGTTAGTTTTCACTGTTGTCGAGTTACGCGCAATGGCGTTATAGAATCCACCGTAGTAAATAATCCGTATGTTTATTTTTCGTAAAAAGGTTGTCAGAATTTAACATTCTAGTACTCTTCCGGTCAGTTTCTACGCACGTATGCTAACCAGATTGTATATCAAGTATATACAAATAATACATTTTTGAGGTGATCCGCTTACGCAAGTTAATTGTGTAATACCATCCCGGTTGGCTTCAGAATTCCAACTTTAGTACAGTAGAATGGTACCATTAGTGCGGCACATATCTGCTGGAGGTAGCCCGGACTCCGAGAGGCTTAAAATATTATACTGTGTGTCACTAGAAAATAGTTCCCTTGGGTTTGGCCAGAATATAGTAGCATAGTCTTGTATCGTTCTTTCGTTTTGTTTCTTTTACTGTTATTTTCACTATTAAACCTAAATCTTCGTAATAACCAGAAGTAAGTACGTCTAGAGCCGTTAGTAGATTTACCGGGAAGCAATGTTCAGACGAATTGTGTTTCCTCGATTCAAATATTTCTACATTTCTAAAAGGAGTAGGTATTTATATCCTGGCAAGAACACCAACAAATATCTTAAATTCTCCATATCATTTATTACAACATGTTTTATTTGGTGTAGTTATTTGCAGCATCTAACAAACAGCTATTCATGTTCCAAATGTTAGTCTTGTCAATGATTTTGCCTTAGGAGCAGCGGTCCGTTACTTCAATGGGTGAACCGAAAAACATAAACCTTACTTGTTTTCCACAGTTGGGGGCTTCCACTTTCTTTCACATCTTCCTTCACAAGTAAATCTTCGTAATAATCAGAAGTAAGTACGTCTATAGCCGTTAGTAGATTTGCCGGGAAACACTGTTCAGACGAATTGTGTTTCCTCGATTCAAATATTTCAACATTTCTAAAACGAGTAGGTATTTATATCCTGGCAAGAACACCAGCAGATATCTTTAATTCTCCATATCATTAAGTGGGTGAACCGAAAAACATAAACTTACTTGTTTTCCACCGTTGGGGCTTCCTCTTTCTTCCATATGTTCCTTCACAAGTAAACTAGGGGCGCTTGAGTTGCAAATATTCCAGGCCGAACCACGCCACTATCCGGATTAGCTTCACATCACTTGTGAGAATATAACGATTTTAAAACTGAAAAAGATTCTTAAAATCCTCACGGACTGCCATTTCTAAGACACATTTCCAAAGTAATATTGTATCTTTTAAAATAGTGAAGTTGTTTTGAAGAAACTTAAAACAACGCTTTCTACTATAAGGAATGTACTATCTACAGAGTTGAACATTTTTCAGTTAAGGAAAAATTGGGTAATTGCAATTAAACAGAAATTTCTGAAAGTTTGCTAATATTTGTTGCATCAAGACTTTTTTCAAGTTGGTTCAAGAAATTGTGTTACTAAGATTTACATCACGGAATTTTGTTTTGATAGTTGATGATCATATTAAGTGTGAGGGGCAGTACACTACTTAATGACAATATATTATTGCAATAACTTAAAATAGTGCTGCAAATTGAATCATAACTTCCACATAGCTGTGATAATATACTCTCATCAGAAAGACATTCTCATGAAATGAATTTAGGCTCCCCTCATTTATTCCCCGCCCCCTAAAGCAATATAACCCAAAAACAATTCGAGGCGTTCCTTTATCGGGTGCTAACTGAATACCTGATTTGAAGATGATATCTTAGTTCGTTTAAAAGTTATTGAGCCTACTAACAGACAAACGTATAGGCCAACAGACAAAAAAAATTCGGCACAGAATCTAGCTTTCTATGTATTGTAACTTTTTACACCGTTTTAGCAAGAACTTTTTTTTGAAATTTCTGTATCCACACATTCAACCCCAAATTCAGTTTCTGCGCAGAATACTAAATGCTTGATGAAATTGGAAGTGTTTTAATAAACCAACCCTAAAATTTTATATTACTCGAGTTTTACCGAAAACATTTCAATTTCTGCCAAATCACCCCCTGGACAGATTTTACCCAAAAAGTATCCGAACCGTTCGTTTGTCGGTTGCTAACGGTATACCAAATTTAAAGACGACATCTCAATTCGTTCTAAAGTTATCGTGGCTACAAACTGACAGACATACAGACAAAAATTTTCGTTCACATATCATGTTTTCTATATGTTTTGATATTTTTTACAACGTTTAAGCGAAAAAAAATTTGAAATTTTTATCGCCGATGCCATACTTTCACACGTATTGACGACGTGGAAGTAAAACAATTGACTAACTTAAATAAAATTCAGCAAATGTGTTTGCTCTATCAACAGCTTATAAGCCAACCCTTAGTTTTCTAGCGGAAGATTTCAGGTTCCTCTCAGAAAGTGTTTGCTTCTAAGAATAAAAGACATTTATTTTTATATTATCTGGCACATAAGTTGCATGTACAGAAACATAAAAAACTCTTTACGCAGCAAGTTCGTAACTGGATTTTCATTAAAATGTTTTTAATAGCAAATATGTCTCTTTAATCCAAACAGGCACCAAATTTGGTTACCGGTATAACCTATATGGTAGAAACAATGTATTACATTTTATAAAAATAACTTTACTGTTTGAAAATGTAGAAAAATTTCCCGAAAACAGATTTAAAATGTTTCCCACAAAACTGGTTTCCTAGCCAACGAAACTTAGGTTCATGGCAAATATATATATATATATATATATATATATATATATATATATATATATATATATATATATATATATATATATATATATATATATAATTATTTGTTATTTATTTACTTATATGTTACTTATTCTCTTTAATCCAAACAGGTATTAAATTTGGTTACCGGTATAATAACCTATATGGTAGAAACAATGATGTAACACATTTTATCAAAATAACTTTATTGTTTGACAATGTAGAAAAATTTTCCGAAAACAGATTTAAAATGTTTTTGACGAAACTGGTTTCCTAACCAACTAACCTTATGTTCATGGCAAATTGAGTTATTGAATATTGAAGCATCTAATGAAAATGATATTGGTTACCAAAACACACTTGCTGCGTCTAGATTTTTTCCTCACAACCATGCATCGTAGTTTGATGAAAAATGCTAAGATTCAATAATAGAAGAAAAAAGTCACCAACGACTTATGGGCTATCATGTGATTGTCAAAATAATTTTATAAGATGTAGCTCAATACACCATATAATTAACGTATAAATTTTTTTCTCGTATCTTGTATAATAACGAAGATACAGAGCTTTACCGTAGAAATGCGTCACCATGTATATATGTGAACAGATAAAAACTTAAAGAATCCCTGGATTTGGATTCTAGGGCACCTAGTTTGCAATTATTCCAAAAAATCTTATTAAAATTGCATTAGCATTTTTTTCCTACGAAAAGTAGATAAAAAGTATAGATCGTTAAACCATAAACTTAACTAAAACTACTGCCAAACCATCAGATAAAGGGTCTATTTGAAAGGAATTTTCTGGAATTATTTTAATACAATGAAGGACCATGGAGCCTCCGTGGTCCAGGGTAAGAACATGTGCCTTTGAACCTAAGGGTACTGGGTTCGATTACCAGGGTTTCCCTTTCACCTTTTTAGTACAAACTGTAATAAATTAACATCAACTGAGGTTCTGGCATTGTATTTGAGCAAGTTGAATATCTGCACGTTCCAGCCTTCGGAGGGGGCCCAAAGATGTCGATCCTTGCCCATGAGATGTTGGGCACGTTAAAGATTCCTATTCTCCTTACAGAAAGGCCGGGGCTCGGCAAAATTTCCAGGCTAGTGAGGTGAAACTGCTCCCTGGCGTCGGTGATAGGCCATAGTCGCGGAAATAAGCCGACGTTAAAGAAAAAAAAGGACAATGACGGTTGAAGCGGAAACTTAGGGAATATATATGTATATATATATATATATATATATATATATATATATATATATATATATATATATATATATATATATATATATATATATATATATAAATTGAAACTGACCCCCGATATATGTTCTAGGGGTCCTAGTTAGCATAGAAATTTTTCAAAATTCAAAAGTCGTTAAGTCGTCGCTTCATTAGTGTTTTTTTTTAAAGAAAATTCATTACAAGTCTGGACGTAGCCAGTACGTTACGGTAGTGAGTGTTCTAAAAAATTATATATAATATAGACTATTAAACTATAAACTCTATAACTAAAACTGCTGCCAAAGCATCAGAGAAAGGTTCCATTTAAATAAACTTTCAGGAAATATTTTAGTAAAACAAGGGGCAGTGGTGGTTAAAGCTGAAAGTAAGCGGTTTGTAAAACACATTTCTTGCGATATTTTCTTTACATAGCCCGCATTTGTTTCAGATCTTTTTGCCTAAATATTGCCAATTTTGCGCTTCAAATCGCGACTTTGACGTTTTAAGAGAAAAAAGTCTAAAATTTTGTTTACCATTTTGTACCAAAAGAAATTAATCTTTGTCTGTCATATACAATAGATTTTGTTATCCACACAAAATATTTTGTTTTTAAACGTTTCTCTGTTCATCAGTGGCACCTAAAGTTTTTTTAAATCTTATACCTTTTAGATAATTTTCTTTCACTAATGAGGAGAACCCGACTTTCTTTTAAATGTTGAAAAAAATTCTTCAAATGAGCGCTAATTACGCCCCCTAGAACACACACACACGCACACACGCACACAAATATATATATATATATATATATATATATATATATATATATATATATATATATATATATATATATATATATATATATATATGTATATATATATATATATATATATATATATATATATATATATATATATATATATATATATATATATATATCAGATGTACCTTAGGTCTGTGGGTATCTGGCAACAAAAGAACAGAGGCAGACTCACTGAAACATCCCATGGCTTTCATGGCGAGGTTTAATAAGTCTCAGACACGGCGATGTCATGTTCAAATGGGACCAAGACTACATAACTTCTTGCCACCGAAAGTACAGTCTGTATATGACATGGGATTGTTTAAGGTGCTGTTGAAGGCTTGGATACTCGACTGGCCAAGACTAAATGCTCGTAGGATAATTCATAGGTAACTATCAAATTATTGTTGTACTGTGGTAATTTTTCTGATTCTGTCGCTGTGTGTTGAATGCCTGTTTTGTTGAAGCACTGTCATATGAACATGTGTTATGTAAGAAAGTGAGTGAAGAATGAGCGAGTGAGTAAATGAGTGCCTGAGTGAGTAAGTGAGTGAGTGAGCAAGTATGTGTGAGTGTGATTGTTTCTAATTTTGTACTGTTTATTATTTGTTTTTGTCCTGAATCTTAAATTGTGACCATTTTGATTGGCTTATTTGTTACAATAGTTAGGATTGTTTAGTTTTGTAAGTAATGTTAGTATAGTGTAAATGAAATATGTCTTGTAATCTTTCTTGTAGCCATGCGCTGTCTGCCTTATTAAGATTGCGATGTTACGCTGGATTGAAGATTGTTAAGTACAACATTTATATTCAAGACCCACGCACAACTCGTTGACTTTTGTGGGATAGTTTGGATTTGTTCTTCCTCTGTTGGCATTTTTGTGGAATCATTGTAACTCTCTATTTACGTGAATATATATATATATATATATATATATATATATATATATATATATATATATATATATATATATATATATATATATATATATATATATATATATATATATATATATTTGTGTGTGTGTGTGTGTATCACACCGATAACTCAAAAAATAATGGAACGATCTTGAATAAGGTTGGTGAATACCTACCATTTGCAAGTGGCTTGGATAAGTTCGTTAGCCAGAAAAATCGGCTGAGGTTTTCCCAGAAAATTTTGGGTTTTCTTTGAAAAAAAAATATATATATCTTGAAATAACACAGTGAGGGCAACTAAATTTGGTACACTGGTTTATATCATTATACATAAATTATGTACCAAAACTTAACTCAGTAAATTAAAAGACAAAACATTATAGGCACTTAAAGAAAAGTAAATTGGGGTTTTCCTCAAAAAGTCAACGTCGCGATTTAAAACGTCACAATTGCCAACATTTAGGCAAATAATTTGAAACTAATACGGGCTATGAAAAAAAAATGTCTCAATAAGAACGTTTTACAAACCCTGAAGTCTTAGCTTCAACCGATAGACCCTTTCTCTGATGCATTGGCAGTTGTCTTAGCCAGAGAGTTTATCGTTTAATGGTATATAATTTTTTTCGAATTTTCGCAAAAAATCAATAAAGCTCAATATATCCGTTAATATACACGATACAAAAAAATATATACATTAAATATAGGCTGTCTTGAGCTACATCTTAAAAAAATATTTCTACAATCACAGGTAGCCCATAAGTCGTTGGTGATACAAATTTTCTTTTTTCTTTTAATCGAGCAAGCCTTATGTTATTGCATTTTTGCGTTTTCCATCAAAATGTAATGCATGTTTGTAAGAAAAGAGATTCGGGACGCAGCAAGTGCGTTATGGTAGCGAATTTTCATTAAATGCTTCAAATTTGAATAGCTTAATTTGCTAGTAGCCTATAGGGTTCACCAAGAAACTGTTTTTTCTGGAACTCTTTAAGTTTACTTTCGGAAAATTTTGTACATTTTTAAACAATAAATTTATTTTGATGAAACATGGCACATTGCTTCTACTATATAGGTTATACTGGTAACCAAATTTGATGCCTGCTCTATTAAAAATAAAACACACATATTTACTATTAAATATATTTTTATGAAAATTCACTACCATAACGCAATTACTGCGTATAGACTTTTTTTGTTCTAACATACAGATCTAAATGTTGGTACATAGTTGACTTTTTACTATGTGAACTCGCATACCAAATTTGGTTGCCATAAAGTTGTTATTTCCGTAGATATAAAAATTTTCCGGGCAAAACTGGGCTGATTTTCTTGGCTAACCCACATAGTCAAGCCATTTGCAAAAGGAGGGTACTTACCGAATTTTAAGTCAAATTGTTTTATTATATCCATTATTTTGTAGTTATATATATATATATATATATATATATATATATATATATATATATATATATATATATATATATATATATATATATACGTATAAAAATTGAAAAGTAATTGAAGGTATCTAAGTTTATAATATAAAAACCACAAAATTTAAACAGGTCCATCAACTTTTTTGGACATAGGCGGACACTATAGTAAATATTTTGTCAATATTGTTTCAAACAAACAAAATTAAACAGATTTTAAGACCCAAAATCGTTTTAAGCTAACGGGTCAAAAAATACTAAACATTTGCAAATGAAGTTTTGCCCAAAAAAAGCCAAATTATCGTGTAATTGAGAATATCAGAGCCTCTTAATAGCTCTGACAACTTTTAAATTGCAAATATAAGTATGTTCTTCTATATACATTAATCAAGTATTTGGCTAAATAGGCAGTCTAAATTTGTATTGTTAAAACTGGGTTATTATTGTTGTGCTGAACAAATTTTTAATAACAAAAATAAAGTACAGCGCTGCGTAATTATATTCAGAGTTAAAGTGGTTTTTAGAACTCCATCTATTTTCGTTTTAGTTAGCTGTTATTATTTTCTTTTATTTATGTGGGCAGTTGGTAGGTGTTTCTTAAAATATTGTTGCGTATAATAAAATAGCTGATGGGTGAAATGGAAAAAGTATTGCAAAGGACGCGCAGTGTACTCGGTGGACTGGAGTTAACAAGAATTAAACTATAAATTAATTAGACGAAAACAATGAAGGTTAGGAAAGACAGTATTTGAAGGCATCGACCTACCCATTATATCGATAAAGCTAAACAGCCAACAACTTAAACAAGTGTAAATGTTGCGTAACCAGGCAGTATGTTGTCACGACAGCTCCAATTCACACAAAATGTTATAAATAGAGACTGTGTACAACCCATCAACCATTTTTGTAAATTGTCAGCCCTGAGCCATTTCTTCCCTAATACCGGGGCAATGTAAGTATAAATGTTATTCAATATCGTTACGGATGATGGTAAATGTAGCAAAGAACTGAGAAGCATCGCGATGGGAAAACAACCATATAAGATACAAAATACTCTTCTCAATAAGAAAACTTTAACAGTTGGACCAGAGAATGAGGATCAGCAAATCATACATATGTAGTAATGTATGGGGCTGAGGGCTGAAATTTTAATAAACAGGACATGAAGGGAATGTTGATTTGTGAACATATACAAACTTTACAAAGACAAGGTATACGATAAGAAAGACAAAAAAGGGTGCTAGAAGAGTCAAGAGAAGAAAAGTGCTTGCTAAAATAAAGTGAGAGGAGAAAGGCAAAATTTACTAGACACATTTTGAGACCTAATAGATTTCTGACAACATTATTTCAAACACACATACTTGGGAAACAAGGGAAAAGGTAGACCAACAGAAAAACTTCTGCAAAACCTGGTCCAATTGATTAAATGCGATAGCTACAATGAAATTAAGAGTATGTTGAGACGACATTACGACATCGCATTTAGACTGTGACGATACATATACTTTCCAAGTCATATAAACATAATATTAACTAGTACACCTAAGAGCATCATCTGATGAGGCTAACTCTGTTGTCGAAACGATCGTTAGCTGTAAAAACACACAGTTGTGGTGAGGTAAATGTTACTTATATGTACATTATTACTCGCATGTATTGCGAAAATTTCACTATGTGTAGACAACAATAATAATTATAACTATCAATTTTTTTTATAAAACTATAACTTAACAAAGTAGGTATAGAGTTAAATTAACCATTGAGTTGATTATATTTACAAGCTAAATGTCTAAAAATCTATGTGCTATTTTATAAAGTACAGCGCTGTGTCATTCTATTCAGAATTAAAGTGGTTTTGAGAACCCCATCTATTTTCGTTTTAGTTAGCTGTTGTCATTTTCTTTTATTTAGGTTGGCAGAAACTGATTGATGCATCTCGGCTAAGAAAGCGAAAGATAGCACTTTGCTGTTAGCTACGCTGAAAGTTTGCTCAGTACAAGTGCTTACTTATGAGAACTTGGACACGTTCTTCGTATAAACAGATATAAGAAAGTGTGATAAGAGAAAATGTAAGGGTTAGAGAAAACTAATAAAGAGATATTCACTAAAGCAATGTAAACAGTTATTAAACGGCTGTGCGAAAAACAAAACCTGAGTAATTTAAAGCGGACTACAATACTTGACCATACAACTATTATTTTTATTTTAAATAACATTTTATCGCCACACCTTGAAGTTTAGTATCATTGTGGACGTATTAATAATAATAATTATATATATATATATATATATATATATATATATATATATATATATATATATATATATATATATATATATATATATATATAATGTTTCAAAAACATATTCTTGCTTATTCTTGGCAACACCTGATTTTGGCCATTAAATAATTTAAAACACGAATCCTAATGTTTCCGTCAAATCGTTTAAAGCGATTTACTAATTTTTTTAAACAACTCCTTTTTTTAATAAAAAAAACTGGTAAGTACTCAGGATACGGAATTTGATGAAAACAAAGCAATCAAATCGTATTCAATCCACATAATGCACCATAAAAGAGTCTACCTTAAAAAACGTACAATACTAATTGTTAACTTTCAATGTATATATGTCATGAATTTTAAGGACAAAAAAAAATAGTATGGAATAGTCATTTTCAACTGATGATTATATTATTTGAAAGTAAACAGTAGCGAAATATTTACGTATTTAAATGATGTAAAACAAAATAAATGTTGAACATTTAGAAAACATTTTATTTTATTTAACATGCTAAACTTCCAAACATCTGACTTTTACCAACCCATATTCTAATTTATAGGTCCACAAAACCAACATTAAGCATTTAGAATCATAAAAAGTATATGCTTTAATTCCCACCCGCGTGAAAATTAAACATGAAAAGAGGATTTAAGGTCAATGGTCTCAGACAAAAACATAATTTCGAATCACAAAAGCACGCTCCAGGATGAAAAAGGCATTTGTTTACATTGATAATAATATCTATCATTATCAAGTGATTAATTTTTGAGAAGATGTATATGTATATATATATATATATATATATATATATATATATATATATATATATATATATATATATATATATATATATATATATATATAAATATATATATATATATATATATATATATATATATATATATATATATATATATATATATATATATATGTATATATATATATATATATATATATATATATATATATATATATATATATATATATATATATACAGTTGTAGTATTTCAAAAAAATACGTATTTTTTAAGCTGCTAGTCACTTCAGTAATCCCAAACAAGGATTATCTGCCCAATATAATCTCATTTGAAAGCTTAAATAATTTTAATACTCCACGGCGCGCTGGTGAACTTTGGTAAAGTAAAATGTGAACGAGTGGTGAATGATCCGAATTTTATTTGTAATATTTTCTTTTCGGATGATTATTCATTTTTCCCAAACGGTACCGTTAGTCGTCCTAATTGTAGCTATTATGCCGATTCCCAGGTTGTTTCACGGCATTAATACATAAAAAACAGAAAAACTCAATACTTCAGCTGAAATTTTTTGTGACCGTATTGAAAGCCTTTCTTATCTGGTAAGCTAACTGGAGAGATGTACCTGGAGTTTTTGGAAAACACCATTGATCCAATGTTGACTGACAGGATCGAGAATGATGAGTATTATCTCTAAGACCAGTTGATATTTGAACGGTATCTAGCTCCTCAACACTACGCTTTGCTTGTTTGACAATATCTCCAGCTCAGATATCCAAATCGGCGGATTGGGAGAAGAGGTTCCATAGAATGGCCCGCACGATCACTAAATTTATCACCTTGAGTTTTGTTTTTGTGTAGTCACATAAAAAGTAAAATTTATTCTACTAAGCCCGACTCCTAACAAGATTACGCCATGGTATCGTATACTAGTGCCGCCAAATCACTACAGGAATGTTACAGGATGTGCGTAGACGTTTTGGATAAACTGGTACTGTTGTGTGGAGGCTGGCGATCAAAGTTTTGAACATTTGATAAACTGACATGTAGGTTTTTGATTTAGGTTTTAGAAGTCAAATTTTAAATTAAAAAAAACTGAGACACCGTTAAAAAGGGATTTACACCATCCCTTAAATTATAGGCTATTTGACCCCCTGATCTTAAATGTTAGGGGTGAATCGCACCACCGCTTAAGGATTGATGTTGAAAATAAGCATAAAAGTCTGCCTGCTTAAGGAAAACATGTACTTCTTTGAGCGATTTTCAAGAAATTCACGCGCCTGTTTCGTTTTCAAATGGCCCCGCTGTATGCTTAAATTGTATTTTTTGCAAGCAAACGCCTAATTTGCCCTTATACAGCACACTGTACAATTCTATGTACCCAATATACTACATATACTATACGTATAAAAACAGATCAGTATCATCACAATCTTATCACAATCCAAAGGCGATGTCGCCCTGTCGTCGTACCCATAATTCTCTGTCTCCGGCAGCCCCGTATATTTTATTATAACTTTGATAGTTCATTTGTGCCAGGTTTTCCAGAAGTTTTTCCTTTTTCAGATATGTGTCCCGCAAGAAACGTTATCAGAAAGTTATTAAGTCAGATATTCAATAAGTAATATAAAGCTAAAACCATTCAAGGAGGTCATGCCGATAATAAATTTAACAGTTACACGTAAGCTGAAAAAAATCAGATTCAAACCTTAGTTAAGCTTTTTTTCAAACATTGTTCTCTTTGCAGTTATGCTGTTGTGTGACTTGCGAACTTATATCTACATATTAAAATGTCACCGTGTGGTCCAATATGCTATAAATTTTACACGATTCGTTTACATAGCATCTACGTTCAGCAGTAGATAAATTTAATAGCTTTCGTGTGTTAAATATGCATTTCGTTATAAAATTTGCCAAGATATGAGTCATTAACTTGTGGCGTCGAATATACGTTTTGAGCGAAGTACACGCATATCAAAATTATCTTTAAGGAACTCTCCCGGTAGTCCATAATCACCAAAGTAGTTACATTGCGCACCTTGAAATCTTAAACTTATGCGGGGGAGCTTACATACACATATAGATAAGGACACCACTCATAGCATAACTCATCAGAAGCTGGCCTTTCCACATTAAAATCGTCAAAAAAATTGAGCTTGAATACGCGACGCAAACCCGTGACCCTATAGTCAGAACTTTACGAGCCATTCGCTCGACCAACTCCACTGCGCGGCCTCAGATCTAGATTGCTAAAATAGTCTGTTTTAAAACTGCCACAAAATAACTCAGTTATGCTATTTACAGTGAACAACACTCCGCCCTATCAAACCAGTGTTTCATAAATTAAAAAAATTATTAATTTAACCAAAGTGAAAGTGTATTTAAGGAAAAATAACAAAATGGATTTTAGATAAATTAGTTATAAAATTCTTTAACTCAACGCCAATTTTATATTAACACCCATACCTTAAAAATCCCTAATCAAACTAGAAAACAAATAATACGAAGTTAACTAGTAGTTTACCTTTATTGTTATATCCAGAAAATTACTTTACCTATTGGGTAATATGTAATATGTGGTGTTAATAGATAATGTAATATCTGCTACCGTCATCAAAAAATCTCAATTATTGGTTATTTAAGTCCCTTAATTTTTTCCTCTTCAAAAAGATTCCACAAAAATTTCGGTGTTGGGTAGAACTGCGCTAGCGTCGAAAGAAATTATTTGCTGACAGGAACTTAAAAAGTATTTGTCTGTATCACCTATCATTTTTAAGTAATTTTTGTGTTTGTAAAAATTTTAGAAAAATTGACAGATTTTGAGGGAATTGAGGTACTGTTATGAAACTTTGGCAGATTACAACTTTTGGAGGGAAAACAAGTTTTGTAATCCGTAAATACTTAACGACCTAGGTCAGCGATGACTGTTGTTTAAAAGCTTGAGTAGAGTGCATTAAACATAAATCATAGGTGGCGCTGTTGGAAAATAATTTTAATCATTAAATTATGCAAAAATAGATATCGCTGATTTGAAATTAATAGTAGTCTTAAAAATATTAATGTTTGCTATTTATTGTATATAAAACAAAATAAAAAGTCACATACGGACTTTTCAGTCAATCAAAGCGAAATCGTGTTGTCACGAATGAGCAACGTTCAGCAAAACTGCTACAGCTTGTAAAAAGTTACCTGCACATACCAATCAGAATTATTTTACAAAACTGGTATGCCTTGTTCCTCATGTCAAAGAATGCTTTCGAAAAATGAGTTCCACTCAAGCGCACTTAGTGCATTATTTACGACCTGGAGGTTCTGAGAGGAGATTAAAATGTATATCACGAATGTCTATCATGGCAGCGACCGACAATAATTCTTTTAATAAAATTTTATGAACTGACGAAAGCCATTTCCATAATAACGGCCTCGTACACAAACCAGCTGCCGTGGTATCTCAGAAATCTTAAATTGAGAATAGGCAATTAAAATAAGTTCGCAGTCAATGGTTGGTGTTTGTTTTGAACAGGCATTTGGTTGGTCCTCTTTCCTTCGAAGCATCACTAGCTGGCAAACTTTACTTACAGTTAAGTAGACTTGGAGAACCCATATCACCACAGCACAATTTTTCATCCTCTAATGATAATGAGGTGGTCAGTGAAACTATCGTAAGGTATTTTAAAAATATTTGTTGTGGTGATTTGGGTTCTCCAAGTGTACTTATCAGTGCACATCACAGGTTCCAGTTTTCACATAGTTTGCCTACAGTTTCTGAAAAACTATATTCTTAGCTTGTTAGGTGAGGTCCTTTTAGTAACAAGGCGTACAATATTGTGGCCACATGAAAGGCACCTGCCCTTCATATGGCTTCGGTTACCGATTACTTAAATAGTACGTATCCTGAAAGATGAATCGCGACTAACCAGCCTCTCGAGTGGCCAGCGCGTCCGCAAGATGTAATACAAAACGATTTCTTCCTGTGGGGTTTATTGAAAGATATGGTGTATGCTGAGCCAATAGAAGATACATTAGACCTGGTTAATAAACTCTTTGTTAGTGGTTCGGCCATAAGCAGTCATTATTTGTTAGATTCTGGTAATCAAACATTAGGACATCGTTTCGAAATGCAAATAGTAATATTTTTGAGTATATGGTTTAAGCTTTGTTTGTTTGTTTTTGTGTTATGGGTATAATTATAGTTTTGTTGGCAAACAAAATAGTTTTTTCATTGTAGATTATCCAATAAGCGGACTGTATTTCTTGATTTATTGTTTTTTTCTCTTTTATTATAATATAATATTAAAATTAGCTAGCATTAGCAGGAATACCCTTTCTAAAGATTCTTGCGATTGGAAAAAATATTCTGCATCAGCGCCACCGATAAATTACGATTAATGTACTCTGCTTAAGCAGTTAAACAAAAGTCATTGTTTACGTTGGTCGTTAAGTTTTCACGGATTACCAAAAATTATTTTCCCTCCTCAAGTTTGAATCTCCGGAAGTTTCATAATATTACCTCCATTATCTCCAAATTTGTCAACTTTTTAATAATGTTTTATTAAACAATAAATTACTTATAAAGAACAGATAATACCGAAAGATGCTTTTTAAAGTTCCTGCCGTCGAATTTTTTTCGATGCCAGCGCCACCTACAAACCTGCATATAGCATCTTTACATTAGACTGCTAAACGTAGCCACTGACGGCTACAGTCATTTGTTTTTTACAAAGTTGATATATATATATATATATATATATATATATATATATATATATATATATATATATATATATACAGCGTGCTCCATAATTAATTGGACCTTAGCTAAGGGCTGGCACAAAAGTAAAGCGAGTGGACTCAACATGCCTTAGTAAAATGTTACTCGTTTTCGTTTTACAAGGTGTTTAAGTAATTTTTCTTAAAATTATTTTTTCAAATATCTTGAAAGTGGTGTAACAAATTAGGCATTATGCGTAATACGATGACGGTATCAATTGTACCAGTGCCGTTAGGTGGCGCAACCGTCAGCAACACTGGTTCATTAACAAGGTCATAATTTTTTGTCCACCCTGTATGCACATTTTGGAACAACAAAAAAAAGCTCATTCAGTTTAGTACAAAAAGAGTATACCTCTTTGAAGTCGAAAAAGTTGACCGTTTTCAAAATAAACGTACTTTTTCAATGCAATTAAATTAACGATTATGCGCAAACATTCTGCTTGCTCGAGGGCTTCGGTCTTAGTGCAAATTATGTGTATCTGTTGTAGATACTTTTTAGCACAAAAAAATGTACGTGATAGAAAGAAATATTTTTATTAAAAATTCAACACAGCCATTAAATAAAATAACATCTATCAAACTATTAATTAACAAGAAATAGTTATCAAAATGAGAAAGATTTTTACAAATTGCATTAATCTACCTAATTAAATTAATCTAAAATTAAACTGCAACTTTAGAAGCAAAACAACAACAAATCAGAGTAGGTGCTCAAAGTGTTCACCATTTACGGCAATGTATTCTCTCACTCGTTTTATATAATTATATCTTATTCAAAAAATTAATTTTGAGCTCTGATATCATTAACACCCTGTACGATCTTTTCCCATAATTTCTGGCGGTTATTTATTTGATCTTTGTAGATCAGTGACTAAATAACCGCAAAAGTAAAAATCTAGTGAATTTATGCCGGGACAACGCGCTGGCCATGGGTGCACACTACCACTACCAATCCACCTTTAAGGGTAAATTTCATCTATATAATTTCGCACATCTCGGATGTAATGTGCTGGAGCACCTTCATTCATGAACCAAGAGTCACTCCTTAAAGCTAAAGGTACATCTTCTAAAATGATCGGTACATTATCTCTAAAAAAACAAGAGATACGTTGCTCCGTTAAGTCTAGGTGGAAGTTCAAATGGTCCCTCAATACGATTTCCAAGAATGCCACACTGAATATTTATTGAAAATTCATGTTAAAAAGGATGTTGACGGATACCATGAATATTTTTAATCGCATAGGTATGGCTATTTCGCAAACTGAACATACCTCTCCTAGTCACTGAGGCTTCATCAGTAAATAAAATTTTCTTGTATAACACTGGATCCTCTAAATAGCGTTCTCTCATAAACTGTAATTGAAGTCTTCTTGGTAAGTCCTGTGGTAAAAGCTGCTAAACTCAAGTGAAATGCTTATACCCGTTGCTGAACTAACACGTCTCCTGTTGGTTTCCGCGTCTTCTACAATACGAACTATGATTTCGTCTACCATATCAGCATCAATTACACTCGGTCTTCTTGCGTTTCTGTTTTGGGATGAAATAAGACAGTTTCGCCTAATCTATCGTACAGTACGTTAAAAGTTTTATGGTTTGGTTGCCTTCTATCAGGATAAAGCACAAAATTGCGCTGTGCTCTCTGCGCACACAAAAATTTCCTAGGCATAAAGACACACCATATCTGGAATTTGTGAATTTGAAAAATCATTATGACACGGCATTTTAACGCAAATAACAAGGATAAAGTGACAATTAAAGATACTTGTTTACTGTCAGTCGATTTTGACAAGTTATAGTAAACAAGTTCCTAGTTGCTACCATAACATACTTTGCGTCAAAGGAAATGCAGATTGTTCGTTTTTATTGAAAAAGTACGTCTATTTTTACAATGGTCAACTTTTTCGGCTTCAAGAAGTATACCTTTTTTGTGTGAAACTAAATGGGCTTTTTTTATTTTTGTTCTAAAATGTGCATACAGGATGGACAAAAAAGCATGACCATGATAATGAACCAGTGTGGCTGTCAGTGGCGCCACCTAGCGGCAGTGGTGAAATTGATACCGTCATCGCATTACGCATGATGCCTAATAATACCATGCTACAACTCAGAATAATATGTTGAACCACATTCAAGATATATGAAAAAATAATTTTAAGAAAACATATTTAGACACCCTCTAAACGAGTAACATTTTACTAAGGCATGTTAAACCCAATCACTTTATTTCTTTGCCAGCTATCACCGTTTAGCTAAGGTCCAATTAATTATGGGGCAACCTGTGTATATATATATATATATATATATATATATATATATATATATATATATATATATATATATATATATATATATATATATATATATATATATATATATATATATATATATATATATATATATATATATATATATATATATATATATATATATATATATATATATATATATATATATATATATATATATATATATATATATATATATATATATATATAACAACTACTGCCCTGGTCAGTACCACAACGGGCACTGAACCACATCACTGACTAGTCATCATCACTTCAGTCCTACCGGGGCTTGCGGTAAAATAAAAAAAAATGGAAAACACACACTGCTCCTTATGGACTCTTCAGTATGCAACACCTGCGCTCCAACAAGTCGGCTTTAAGGAAGGTATTGCCACATAATATGCAATGTAGAACAGCGCAAAGCGAAGTCTCTGGTAATGTGGCGGTTCTGGGCTTCCAAAGCAGCCTGCACCCAGACACAGTGTACTGCCTGACAGACAGTACAGCATCCGTAAGGGACGCGAAACAATGGATGCGCTGGCTAAGACCGTGAACGGAATAAAAACGGGGAACGGGGCTGGGCAGCATGTCTTGCTGGTAGGTTTGGACATTAAAAATGCCTTTAACCCGGCCTGGTACCCCATGCTCAGGCAACTACTGGCAGAATCTGCGCGGGAAACGTGGCGAAGCGGTATCCAATTTCTTGAAGGACAAGAGCGTCACTTCTAAACGGATAACGAAAAACACCAGCCAGGGCTGTAACAAGAATCATGTTGGCTCGATCCTGTGGCTATTTATAATGGAGCGCTGGTTTAAGGAAATCGACTCCAGAGAACTAGAAGAGGCGGAAGCAAAAATCGAGGTCCAGGCTTTTGCAGACGACCAGCCTATCACTATAACGACACCGTCAATCAGGAAACTCGAGGCAGCTTGGCAGCGTACTTGGGAGGCACGCCAGAAGTGGGCATCGGCTCACAAACTGGAATATTGCCCCGAGAAGACACCGGCTCTCTACATACTGCAGCATACCAGATTCGTAGCGGGAAAGATAGCAGGGGCGGCGCAAAGGGTACGAGCGGTAGCGGGAAAGAAGGACTTTTGGATCCATGAGGACGGTTATTCAACCCATCTGGACCAACACTGAAACACAGTTGACACACTGCGTACTATCCGGTCGGAAATTTGTCTGATTGAAAAGTCGGCTTTATGTATACCAACAATGCGCCACCTTTTGAATTAACTATAATAATTTTACGACATACAGACTTGGAGACTACTTCTTTGGCTTCACTGTTGGGTTTATGTCTGAGAATGCTGTCAAGCAGTGAAACTAGTCACAGAAACGTTGAACAACATCCGAGAACATCTATAATTCATAAGGGCCTCTTGCTCCAGTTAGCTTATGCGCTGGCTACACCCTTCACATACAGAAACGAAACCCAACAGTGAAGCCAGAGAAATAGTTTCCAAGTCTGTATGTAGTATGGACCAGTCTCACCAAGTAAGGGCAACCACAATCAATGAATTTAAAATAATTTTTAATTGTTTCGTAAGCGGCGCCTAGTTATAATGACTTAATAAATTGAGCAAAAATCGCTACGAAATATTGCTTTAAACTGAAGGAAATTCAAATCTGAAAGGACAATTTTGTGATAAAGCAAACAAAAAAGCGCACCTCTCTTACATTTTTTGGTACATATAGTTATCATTCCTCATTGGCAAAACAGAGTACCCAGTATGGAAAATTTCATTGCAATTGGTTGAAACTTCCTGGATGTTCGGATCTTTTGGAAAGCCAGTATACCAGCTGCGACCATGGAGAAACAAAGCGAAGTTGTCTATGTTTGTGGTAAGTGGCTCATATTTGCATTATTTTGCATAGAGTCCCGACGTCAACAGTTTCTAGTGTCAACAACTTTAAACTTTACGTGTAGACAAATCAACGCATAAAAACCATACAGCAGTTTCAACAATCTTTAACTCTCTAGTAAAATAAAAAGTGACTCTAGATTGCAATTGGATTCTATTCTGAAAAGGAGGCAAACTAGAATTCCTAATATAGTTTTTTTTGCAAAATATCGCACATAATTATTTAGAAATAAAATTAAATATACCTTACCATGAAACCAACGCGCTGTCATGACAATTGCTTCTCAGGGTCTCAAGTTGATTTAACCTTTTCACAAGTGTCTGTCACGTTACCTGTAAATAAATTCAGTTTTGTGGCTTCTATATACCTGTAAACGCGCAAAAACCAATAGTTTAAGACTAGAGCAACAAGGCGTGATCAAGTTTATGACAAAAGTAGGCAATTAGCCAACAGTTCAAATAAGACAGAAAATTTATTTTAGATGACACTAAATGTAAATGGCCTGCGGAAGCCAGGACAGTAGAAAACATCAAACGGGTAAAAGAAGCGATGTACATGATCGACGAATCAAATTTTTATTAATCGCTTATGGAAAAAGAATCTGCGCAAAATCTGTGTTGAAAATATTCCATAAATGAATAGATAGAAATTTGCGAAGAACGCTTCACGGCTTTAACTGGTGACCAAAATCTTTCTCTCCCAAATTGTAACAGCCAATGTAAGGTGGGTGTTCTATTCAGATTCCCCAAAGAACAGAAGTCAATGCCATGATTGCACAAAGGATCTTCACCAGCCAAAAATTAACCAGGCGGGTATGTGTAGGGAAAGTAATGGGGAGAATTCTTTGGGATAACGAGAAGAATCTTTGACTTGAGTGTATGTATTAGAGATCTACAAATATTGCAAATACTTACAAAGAAGTACAGAGTAATTCACCGAACCTGTTAGTTAAAAGTGATGGATCTAGAAATTATGGCTGAACACTGATCCAAATGAAATAGTTTTAATATGGCTGCTCGTCCGATTATACCAAAATCTGCCATGAGCTCTGTTATTTTAAATGGAACACCCTATATATTATTACATTTTTGAATCATTCCTACGTAAAATCCTGGTCTAAATTAATTTGAGTCATTATTGGTAAAAAACTGGACTTTAGTTATTCATGTAGTTATGTACTTTATGATTTTTCAGAATTCTTCGTACTGAGGAAAAGGATATTCCTAGGTCTTGTGAAGCATATCTTATTGGACTATGATCATAACCATTATAACAGGCCAGTAAACTAACTTCATTATCTTCTGTACCTATAATTAGTTTAATGTGGATTTTTACAGTGCTATTACCATAGCGTATAAAATTTGACTCTATATTCTTTTAAATTTTGTTACGTTCATTCGGGGCAAATAAGAATACCTTTCATTGACTAATCGACCAGTTATTTTTGCTATCCTACCATATTCTCCATGCAAATAAAACAAGTTTAAAATATCTGTATTTGAATAGTGTAACGGTATAAAATCGTTGGCTATAAGTTTTGGTATATTTATTATGATTTTCATCAATTTAAAATAGCCTTTCTCACCTTAGTGATTTTTTATGGCTGCATTTATGCTTGCTTGACATAGTTTGCGACTTGATGTGTTGAATTGTTCACTTGTTTGGCTGTTTGCTTCTTATGGGACAGACTGTATATAGCCGCATGCGATGTAATTAGAATCGCCACCGTGAAGCGAGTTGGATGCGCGACAGCTAGTGATACGTATCGAAACTTTTACGGAAGGACGGATAGTGTTTCATAGATGTCGGAAGACTAGGTGGAACAGAGAGAGCGAGATATCGCCGGCGCAGGGCCTGCCGAGAGAGGATCGTGGACGACGGAGAACGTAACGGTAAAGGGAAGAGAACGTGCGGTTGAACAGCGTGACCAGAAGCAGGTTGTCGTACCGGAGAGCTGGTGTAAAATTAGGTGTTGGAAGCTAGATAGACAGATAGGTCGTACCTACCCTGTAAGTTTGGAGATTTTTATACGCCATCTTGGTACACTACGTTTTGGAAGAAATCTTTAGGAACAGTCCTCAGATAGGAGGTAAAAGGGGTAACTATGTGGTTCTTTTAGCACTAGTTACATTCTTGTTTTGTGTGTGTGTGTTTTAGAGTCCCAGTGTTGGGCATACATATTCCCAATAGAGGGTGGAAAATATTCCAGTGTAGGTAGAAATATTTCCGTGTATGGCTTTAAAATAAATATCCTAGTATTGAGAGCAAAATATTCCAGTACAAGGTAGAAGTTGTTTCCAGTGTATGAAGGAAATTCCATAAATAATAGTTATTGCAGTGTCAAGTATTGAGAGGCAATTATCCTAGTCTAGGCTGGAAATTCAATATCCCAGTGTTGTTTAAAAATTATTTTAAAATTATGATATGGTGTTATTTCATGGGTATATGGGTCCTTGTACTGGCTTTTTAGCCTCAGGTGATTCAGTAGACGGTTATTAGTCACTTTTAGCCTCTGAAGTTGTATGGTGGCAGTTCAATTTCGTAGTGGCAGTATATTTTGTGGTGGCAATTAACCGTAGTAGCAGGTTTTCAGACTGTATAGGTGTCCCAAAAAGGGCACGTTTATGGGCAGTAAATGGTATTCATAATTGAAGGAGGAATTTGAGAAAGATCAAGAAAGGGAGTCATATTTGTTCAGATAAGTTCTAGCAGATAAGGGTGAGATAGAGACCTTTTGATAAAGTAAATGTTTAATATTCTTTAAGATGGGAATTTTATTAAATTATTTTATTTGAGTAAATCGATAATTTTTATTGCAAAGAAACAGATAAAGCTCTCGAGTAGGTCGATGAATGCTTCACATTCATATAATTACTTTGCACTTGAGATAGCTGTGATACTCTGTTAGATTGATTGCTATAAAACTAAACATTACGATATTTTATCTACTTAGAATAACATTTTGATAGTATTTTAAATTCTTGGTTACTCACTTTGAGTAAATGAATATCAGATATGTGAAATAAGGGTGCGCACGTCTGGTAATTTTTAATTGTTGATATACTTAGTGAGATCATAGGCTACTTAGCCACTAGATAAGTGATAATAACTAACTGAAGATTTAGAGAGTTACATTTATTGAACTGATCTGTAGATGTTTTATGCTTTTCAGGTTAAATTTCAGGTAAATTTGATCAGGTATATAGGGGGCTCACAAGTGTGTGACCATTGACGCACCAGAGTGCCTCTGTGTATGTGTTTCTCTTGCAGTGTGTACTATGTATAGAGTGATCCAATGTGTTCTTGGTTGGAGTTGGGTCAGTGGTAAGTTAAGGTAACTATTTTTAATTAACAACTTATCGGAATATCCGGTGGTAGGAGAAGCAATCAAGTGGCGCCCTGTATAACACCTTATTTAAGAACCCGCCCGTCTTCACTGTTTAAAATCTGGCGGCCACCAAAGTTCCCGGTACTTTTATTTATACCAGTGACTGTTTTGAGATTTTGAGGTTACCTTTAAGTAGTGAGAGTTGGTCATCGGTATAAAAGAGCTATAAAAGCTAAGAGAAGGTAGAAGGGGGTCATAATAGTTTTCATAATTTTCCATGATGCTCAGAAACTTTGAATTTAATTTCAGCTAAAATCTTAAATATCATCAAAACTAGAAGAGATAGGTGTATGGAACTCATACATCACTGAAAACGTTATTCAAACCAGAAGGCAATAAGGTTACAACATACGGGGTCTTTAAATTAAGTATTTTGAACTAATGTGGTTTCAAGTTTTTAAAAACAGTGTGGAATTTGCGAGCACCTGCGTTAAGAAATAAAATTCTGATCTGATATCTCGAAAGAACGCTCTTAGCTGTTTGTATGTACCAATTTGTCTAATGGTTTGCTGCTAAATGGCCGAGATAAAGATGTTTCTTAATTGACATCATCTGTCAATTTTTTTGAAGAAACTGGAATAACCCAAAAATCCTGTTTTTTAACCAATAATGTCTCAATTGACTTTAGACTAGATTTTACGTGCGATTCAAAAATGTAATAATATCTCGGGTGTTGCATTTAAAATAACAGAGTTGGTAACAACTTCCGGTAACCAGAAAATCAGATATTTTAAAACTATTTCATTTGGATACGACTTCAGTCATAATGGCTGGACCCAAATTTTCAACAAAAAAAAAACAGCTAGAAGCACGAAAATTATTAACTAACGGGTTCCATAAATCGCCCGGTATATAATACTTACAAGTTACTGAACACCAAAAGAGGTACTCAAATAGTCCGAAAAACTGTTTTGTTGCACGACAATTGCTACGTTCAAAGATTTACAATGTTTACAACAACAACTGCGGGTTTGTTGACCTACGAATTTTTTCACGGTCTTGATCTAACTTAACCGGTTTACGGTATCTTTTCTGAGCGAAACAAACATCCCGCCAGGATGTAGATTTTCTTTAAATCAAGAACTAAGGAAGTCCATGTCCGACTATTTTGTGAAACTACGGTAAACAAAAATTGGAGGTTATCGTGTTATTAGAAAAGCGCTGGACAAACTGCTAAACGTTTATATATAGAAGTAATGTTGTGTTTTTCCCCTTAATATTTCCTTATGCAGTAAAGTGGCTTTTTTTCATCTTGCCTTGTGAAACTCATAAATATAAAACAGTTGTATGACTGCATAATTATTATATCTTTTGTCAGGTGCAATAAATTTTGTATAACTTACTCTAATATAGTTTGTTGCAAAGTATATATATATATATATATATATATATATATATATATATATATATATATATATATATATACATATATATATATATATATATATATATATATATATATATATATATATATATATATATATATATATATATTTGCTACTTTAAAGTGTATTTTAGTGTTTGTTTAGTTATTAGTTATATAAGAATGTATGTAGTAGGCTTATTTTATATGTATGGTTATTTTAATTTTCTGGGCGCCTTATTTTCTTGTAAATAATGTTTGGGTTTTGTAATGTTGATGTATTTTGTTAAAAAATAGTGTATTTTACTGCTTAATTTGTTTATCTAGTAAGCTTACTTTATTTAGATGCCTTCGTTTTAACTTTATTGTGTATTTTCTTTGATGGATCACTTGTTACATGAATTTTTATGTTAAATTTAAAGTCTCGCCTTCTGGGGTTCAAGCTTATTAGGATTCAAAATTTCAACACAAATTTCACTGATACGAAAAAAATATATACATAAATATGAAAAAAATTTAAATTACTCTTTTAGTTTGCAACTACTTCTGGTATTCAAAAGATTAATTAGGGTAACTATATTTGTTCTTTATAGTCCCCCTTATTTAATTTTTGTCTACCATTAACTACTTATTTGTTCAAAGAGAGATTCTTTATATTAAACAGATTTATTGACATTGGTCCCCATTTTTTAATTTTATATTCTATAATCTGTTACGAATCCGTTACTATGTTAAAGTTATCTCTTAAATTTACTACTACATAAATCACAAAATTTAATTTATTCCTTTGTTGCTCAAATGTTTACAAACAGATTCTGCTTTCAATATTAGTGACCATGACAACTGTTGATTCAATGCGTTGTCACAGACATAAATATAAAAAGATGGATGGCTTAGCTTTGTTAATACCTAGTAGCTGCTCGTTCTGTTGGCATCCACCTTAACTATAGATTCTAATATTAATTTACCTCATATGGTAAAAACTTTACGTTCATTGACGTAAATATTATTGCATTCTTGTTGTCTTGTTATACTTGCACCGTTAAATGCCAATTTTACTTTAATTAGCTTGCCAATTAATGATTATTCACTGTTGACAAGCTGTTTGGTCGGCGGCGGCGTTCAATATATACCGTTTATTTTCACTGCTTACAACTTATTTTGATTTTAAATATACTCACTGTGTTGTAATACTTTATGATAATTAGTATTATTGGTTTTGAGGTTATCTGGGCTGATTTTCTAATTATTACCACGGTTGCAATTAGTGTGCCGTACCGACGATCTCTAATTAGAGCGAAGGCAATCTACGGTTCTAATTGTGATTATAATGCATCTAGCCTTACATACTTTGTCCCTATAATGAGGAAAAATAGGCCAGCGCTGACAATTTATTAAACTGTTAGTTGGTTGTATACAGTCTCTATTTTTTAACAATCTGTGTTATTTGGAGCTGCCGTGACAAAATACTAATGGGTTGTGCAACGATATGACCGCTTGTGTTTCGTGTCTTACATCTCACTTAGTTGTGGGAGGCTGGCTACCATAGCTGTACTACTTTATAGGTGTATTTTCGCTGCAATTAGTATGCCGTACTGACGAGCCCTAATTAGAGCAAAACCGGTCTATGGTTCTAATTGTGATGAGAATGCATCTAGCCTTACACCCTTATTACCACGGATTTATTGTATTTTTTAATACGACCGATCAAAAAAGCCGCTAGTGTTTCGGCTGTTTAAACAAGAAGAGGGATTGTTTATAAACGAATGTTGTCGGTTTCAAATTATCGACCAATTCAAAAATCCAATTTCCTTCCGGAAAGTGTGATTTATTTGTTTTTCTCTAAAGGTTAATCGGTTCGAGAGATATCTAATCTCGATACCCTGTTTTATGGCTTCATCGACCAATGATTTTGCTGATTTGCAAACTTGATTAAAAAAAAGTTACTTCCTGAGAAATGTAATTTTCAACTTGATGAACCTATCAATCAAATTTTGTAGTTGTCTAGCGGTAAGTTTAAAAAGTTGATATATTGTACTTTCTCAACCATATTAATGTACAAATTTTTTTTGAATGCCTTGCTCTAGATTCTATTGTTTGTTTTTTGTGATTTTGCCTTTAACTGTCTCATAACCTAACAAAAATCTGTGAGTTTATTTACAATCACATACACATTTTTCCTAAATTAAAATACAATCTCTTTTTTAAACTCAACGCAACAAACATTTTCTACAACCTAAAACTTGTTTTAATAAACATCATTGAAATAAGCTATATCCTGGTATGCAATTGGTTTTTTAAATCAAAGTTATTACACGAAATTGCATTCACTTTATGTTAGAGCTAGACTCATTTCACTGATTTTACCTCAGTGTCCTGTAAAATTTTAATACACCAATTATAACGCAGTTCATTTTTGCAATAGACTATTCATACAAGTGTTTTATTTGTGACTGTTGGGTATTTATTTGACTATATATTTAGTTAACGAATTACTTTGCACATTTCGCTACTTATTTTCTTATATGTTTAATCTTCACATTATTATGTAATAAATTTTAATTATCACTTTAATTTGCCAGGTGTTCAGGAGTTGAATTTAGTTTTTCATGCCCTAGCAATGGCTTTACTTAGCTGCCCCCCTGTCACGTGATACGATAAAAATGAAGTATATATATATATATATATATATATATATATATATATATATATATATATATATATATATATATATATATATATATATATATATATAACTTTTCTGAAAAACTGCTTCTTTTAGAGTTAAACTTCTAATCCATCTGTTGCAAAATGTATTTTTTATTAGAACTTAGTTGCAATTTATGACTCTTTTAAATACTAGAAAAATTATTGCGTATGGAAAATATTTTAGCCATGTAGGGGTAGTTATATAGCAGGGAAGTCATGAATCTCTTTTCATCTGGCAAGCAGTATTTAGAACTAATTGCTCTCTTTCCGTTACACCCAGAATAGTGCACAAACTGCGATAAAGAATGTAATGCCTGCATTTAGTACGTGCTAAGCTTATAATCCTTGCACTGACATAAAAAGGAACATTAAATAATGTAAATAAAACTATAATAAAAGCAAGTCAAACTGTTTTCTGTCCTTATTTATTTTTCATCTCTAAATCCAACAGGGATCTCCGTGGTCACTGCTTGCTAGATGCTCACAAAAATGATAGTGAAACCATTCTCAACGGCAGACTATTAGCTTCTTTAACAGTGTCTTGCTGTAACTGGTGGAATTTAGCTTTGAATAAACTTCAAAACTGAAGCAGTTCGAAATCCTGTTAATGTTGATGTAATTTAAAATTTTTCATGTTTTAAGCTTTTCTTGAGTGAAGATTGGAACCTGTGATGAGCACTGATAAGTAGAATTTGGAAAACCCAAATAATCGCATCACAGTTTTGAGACCTGACGATCGTTTCGGTAATAATATTATCGCCATCAGATGGATAAATAAACTAAACGAATAAAAACTAGAACGTCTATTTATATGTTGCGTGACAGGCAATTACAAATTGCCTCATCTACGAAGGTATACAGACAAACCCCCACTGTTTAGTCGAAAATCTCTGTCATTAAGTTTCCGTTACCTGCTTTTGTAAAACGGCTTTTTGTTTTTAAATATTTCTGCTAAGAAGGAGACATTGGTTATTAAGATTCCATTACCTGCTTTTGTAAAACCGCTTCTTGTTTTTAAATATTCCTTTTAATAAGGAGATATTGATTATTAAGAAACTCAGATAATGCTCTGTTCATTGGAACATTTTGTTCAAATTTCTAACGACATATACTTTCGGAAGCATCTAATTGTCATTTTTGATTGACTTGAGATTTTCTTTGATGGTGAATATTGATAAATCGTTTATGAATTAGCATATTTATGATAATAATCATCATGTAGATAAAGCAAATATTTAGTTAAGCAAAAATGTCAGGCAGTCGCGACAGTTAGACGCTTACGAAAGTAAATATATATCTTTAAAAATCAGAACAAAAACATTTGCGCTCATTTAGAGACATTTTTCTACAAAAAATCACTAAAAAGCAATGCGTGTTGCCGAATGCTGAGTATCTAACTCATCTTTTTGAGCTGATTTGTGATAATTCTAGTCCAGCAAAATATATTTGTTTAATAAATAACCGCCATTTGGAATCCAATAGATTAGGTAACCTTACCTAATTTGTTTAATTCAAAATGGCGGTCATTATATATAGAATTATATATAATTCTTTATAGACTTTTTAAACTAAAATATTTTAAACTGTTATTTGAATAAATCAATAAAAAAATCCATCCTTCTTAAAAAAGTAAATTAATCACCATATTACATATACAAGACCTGCATGTAGTAAGAATAAGGTGCTTAGCATTGAAAGCTATTATGTTTACAAAATCATATAAACAAACCGACAACCATAATTAAGTACAATTTTGAAGCCTATTTCCAAACACTTTTAACTTAAGGTTTGGCCAATCAATATTAACAGGCAAAACGTTTTCGAAAAATATGGCCACCATTTTAATGAGGAGATTTAGTAGATTTACAAAAAAATCGAAAAAATATTTTTGCCTTTTCAGCTCCATTACAAGATGCAATATATGAAAATTTTGAATAACAATAATTTTTCCCTTTTTTCAATTAAAAAAAGACAAAAGCTCTCTGAAAGTGTAGAGTCTGTTTTTGAAAAGTGCATTTCACAGCTATAAGGAAATGTTTGTACCGAAATTAAAGTCACTAACTGAGTCATTCTAAATGCTAACATTAGCAGCTATTCTTAAATATTTTAGGTTATCGAAAAAATTAACAAGACTGCAAATTTTATTTTTTAAAGTTTTTTTTTAAATCAGAAGCTTGTAATTTCTTTGTTTTTTTTAACTTCGAGATCCTAATTTTATGACAGAAACCAGCACACTGAATTTGGTTATCATAGCTTTTAAATTTTCGGAGATATAAATTTTTTTAGAAAGAAAACCTAACATGTTTCCAGAAAACGTTTTCCGATTTTCCTGGCTAACGAACTTATCCAAGCCATTTACAAAGGGAAGGTACTCACCAAGTTTGATCAAAATGGGCGTATTATTGTTTGAGTTATCGGTGTGATCCCGGATATGGGTTTTAGGGATCCTAGTTTGTGCTCATTTGAAGAAATATCTTCAAAATTCAAAAGTCGGGATCTCCTCATTAGTGATTTTTTTAAAGAAAATTCACTAAGACAGTAATCATGATATTGTTTGCGATTGAAATTAATAGGCTTACCCCAGTAAAACAAAAAATAATGGATGACCCACATTGACACAGTATAAATTCATAAGTTGTTATTGCGTATCACAAAATTTCTATATTTATAGCGCTCATAAAATTTCAGGGACCATTTCGCTGCAAATTTAATTATCAACAGCTTCAAGAATTCGGATTTAGTGCGCTCGTTTCATAAAATTTGATGACTCTCCATCGTACTTTTACGAGGATTGTTCATACGAACGCATGTTTACATTTCTATGTGAAAGCAAACCAGATTTTTTTAATACATAAGTGCAAGTAAAATGAATAACCACAATATTATAAAAATATTATTAGCAAAATATAGTTGTTAACAATATTTTAATGAACCAAGATTTATCTGTATCAATAATATAATAATAATAGTACTAAGTTTATTCTTCGAAAATTTGTAAAAAAAAATAATTATATTTACAAATACAGAAATATTCTTAAAGTAAGCACATCTTAATATTCTACTTTACGGCGAATAAACTACAAATTTATTGCAGTAGCTTTCAGCTTATATGCACTTATTTATATTTTACATCTTAACCTTCTTTCCTGATGAGTGGTATACACTCCTTCAACTATGTGATATTTTTTCAATTTTACACCTAGGAGTATTTTAAGCCGTTTATTCATAGCCATCTTATAAGGTTTAACACCACCAGTACTTTTGACCGAGTCAGGAAAAAGGTGATATAGTTTTAGTCCGTAGTATCTATAATGTATTTTTGGTTTTATTATTATGGTTTTATGAATTCTGTCAACTTCATACATTTGCACTCTGATGTTTTTTTTAAATATTTTAACAACACACCACGAGAGCTTACAGCCTAAATACTATCGTACCGTGGGTGTTGACAAGGAGGAAAGAGGCAATTTGTTAATTCTGGACTTGAAGGTTTGGAGGTTCGGAGGAGAAGGAAAAGTATGTACCGCCAAAGAATTCCACAACTTGGAAGTCCTCGGTACAAAAAAGCGGACATAACAAGATGTTTTATGTCTTATAACCTGAACAGTAAACGGGTACATTGGCTCTGTTCCCCTGGTAGATGGGGGCAGCAGGTGGAAAAACTATAGAAGAAAGCTCCTCTGAGCAGTGCCGGCATATATCTATAGAAGAGACAGAGAGAGAGAGAGAGAGAGAGAGAGAGAGAGAGAGAGAGAGAGAGAGAGAGAGAGAGATCACCAACGGCACGTCGGAGGACAAGGGATGGAAGCCTTTGGGTGAGGGTAGGGTCACCGATGAGATGTATAGCTCTCTTCTGAATGGAGTCCAGGATAGCGAGTGTAGAAGCGGCAGCAGCACCCCAGATATGGGAGCAGCATTCGAAGTTTGGCCTTATTTATGAAGTATATGAGGTATAGAAAATAGCTGGTGAAAAGTATTTGCGAGCCCGGAAGAGGAAACCTAATTTCTTAGCAACCGCTTCTGCAATTAATGTGACATGTTGGTGCCAATTGAGATTTCGATCCAATCCACAGAAATACCAACAAGTGAAAAGGAGCCATTACTTTGGTTGTTCATTTTGATGGATCTAGGGCTGGTGTATTTCTTATGAGACTAAGATTTGATGGAGCTGAATTGTACAAGATTTCTACTGCAATATTTTTTAGAGATCGACAGAGACAGAACCCTCCATGAGTCTGCGAGAGGAAACAAAGTACGGGCTAAAGCTTGAGGGACTCCTGCATTAATTGGATACAGTTTAGAGGAATAGCCATCCACGACAACAGAAATGCTCTGGTTGAAGAGCAAATTTGCTGTCCAGGTACAGAGTTTTGGTGGTAGGCCATAGGCCGGACGTTTATTAAGCAGAGCCGCGTGCCAGAACTGGTCGAATGCTTTGGATATGTCTAGAGCGACAATCTAGGAGTCTCCGTGTACTTCCATTGACTTGTTCCAATAATGGGTGACAAAGGAAAGGAGGTCGGCAATTGATCTGCTCTGACGAAATCCATACTGACTGTCGTGGATTAGACTGTGTTTTTCAAGAAATTTGGGTAACTCGGTGTTTATATACTTTTCCATCACTTTAGAGACGACTCAAAGGAGAGAAATAGGCTCCTGTCGTCGCTAGGAAGCGCTTTGGATCCTTTCTTGGGGACGGGTTGTACTCGAACAGTTTTCCAGTTACTAGGAATATGCCTCTATTGTGAGATGTCTAAAACAGACGAGTCATGACAGGAGCAAGTTCTGGTGCGCATTTTTTGAGAACAATTGCTGTTATATCCGTGTTCAGTTGGCAAATACACCATAACAACACAGACCTAGCATACAGTTGTAGCAATCTAAAAACCCCAAATCATCAAAAAGTTAAGCACTGGGATACAATTTATCTCTACCATACAAAACCTAGAGAATCAATTTCTCAACAACACTTATCATTCAGAAATACGCGGCATCGACTCTGTCTCAGCGTAATGTCACGTATGTAAGTTGACTTTTTATATTGATACTTTTCTCTTATATCTCTAGTACTCCTACTGTAAGAGAGTTGAAAGTGGGTATAAAATATTGCTGTGCCATCAGCATAACTGATTAGTTCACCCTGGGACTCATGCGTTAGTAAGTATTTAATGTAGATGGTACATAATATCGGCCCCAAAACTGATCCTCTGTAAGTCAAGTATGACTAGATTAAGTCCCCTGCCTGCCCTCTTATCCCATATGTTTCTAACTTTTGAATAAGTTTTGTATGATCCACAGTATCAAAAGCTGTAGATAGATCGACAAAAATGCACAGATTTTTTTTTAATCTAATGCCTTATATATGTTGCGAACCAAGCTCGCCGCTGCATCCTGTGCCGATCTACCCTTTCGAAAACCAAATTAAAGTTCAAATAGTACACTTTGCACCTCAAAAAATTAAACTCACCACTTTTTATCATTTTTTCAATTTTTTTTGACATTTTTGAAAGCAATGTTATTGTCCTGTAATTAACGACATTTTTGGTCTCGCCTTTCTTATATAAAGGAATAATTATCCCCTTCTTAAATACCATAGGAAACACCACTTGCACAAGTGTTGTATTGAACAGTTCCGCCAAAATAATAGAAACTTCTGCGGCAATCTTCTTTAAAATTTCAGCCTTTATCTCATGATAACCAGGTATTTTATCATCCTTTAGATACCTTATTTCGTTCTTCACTTCTCGATGAGTGGACGGTTCCAAAAAATTTGTAGAACTAACTATTTTATTATATTTTTAAGCAGGTGTTTACTTTTGGTTGGATCTCTATTGATGGTTTTGCCCAGACATTTACATAGTATTCATTAAAATGGTTTCCTGTGTCTCTTTTAATTTCAAGTGTTTCACCTTCAGTTGGCTTTATTTCGCTTACACTCTTTTCTTTATTATTTCCTTAATTCCAAAGTTGGTTTACAGTATTATATAATTTCTTTGCTGAAACATTATTAGCCAGAAGGTTTTCAAAATGCTTTGTTTTTATAGCTTTTATCAGCCAATTTAACATGTTTTGATATGTTTTATATTCGATTATATTTAGAGAATTGTTAAACTTACTCTTCTTTTAATATCATTATATAATTTATTTTTTTCATCATTTGATTTTAGCAAGGCAGGAGTTATCCAACATTTTATTATATAACGCTGATTTTGGACATAAATATTTGTTGTATTATATACTCTATTATTACTTATATGCATCTTCAATACTTTCAAACAGGAATCAGCTGTCTTATTTACATCGTGTATATCCCTATACATACTTTCACATTTTCCATCCCTTAAGTCATTCTTAAGTTTAGTATAACTAATGTATCTTTTGCACCTCTTTTCGGGTTCTTCGCGAACTGAGTTAACATGACTGGATGGTTTACCCTCTATATGCAAAATAGTCGGGAGATGGTAAGTTATGTTAACGTGTAAAAATAGAGGGTAAAATATTAAATTATCTAATATTCTTCTGTGCTTAATAAATATGTGATCCAGACAGGACTTTTATTAGTTTTATATTCTTTATCCATTAATATACGACGTAAACTCAAATTCACACATCATATTTAAATATTAATGTACTTCGACCAAATTTTTATTGTTGAATATTTTGATTTATATCACCTACAAACATATGGTAGTCTACACGATTTTTCATATTTTTTAGATGTTTTAATAGTTCCGAGTTAAAAGTCTCTAATGGGATTGAATGTGACCTGTATGCTGCGGTTATCATAAAAGTATATATATATATATATATATATATATATATATATATATATATATATATATATATATATATATATATATATATATATTTCCGTACTTAAGTCTGATTTGAAGAAGTCCCGTGCGTTCAAACGTAAGCCTCAGAAGTTTATATTGTAAGTTGTGTTTAATATATATTTACACATCATCATTTCTATTAGCTTTCCCTTCATTATAAACCAGATCATATCCCTGAATACTATATGGCTTCAGACTATGCCATACAAAAGTTTCAGTAAGAATAATGACATCGAGCTTCTGAGAATATAATTGCAAAACTAAACACAGTTCATCTTAATTTTTATCTAGGTTGCGTATATTATTGTGAAGTATTTTAAGATTACAGTTGGTGAAAGTTGGCACTTGCTCATAGGCATGCACACTTTCAATCTCTAGCTTTGAAACTGGCTCAAATTGCAAGTCTCTTATATATTCGTTTTTCTTTACATATGTTTTTTGGTAAAAAATAAAACAACACAGCAAGTGAAATAGTGTAATAAAATTTTTTAGACAAAAAACTATACCCTAAATCAGTTCAAGAAAAAAATAAGTCTTGATAAGAGGCAATAAAAACTGCTATCTCTACAAGACTTTTACTTATGTGAGCAAACAGTTAAGCTACCCACACAAGAACACTTTAAATGTATCTTGTTTAAACTTACTGAGATGAACCATGTTTATGCAAAATTGGATTTAGTGATTTTGGATGCCAGCCTTAGTAGTGCACCCGAAGTTGATGAAGTTTAATTTTGCCTGCTGTGTATACCAGTCTTCTCGGTTCTTCTAAGCTTATCTTGAGTTTCCTGTAAATTTTCATCTAACGTTTTATCAATTGCAATGTTCTCCAACAATGTTTGTGCAGCTTCTCCTCCTCTATTTGCTTTCACGCCAGTATTGTGTTGTGATAAATGTTCCTCTAGTTCGTCTAGTATTCGTTGTATTGAAGAAAGTGGTGTTTCTGGGTAACTGTGTGACCTAATCGGTAGCTCAAATTCAAATTCTTCTTCTTCTATAAGTTGTTTAAGTGTATTTCTAAGACCATTTATTATAATTTTTTTCTGTTTTACAAACACGTTCATTCTTTTTCATCTAAATTGGTTTGTATTCTTTCAGCTTCTTCCTTTCCTCTAGCTCTTCCCTAGTGCAATCGCTCGCAATATAAATTTTACTTCCTTTAAGCTTGTGTGTATATTTTAGAACTTCTTGCTTTCTAAGGAATGACGACAATTCAACAAGAAGAGCCTGATCACCCTCCCGTCTTTCCAAAAATGTTATATTGGTAATGTCTTGCAAATCCAAGGACATACCCAACAAGTCGTTTCGTTTTATTATTACCACGTGTACAGTACATCTTCCTTTTGTACTTGTGATCCATAAACCACTATGTTGTTTTTTTTGCCTTTACTCTCCAAGTATCTGTTTTCCTTCTCAAGGTGTTGATACCTCTTTTCTAAGTCGTCTATTTGTTTTCTACTTTTATTTACTTTACTAAGTAAGCTTTAGATTAATATAACACAATCTTGTTGTATTTGTGCAGTCTGCTCAGAGTTTCTTTCTCTCATTACCTTATCAAATACGGTGCATAATTGCTCACCCTTAATGTTCTCCAATTTAGTCTCTGAGATACTACTGCAGTGTGTGTGTGTT